>JAODJX010000065.1:1039883-1054978 GCA_026776945.1 Isichthys henryi | reverse complement strand
CACTGAAATTGGTAATTCAGCAGCTGTACTTAACTTAGTAGTAATGGACAAAAACATGGTCCCTCATGAAAGAAGTGCTTTCGTATCTGATGAGACTTCATTACATAATTTCAGTCATAAGATGTTTCAGAGACATACTTCAATAGTTCAAACATCCACCCTAAATGAGGAAACAAGCATGATGGACAGCGACCCACACTGTGGGCACAGTAACACCCCCGAAGAGGGTCATCCTTCGGCTTCTGAAGTCATTGGAAACCAATGGGAAGGTACCTTTGTGAAGGAATCTTATGGGAGTGAAGCAGAGAATGCTGGAGGTTTGCTAGGTGTGGCATCTGAAATGGACCTGAAAATGGAGACAGAATCTGAAGCTAGCTGTGGTGGCCAAAGCATGGTGTCCATGGACAGTGGTCAGTCAGCGTCCGGTTCAGGGGAATATTTGTCAGCAAAAAGCTGTCATTTAACATTGCCATGTGAACATATGCCTATTTTGGGAACTGAACCCTCCAGAAAGGTAATATATCAGAAACAAGATTCCATTGAATTTGATATTGGAGATGGAATTCCTGCTTCAGAATTGTATATAACTTTTGAAAAGCAATTGGATGAAAATATCCTGGGGGAATTTTCTGTAGATTCAGAAAAGAACTCAAAACTGTTGGATCATTCAGCTATTAAAACAGTCCTTTGTGTGGAAACAAGCAGATTGGATCACGATGGGCGAAATAAGGTGACTGATCTTTGTGATGATGCTGCTGTAACTCCACGTGATGAAATCTCACTACACTCTCAGGACTTGTTAGGAAGCAGTCTGTTTGAGCAAGGGAAAATGACGTCAAAAGACCTGGATGCCGATTGGCTACAGAACTTGGACACTAAGGATGCTAGTCCCATAACGTCGATGTCACACGTCGATGGAAGCCTCCCAAAGAACTTAAGTTCCCTTTATGAAGAGAGAGAATCAATTTTTGATAAATGGTCAGAGCCTCATAGTGACTCATCAAACCAGGGGGTACTGTGGTTGGATCAGTCCCAGCCACTTGGAAACCATGAACAAATTTCATGTAAAGGAGCTCATCTTGAGGGAACGCCAGAGCAGGAGCAGATTGCTTCTGAGATGTTAATCATTAAGGCTGATGTGCTTCTGACCATTGCTGGGAAGACCCCTCATAATGTAGAGAGTTCCTGTAAGGAGGCTGTCCATGAGCAGGTACTTAGCGATGATCAAACAAGCGTCCTTAAGACCCCTGAAGATACTTCCCATTTGGGGTCTTTCCCCTCGGCCATCACTTTTCGGCAATCAGGTGACCATGAATCAGCTGAAAGCACCGAAGACCACGACAAAACAATATGCAAGGTAAGAAAAATTAGTCTTGTGTAAAACATATTTCAGAAGTACTTGTGGTTTATCTGAACCAGTTGTGAAACAGTGACAAATTTAACACTATTTTTGTTTGTCAGTTGCAGTACTCCACTCAAAATTATTTGGAACTTGTGGGCAGACTTCAGGATCATGCAGATGTTATTGAGGATATTAAGAATGACTTTGAGAGTCAAGGCCTTTTGCGCAATAGTATGGAGGGATTGCAGAATCAGCTGGAGGAAACTACGGTCAGTAATTTTCATATCAGTAGAAGCAGTTTTTCTCTGCTTAGCCTCATCTCTGCCCCATGGTTAAGCATCTTTGCATGTGCGGGTGCTTCGCTCTCCTTCACGCCTGTCCCAGTGCTGACGGAAGCCACGCTCTCTCTTTCCAGTCACTAGACACACAGCTTTCTGCTTTGGCTGACACCCTTGCTACAGATCTGGGTGCCGCAGGACGCATGTTAAAGGCTGCTAATGGACACATTCCTGAACAGATCCGCCAGGATCTGGCTGCGGCGTTCCGAGACGTGCAGCTCAGGTTTTCCGACATTCGTGAAATGTGTGCAAGAAGAAGTGAAGTTATAGTGCAGGCAATCGAGGCAGGAAAGGTCAGTGCCCCAGACTTGGCTTCCGGCTTCAACTGTCACATATATTTCTGCTTTTATAAATTCTTAAATTTTGAAAGAACTGGAATGAAAAGAATTATTATTTTCCACTTTGATGCTTGAACCCACCAAAACAATCTAAAATATATATTTCTTGTATAGTTGCATTTAGAGTCTTCATTCCAAGATCTTATAAGATACCTTCAAAAGATTTCAGTGTCTATTGATCAGACTTCTGTGACAATCTCCAAACTTGGTATTATGAACATGGATGATTTGGATAAGATAAAGGAACAGATTCAGCAAATCAAGGTACATCGTTCTGAAATGTCATGATTTCTAGATTAGTTCTTTTTAAAGCCCAATTTTAAGGTCTGTTGAAGTGTGTATTACTTTCTTGCCAGTAATATGGAAACTGACTGTATTCACGCTTTATGAATTATTTTGTGATATTGTATTGAAGGACATGGAGGAGAACCAGTCCGTCACTCGCCAGCAGCTGGAGGACATTGCTTTTGAGGTCCAATACTTCATATCGGAACATGCCCAATACCTGAGTCCCTCTCAGAGTAGAAGTCTGCTCCAGTCTCTCAGCGCCACCCAGAGGGCATTTAAGGACCTGATGGAGAAGGTTTCCACTCAGCGGCACACTCTTGATCTCCATCTGGAGATTAGGGTGGACGAGTATCAGCTGAAGGTTTGAAGAGCGAAGGCCCCTGCTTGTTCTGTGTGCTGTGCTTCGAAATGTTGATGAGATGTTTGGCTTTATGTCAGGTCATTTGCCCTGGGAGAGGCTCTCCGATGTATGCAGCTTACAGACTTAAGGATGTGTGGCATAAACCCACCATCAATCTCATATGCATATTTTTACTTATTGTTCACTTATTGAAGTGTGTTTTAGTAATGTTAATATATATATATAGTGCATAACTTTGAGATGTTTGATTGTTTTCTTCGAGACAATGATGATAACACTGCATGTGTTTTTTTTTTTAAACAAAACTCGAAAGAAAACAAAACTGCTATTTTCCGCTGGTGAAACACTAACCCTTTCTGATCATGTTTATGTTCTTTCAGGCTGTGAGACGTTCGGTTTGCTCTGAAATCTAACTGCAGTTGAGGGAACTTGTCTGGCCTGTGCATGGACTTGGCACACTGGCAGAATTAACACACAGGCCCTGCCACTCCCTCTGTCATTCTCCTGCCTCCCGCGTGGCCCCTCCCTTGGGCCTAAGGACGGCCTGCATGTTTACAGCATACTCTAGGCAGTGTGGCGGTGGTGCATTCTTGTCAGATGGTGCGGACACATGGAGGGCCTTTGCAAAGTGTCTTTTTCTCACATAGAGTACTGTGGAGAAACAAAAGGACTACGTGCAGAAGCTGCAGGAGGTGTGTAACAGCCTGACCCACGTGGAGAACAAGCTCATCGGCCACCAGCAACTGGCTGGGCGTGGAGACGCCGTGGACGTGCAGCAGTATCAGCAGGCCCATCAGGTTGGTGCTTCTGCTTACCTCAGACTCCAGTGATGTTTCATTTCATGCCACTATCGTACAGCGTGACTTCATCTGCAACGATGGTCATTGTCTCTCTTAATCTCTGGAATTGTGTTGATTTTTCTGCAGTCCTTGCTGGAAGATGTCCAGGGAAATGCCGAAGCCCTCACTGAGGTTATCAGCAGCACGAAGAAGTTCCTGGAGGAGAACCGGAACAAGCTGAACCCTGAGCAGATTGCTGCCATCGAGGGCAAGCTGGAGGAGGCCAGGAGGAAGTCTGAGCTGCTGAGAAACCGAGCTGAGGACTCCAGGAAGGATCTACAGAAGGTCATGACCACTGCTATTAAGCAAGAGACCGCAAAGGTAAAGAGAGTTTGTTTGGTCTGGTATTACAATAGGAAATAATACAAATTTTTATTGCAATCATGTTAGAAGAAGCAGAGAATTATATTGGTGAACTTGTTCCTTGTATGACTTCCAGATTGCAGCAGTGGAGCAGCTGGAAGAGAGCAAAACCAAAATCGAAGGTCTCTTAGACTGGATATCCAATATTGGGAAGGACAAGGAAAAGAATGAGATAGCCACGCAGAACGGGAACCCGCTGCTGGAAATAGAGACGAACACGATGAGCAGTGAGGACGACGCCAATGGGAACATCTCCATCGTGGACGGGAGGGAGGAAGGCAGCCACGAGATGGACTTGGACAAGCAGCTTGACAGAGTCAAGGTGGCCGTTGGGTCTGCTTGGTTATTTACCCAATTAGTGTCTGCCCAAGTTTAGCTTGTCCCCACAACCCTGACTGGGATGAGCAGTCAGAAAATGGATGGATGCACATCTGCTTTGGGATGTAATTTTTATGGGGAAAGACCAGTAGATTGATTAATTGCTACTTGATGTCTTGATGATCTTCTGCAGAGCATTTGAGTTTCGATTCAGAGCTAGTTAGATGCTTTAAGTCTTCCTCTGTCTGAAATCTCTCTTTGGCCCTGGATTCCGAGCTGATCTGCTGACCCAAATCCTGACTTCCCATCCTGCAGGCCCATCACCATGAAATCCTGTCTCAGCAGCAGGATCTGATCATTGCCACCCAGTCGGCACAGGCCGTGCTGGACCGGCAGGGCCAGGTCCTGTCCCCGGGGGAGAGGGCAAAGCTGCAGGGTGACGTCCAGGAGCTGCGCACCCGCTACGACACATCCCTGGCGCGGGCCGAACTGCAGATGAAGCAGGTTCAGGCGGCGCAGGAGGAGATGCGTCAGTTTCGGGATGACTGCGCCGAGTTCGAGACCTGGCTGGAGGAGGCCGAAGCGGCCGCCCGTGAGCTGGGGGAGCCGACTGGCCGGCTGGATGTCCTGTGCGAGAAGCTGACACGGCAGAAGAGTTTCTCCGAAGATGTCATCTCACACAAAGGGGACCTGCGCTTCATCACCATCTCTGGGCAGAAGGTTCTGGATGCTGCCAAGGCCTGCGGCCAGGTGGACCCTGGCGGAATGGAGGTGGACACATCAGGGGCCTGCGTCGCCGTGAAGGAGAGGCTGGATACGGTGGCTGGCCGCTACAAGGCTCTGCACTCAGAGGTATGCTGGCTGTGTGGGCGCAGGCACGTCAATCATGGTGTCACATGAACGTCAGGAGACCTTAGCACTGCGATGAGCCTGACATCACTGCATCACAGTGGTAAACTTACGAGGTGCAGAGCCGATTCGCAGTGCTGCATTTATGCAAAAGCAATTCACCAATAATGAGCCAGTTTTGCAAGTTTAGCTACACGTGCAGGTTTATTCATGATGCTGGAAATGGTTCACTTGGCCACTAGGTGGCGACATTCCTTTAAAAACTGCAGTTTTTCCTCACTGGTTGGTTAGTCTCAGTTTACTCCACCACTGAGTCACACCGTCAAAAAAAAAACAAATGAAAATGACGAACATCAGCATCTTCCACCATATTGCAGTGCTTGTAAGCTATGTGACCCACAATGTGCTACCCTGACATTTTCCATCAGACTTGTCATATCTGTATGAAAGTAGACCAAAGTACATCCAATCATTTTCACTAAGAATCAAACCTCATTTGGAAAAGCTAAATATTGACCTGAACATTCCAGACCAGACCCATTTCCCAGCTTGGGAAACTGAAGGTCATCTTGAACTTGACTAGAAACCAAAAGTCTCAGGCTCAGCCTACCACCTTCCGTAAGTCGCCACGGGACGTTGGGGGGAGGTTTCCGCCTCATGTCCCCTTATATACGCATGTCAAGTCTCGGCTACAGGCACAGTTAACCAGCTGAACACTGGTACCCGAATTCTAGGGGAAAGTTCTATTCTTAAAGACAGAATCCTTTGCCCTGCTGTTAGTTTCCATTTTATTGAGAGTAAACAGCAGAAGGTTATTTACTTTTAACTGACTCAAAGTCTTGATTGCAAGCTCTAGATAAAGATGGATAATCCTGTGGCTGTACAAAGTTTGATTTGTCGGTCCTGTATGCACAGAAGTGCTGTGTACGTTTTTGTTGGGTGCCAGGTCATGCGGTGCGTCAAGGAATGAGCCAACAGGCACCACTGGCAAGAAGGCCCTAAACTCAGATATACAGCAGTGTTTAATACCACCTTCGATCTTAAACCTCGACTCTTTTATCATGTAATGACAAAGGCTGAATGGGATAAATATATTAATAACAAATTTTACAAAATTGGTCCAGTTTTTGGATGGCAAAAGTTAACCTTAAAACCTGGTGGAATATTTTATAAATATTTCTGAAGATTTTACTGTTTTGGTTGTCCAGTCCATAGATTCTCGCCATGAATGTGGCTGGCCTGACATTACATCAGCACAACTAACTAAGTCCCTAACTAAGTAACGCAGACAGTGCTGCAGAAATCACCCCTGCCCTTGTGCTTTCAGTGTAACCAGCTTGGCAGCAACCTGAAAGACGTGGTGGAGAAGTACGGGCAGTACCAGGGAGCGAGCAGCGGCCTCTTGGCGTGGCTGGGCAGCTCGGAGGAGGCCGCGCGCAAGCTGCAGTCCGAGCCCATCGGCGCCGACCCACAGACGCTGCAGCGGCAGCTGGAGGAGACTAAGGCAGGCGTGCCGGCACCTCTGTTGGCTACAGCGCCCCCGCGCAGCCCTCACTCAGCTTACACATCCCCCGGACACCCCCATCACATGCCAGCAGCCTGACTTTACCTTATAAAGTTCCTCCTCCTCCTCATGAGCCTCTATTTATAGGCATGTTCTGCCCTGAGCCTGGAGCGCCGGCGTCCCGATGTAACGGCTCTGCCCAGCCTCATGTGGCGCCGACAGCCTCCCAGTTTCGGTATTTGGATGGGGGTGTTTCAAAGTGCTCTGTTCTGCTTCTCTGTGATTCACCCTGATCGAATTCCTCCCAGACACACACATATGGGATTGGAACCGAATCCCTATCAGGTTACATCTTCTTGGGAATTTGCGATGATGGGTTGAATCAGGCGATGGAACAGAAAGGCTTTGTGTCTCTGATAACATGATTCCCCTTTAGATCCTGGGACATGTCTGTCAAGAACTGAGTGAACGTCCTAGATTTATTCCGGGGGACTTCCCTTCGGAAGGGGATTCCCATTGGCTGCCCAGTACATACTGCATTATCTTGAACATATATTATATTAAATTTTTCTCATTGATGCAAACTCCACACCTGCACAGCAGAGGTGGGATTTGAACCCTCAGCTTTGGACGTATGAGGCAACCAGTGCAGCTGGTTCCTCATTTCCTATAAATTGAATACAAGCATGATAGTCTTTATAAGAATAAAGAATAAGATTATATGTAAAACCATAAAATTCTAGATGTAATTCGGGTGGCTGTGGTGTCCTATTACAGAGCTCATCACACCAGTAAACCTGTTATTCGTGTGCTGTCAGTCGGTGTGGCTTCCATTCCCTATCTAACCTTCTGGGGGCGCTGTGCCCTTATCGTCCTCAGGCCCTGCAGGGACAGACCTCCGGACGCCAGGCTGCCATGGAGACCCTGCGCAAGGTGACCGATGCCCTGATCACGGCTGAAGGTGGCCTGCTGACCAACCAGGACGAGATCCAAGAAACCGTGGGTGAGGGGGAAAAAATGCCAGAGAAGCAATTTTCATGGATGGTTCCAGATTTTATGCTGTTCAAAAGGATGTGTGTGACACTGCGGAATCAAATGGCTTTGGTTTATGTTGTTGTGTCCAGTGTCACATTTTCATTAAAATATCTATAGCATAATGAAGAATAAAGCACTGACCTCACTTCCTGTGACAACCGCCCTCTAGAGGACATCACAGAGAGGTTCGACAACCTTTCCAAGTCTGTGAACGACCGTCATGAAAAGCTGCAGGTGACGCTGACACGGTCCCTCAGCGTCCAGGACGGGCTGGATGAAATGATGACATGGATGGAGAACGTGGAGAAGAACCTAGGGCAGAGTGACCCTCCAGCCCTGAACTCCTCCGCCATGCGGGACATGCTCAGCAAGGAAGCGGTAAGGGTGGGGATTGGCGAGCAGTACATGATCGGGTCACACGAATAAAGTTTGATCTGCTGTATGTTATCGCAACATGCTCTTAACGTTCAGAGTTCGGTCATTTCCTCCTGTTTTGTAGTGCGTGTCCCAACAGGTGGCACTGTTCCTTATTACCCCATGTGTCTGTCATGTCGCCAGGCCATGGAGCAGGACATGTCGAGTCGTCAGAGCAGCATCTCGGCAATGAAGTCCAAAGTGAAGAAGTTCATTGAGACGGCAGAACCATCAGCGGCGGTGACTCTCCAAGCCAAGATGGACACCCTGTCTCGACGTTTCACCGACGCCTGTGAGAAACACAAGAAAAGGGTGAACAAGCTGGAGGGGATCAGGGACAAGGTGGAACTTTTTGAGAAGACCTCGGAGAAGGTGCAGCAGTTTGTGACCAAGCGCTCGCTGGACCTGTCTGAGACAGAGGGCCCCGAGACCAACGTGAATGAGCTCTCCCAGATGATGGAGGTAGGACTGTGGCCATTTAGCCTCGGGTGACATGGACACTTTTCAGTTGTAACACATCCACAAAGTACTCCGTGATTCTGCAGGAGACCAACACAGAGCTTTCGGAGCACACCAGGGACATTGAAATGTTGAAGCAGCTGTCCACTGAGTTGATGGACTTGGGCTCAGAGACCAGCAAAGCTCAGATCCGGGACAAACTGGAAACACTATCCAACAGCTTTGAGGCTTTCAAAGAGACTGTGAAAGAGAAGTGAGTAACACAAACGCATGTGGGAGATGAAGTGGGGCATTTTTGTTGGACCTTTGAGACACAATAGTAACTGTATTACTGTGCGAGACTGACCCACATCCTCTTTTTTAGGGTTTAAGCGCAGACTGTTCCCCTTCTAGTAATTGGAGACTGAAATGGAATACAAAAATCTGTTTTTAAATAAATGTTTACGTTTTGACTTTGATAAGATGTGTATCTGTACTGCTGTATTAAAGAGGAAGTCCACACGCTAACTTCACATTGAAACTTGTCCATAATACACCCTGTATGTTGCTTGGAGACACAGACAGACAGACGGAAACACAGAAGGATGTACTCGTTGACGTTGACATCTGCCCTGGTTTCAGGGAGGCTGAGGTGTCCTCCTGCCAGGATCAGCTCGGCGAGTTTAAGTCGGCTGCAGGAGCCCTCTGGAAGTGGATTGAGGAGTCCAGGGGGAAGGTGCCCCTCGCCCAGGTCTCCTGCAGCGAGGAGAGCCTGGCCAAGGACCTGCAAACAGTCACCGTGAGTCAGAACTCGCCGCTGGGCTGGGGCGGGGGCGTAATGGCCGTTCCGCTGTGTGACCTGTCCCTAGTGCTGACTCAAGTCACAGTCAGAGTATTTTATTGCTGTCCTCAGCGGTATGATCCATGGGTCAGACACTGAGATGGAAACACCGCCTCGCTGGTCATGCAAAAATGGTAACGAACAGAATATTAATATAAAAGTCATTTAAACACAACATGTTTAAACATGGACTTAAGACGTAGATTAAAAAATGAAATTAAAATGCAGTGTAAGAAATACAATAAAATAATATATCTCTAAAGTTTTATTTATCGTATTCTATTTTCCCCAAAGCTGAACGTGCTCAGAGCTGTCCTGACCCTCGGTCACCACCAAGCGATTAAAAAGGGAATCCTTCAGACTCGTGAATTTGGCCGATGCGGGAGGTGAGCTCATACGCGAGCTCGCCGCAAACCCGCCATGTCTACAGTGGTATGGTGAAGCCTAGACACTCGTTAGCACAGGGAATAAATGACCCCCCCTCCACCCCAAGTGAAGCGCTGGTGTTTTGAAGTGCTGTGTAGATCTAGTGAGGGGCGGATGTGTGTTAGCGGGAGATGAAGGTGATGTGGGGGTGATGCCAGGGTGTAAATCACAGCTCACAAAAAACCTCCATTTAGACAGGCAGCACTGAGATGAAAATCGTCAGGCATGAAAAGAAAACAATGAAGCTTTAATAAACAGGCCTGACATGGAAGTGGAGAAGGTCTTCTCCCGTTACAGACTCCCGTTTCTGCTGAATTTATATGCGAGAAGGGTGCACTAGAGGGGACAGCTTTGGATTTGGGAGCTCGTTCAGTGTGAGCGTGGCTGAGAACATCGAGCCTTCAGCTCAGACCCCCTTCCACCATCATGCTGTTATTACCTCCGTGCTGGGGCTGAGTCTGGTCTGACTGTAAACTCTCTTACGGGCCTGTGTACGTTCTCTCCTAGGCCTTGCTGGGGCTGAGTCTGGTCTGACTGTAAACTCTCTTACGGGCCTGTGTACGTTCTCTCCTAGGCCTTGCTGGATGAGTGGGCTTCTAAGGCAGCTGCCGTGCAGGATGTTAACAGCAAAGGTTCCACACTCTGTAGCCTTATCAGCGCTCTGACATCTCCGGCCAAAACAAAGACGTCGCACAAGTCAGGTACACCTGTCAGCAGGTTTCCCGTAAATCCTGGATACAAAACTACACACACTAAGCATCTTTATGATTTTTTTTTTTCGGTCTTGTTTTTGTAGGATGTGCTGTTATGAATGGTTCAGGCGCTCAGGCTTATCTGACCAACAAAGGTAAAAACAAAAAAGCATAATGGATTATCCTTCTTGGGAACAAACTAGGACCACACAGCGAGGGCTAGTAGTAGATTAATCATAGTTTGGTGGTACTTGTAGTAGGTTTACTTGAATATATGCTCTTTTGAAAGATAATGAATGAACATATGCAGATACTGAGTGGTTCTAATGCCCTATACCAGCCTGACATGCCGTTATAATGACTTATCAACAGCAACCTGAGAATTTAGTATCACCTGAGATCTGCGACTGCATGTGGTCGTACCTCGGACGATAGGGGGTGCTGGTTTTTACATTCTGCACAAAGAATTGTTTTCTGTTTAACCCCTTCACAGAGCTCATGGCTGTAGAGCAGGACCTCTCACGCGTAAACGATGGATACCAGAGCCTTGGGGAACTTCTCAAGGCCCGGGCCAATGAGCTGAATGGAGTGGTGCTGCAGGTTCGAGAGGCACGAGAGGATGCGGGCTCCGTCTTGAAGTGCCTGGAGGAGATGAAGAACATGGCAGCCAGCTGGGACCCCGTGTCGGCCGAGAGGAACTCCATGAGGACCCAAATGGAGCAGCAGAAGGTACCAGACAAGTCGGTCCTTAGTCATAGACATGGAAGTTTCTAGATTCAAGAACCTTTGCACTCCGTATGGCTATGAGGGATTGTTTGAAAATGTCACCTTTGATGTCATGCTTGTAGAACGGGTTGTACCCTTAATCTCTCTTAGGCCTTTGAAGAAAGCATGAAAGTGAATAAGGAGAAGGTTCAGAAGCTAAGAGGGAAGCTGCTGAAGCTGATCGAGGATCATCCCGATTCTGCTGAAGTGGCGAAGTGGAAGCAGATCCTGAATCAGATCGGTGAGCTCTGTTTACAACCCTGAGCCTGATGTCAGAATATTATGGAGGAGTCATTGAACATATATACACGGTGACATACATCCTGCAGAAACCTCTAGAAATCATCTCAAACTGATGGTGTGCTGTGATTAAAATGCAGGAGGGCGAGGAGGTTGTGTGTGTGTGTATGTGTTTGCCTCCACGATGTGGTAGAACCTGTTACTTTTTAGCTTGAGGTCCCTACAATATCTCAACATTATTTTTATAAAAATCTGTGTCTGCAATCAAAAAACTAAACATACCAAAAGTCTTGTATTTTGTTTGCTTATTTATGGTTATGGTTAGGACTGGGTAGGGTTAAGGTCGTCATTGTTGTGATATGTGTGTGTGTGTGTGTGTGAGAGAGAGAGAGAGAGAGACAGAGAGAGATTAACGACGGGCTCCATGCTGCTGTTGCCCTGCACAGATGAGACCTGGAAGCACCTCGCTGGGGCCATGGAGGACCGCCAGCAGCAGCTGGAGGCTTCATCACGCCACCTGGGCCTCTTCCAGGCGGCTGAGGAGCAGCTTGGCCAGTGGCTGGCAGAGAAGGAGCTTATGATGGGTGTCCTGGGACCTCTCTCCGTGGACCCGAACATGCTCAACACCCAGAAGCAGCAAGTGCAGGTATGCCCCCCTCCCCCCTCCTGCCCCAGGGGGTAGCCTACTCCACCAGTCACTGACAGGCTCCACCAGCTTCCCATTGGTTGCTCTTCCAGTCCCCAAGGGGTTAATCCAGTCACCAGCTGACAGCACTAAGTAATCCCACCTCCAGCACCTCCAAAGACCTCCAGCAATTAACGGAGGTATGGATATTCGGTTCCCATGGCGATATTGAGCATAGGCCTGGGTGACATCATAAGGATGGTATGCTCACTTATACTTCAACTAGTTATACTAGTTAGACAAGGCAGAGCATGATGACACTAAGTGCTGCTGGTTATTGGAAATTATTAATGGATACATGTATATTTCTAAGTTGCACTTTTCCTCTCTGTCCTCTGCTAGATCCTGCTGAATGAGTTTAACAGCCGCAGGCCGCAGTATGAGCAGCTGAGCGAGGCTGCCCACGCCATTCTGAGCACCCCCGGCGAGCAGAACCCCTCATGCGGTTCTGTCAAGGAACGGCTGGCCACCCTCACCCAAAAGTGGCAGGCCTTGACTGGCCAGCTGGCCCAGCGGTCCGAGCGCATCGACCAGGCGTCCAGCAAGAGCGCCCAGTTCCAGGGCCTCCTCCGGGGCCTCAACGACAGCCTGGGCGCCCTGGGCAGCCAACTCCAGGAACAACAGGCACTCAGCAGCCAGCCTGACGCCGTCAAGAAGCAGCTGGAGGCCGCTAACGCCATCTTAGCCCAGCTGCGAGATGAGAGGAGGAGGCTAAAGGAGGCTGAGGCCTTGTGTTCGGAGCTGTCAGCGCTGGTGAGCGAGGAGTACCTGCAGGAGGAACTGAGCCGGCAGCTGGAGGCTGTCTGCAAGCCCCTGGAGCAGCTGGAGGAGAAAGCAGGTCAGTTCCTGTACATCCCCAGCACGTTTCCGTTCAGTCAGCAGGCACTCATGTCCAAGCAAGGCTGATAATCCATCGTAAGCATACAGTCGCCAGGGAGCTAGCCTAGTGATCACTCCGCGTGGAGATCAGTCAGACAGTCCGGGTTCCTCTCAGGTTCCTTTTAGTGGGTCATACTGAATTTGAAATCTTTCCATATTGCGCTAGCATGGAGTTAACCGCACACTAAAAAAACATAGGTAATGAAGTTACACTGATTACCCTGTTTTTTCTGACCTCTGTTCATGTCAGGGGTGATGTGCTCATTGGCAGGGATAAGTCACTGCATGCTTTTTAGATAACGATCGCTCTTACGATGAGTCAACATGGCTCCTTGTGCGCAAGATAAACTCATGAGCCAACAAAGGCTATGGGTACACACTCATAGAGCTTAATTCTGCAAGCCTGAAGACATTAGTTATGTAATTAAATTTGATTAAAATATACATATATATATATTTGAAATTATGAAGATTTGTTCCATTTGCCAGTAGTGGTTGTACATATGTATGCCCTAAGAATTGCATTTTGTATCTTACAGGGAAGAAGATCCAGCAGCTTAATTCTACTTTTGCCAGCTCCAAGCAGTTCCATCAGATGTCCAAAGACTTCCAGGTGTGGTTGGATGAGAAGATGAAGGAGCAGCGACGGCCTTGCCTGGTCTCAGCCAAAGTGGACATCCTGCGACAAAGCTTGAGAGAGCAGGAGGCTTTCCAGAAGGGTCTGTGTGAGCAGGAGACACCCTACGAAACCATCGTTAAGGAGGGTGAGGCGCTCTTGCAGAGCACGGAGGGTGCTGAGAAGGTGGCTCTGCAAGGGCAGCTCTCCTCCCTGAAGTCCACCTGGGACGATGTTAGAAAGACCTCTGCTGATTGCATGGAGAAGCTTCAGACGGGCCAGCAGAGGGCGGATAAGTTCAAAGAGCATGTGGAGAAGCTCAGCACCTGGATCGAGGAGTGCAAGGCCAGCGTGGACCAGGTCAAGCTTGGCATGGAACCTGCCGAGGTGCATATTTCCTCCACACGTGTCAGAGAAATCCAGACGGATCTGGATAAGCACCGGGGGGTTGTGGAGATGATGAACAGCGCTGCCAATAGCCTGCTGGAAGTGGTGAACGCAGACAGGGAGGTCATTGAGGATGAGAAGACGTCCATCAACAAGAGGGTAGATGGCGTGTCAGAGACGTTACAACAGAAGAAGGAGTCTTTGAACAAGATCAGCCAGAAGCTGAAAGTCTTCAATGAAACCAAAAAGGAGGCCAGGAGTCAGCTAGATGGGGCTCGGAAGCAGATGGAGACCCAGAGTTCCCTGGGCGTTCAGGCCTACAGTAACAAGAATCTGACCAATATGAAAGCCCAGCAGAAGGCATTAGCTGGAGTCCAAACGCAGGTTGATTGCCTCAAGAATCTGGCCCAGGAGCTGGTCATAGAAATTCCAGATGCCGAGGGAGTTACTGACCTCCTGCTGCAGGCTGACAGCCTGGAGAAGGACTTTAGCTCCATCAGCCGGGAGATGGAGGAGAGGTGCTCCTCCCTGGAAGGCAAACTGCAGGGCATCGGGCACTTTCAGAACAGCATCCGCGAGATGTTCGCTCAGTTTGCCGACCTGGATGATGAATTAGACAGCATGGCTCCTGTGGCACGGGATCTTGACACACTTCACTCACAGCGGGATGACATCAAGGGCTTCGTCACCAAACTACGGGAACTGACGGCGAATGCCCTTAACGCTTCCAAAAGCTGCAAGACCATGCTGGAAGACGAGGCTTCACCGGACCTGCTGGGCCTGAAGCGGGACCTGGAGGCTCTGAACAAGCAGTGCGGCAAACTGATGGACCGGACAAGGGGCAGGGAGGCCCAGCTGGAGGGTACCCTCAGCCGCATGCAGGAGGTGTACGGGCAGCTCCAGGAGTTCATGGAGAAGCTGACGGAGGCTGAGAGGCAGGAGGGCTGCCAGGAGCCGGTTGGCATGGAGACCGAAATCATCAACAATCAGCTGGAGGCCTTTAAGGTACCGTATGATATCATTATGCCATGAGTCATTTGCCTGATGTACTTCTTAACTCGGTTCCTTCACACATAACAGCTTCCATATTAAAAGTACCGTGGGGGGTGGGGCAGGGGGGCTGATGGTCACTGGTCA
>JAODJX010000065.1:1012819-1036680 GCA_026776945.1 Isichthys henryi | reverse complement strand
GTCACACTGGGGGCAGGGGGTGTTCAGATTTTTTGGTGTTAAATTTCCAGAGAGCAGCCTTGCACTCTGCATTCCAGGTAAATCAGTGAAAGCTCTAAACCGACCCTGGCCACCACTGGAAAAACATTGAAAAGGGGGGAGGGGGTCTGTTTCTGCCCCCTGTGAGGTCACCAGTAATAAAAAGCTGCTCCATCCACCTTTGCGAAGGAAAAGAGATGATAAACAAGCCAGTTTTCTTTACCTCCCACCCGGCGCTGTCCAGCAGGGGAAGACAGATCACACCGGGTGAGAAAGATGACTGAGGACTGAAGTCATTTGGGCGGCAGAAGAGGCAGGACAGGGGAATTAAAAGGGTCAGACGTCCACCAATCAACATGTGCCGGGCTGCTGCGAATAATGGGAGGAGGCGGGGCCTGCACGCTCTGCCAGGAGTGAGCCTGTCATAGCAGGGAGAGCCAGGCCATGCAGGCAGCAGAGAGGAGCATTTCTGTCTGTCTGCCTTTTTTTCTTCCACGGGAACCTTTGCCGGTCGCGGAGTGGCCTTTGTGTACTATAACTGTCGGATTAGCGCTTGGATTTGCCCCACCGACAATGCAGACTCTCCAGGCTCCCCCAGGATGTCGGGAGCTTTTTAGGAATAAGGCAAAGTGAGGAGGTGGCAGGGTGGAGGACGGTGTGTGGGAGGAGACGGAAGCAGCGTCTGTAAGGTGTATGTAGGAGCTGGCTCTCAGGGGACCGTGGAGGGGGACACCTCCATAGATCCTGCTTTATCTTTTATATTGAGATAGTTATATTTTCCGTATATATAATTTATAACAGAATATATTTTCTTTACAGAAGATGTATAGTGAAAGTAAATATTCTGTCTGGTCTCAGTTAATAAATTAAAGTTTATTGTGTATTAAAATGAATAATTATTGATAGTGTTTAGTTATATGTGCATTTGTTTTTCAATTGGACAAATGGCATAACTTTTGTAAATGTTTATATAAATGTGTAATTTATTGATAGCATTATATTTAAAGCTGGTCGCGAATGTATTGCCCCCATTGCCTGTGTACTGTAGCTGACAGTGTGGCACTGATTAGGAACACGTTTACCTCTGCATTAAAGTCATTGGAATGAACTGAGCTTTCGTGGGAAAGTCTCGGCATTATGGGGAAGCCCCTGAGCAGGCCGGACTGTCTCCGGCAGAACCCGTCCTGTGTGGGACAGGCGGACGAGGAGGACCTCAACATGGAGGACTGCTATGT
Organism: Isichthys henryi; assembly: GCA_026776945.1. Taxonomy (NCBI): domain Eukaryota; kingdom Metazoa; phylum Chordata; class Actinopteri; order Osteoglossiformes; family Mormyridae; genus Isichthys; species Isichthys henryi. Next base: position 1,035,427 of record JAODJX010000065.1, on the reverse strand, counting down.
GCCCCAGAGGTCCATCTATGACACAGTGCGGCTGAATGAGCAGATAGACTCTGGTTCTAAGGGCAGCCTGGCATCGCGGCACTTTGCCGGGACGCTGCCGTACAGCCAGCGCACGCTGGACATGCTGACCCTGTGCAGTAATGGCGCCCTGTCCTCGTCCAGTGTCTTTGACCTGCATGGCCGCGAGGCTCACGGCGACATGCTCCTGCACGACGGCAACGGCGTCTGCGTCTCGGGGATGGTCCTGCCCTGGCAGGCGCAGGTGCTCCACCCTCCCCAGCAGGGCCGCCGGCGCTCCTGGCGCGCTGTCGCCCCTCCCGCCCCCGGCAACGGGGGGCGCAGTTACCCGCGGAGTGGAACAGGCTCGCTGACGTCAGAGGATGATTCGGGGCTGTGCAGTCCAACGGCAGAGCGGGGACAGTGGGTACCAAAGGTAGCTGAGATGGACACTGGCACCAGGAGCCTGTCCTCCGCAGAGGCTCTGCCTGCGTCTGAAGACCTCCAGACAGGCTGCTCCTTCAGCTCCGGGCAAGAAGAGTTCCCATCGAAGTGCGTCCAGGATGCCACTCCCACATCTTCGTATTACATTGTGTCTCCAGGCCAGGAAGTGCCGTGGGAAAACTGCACGCCTGGCATCGCCTGCCAGACTGCTGACAGGACTGAAATGGGTGGAGACTATGGATACGTGTTAAGTGGGATTTCGCCACTGCTATCTCCTGGGGTACATCAGTGCCTGGAATATAATGAGCTGCCCACCACGGAGCTTCTGGTGGGCCTCCCAGACCAGGATGACTCTGAGCTCATCAGCGTGGTCGTCACGCAGCCAGAGCCCTGTCCCAGTTACGAGCTGCTGCCCCAGACGGCATCTGTTGAGGAGGAAGCACCGCGTGTCCTGGAAGGGGGAACTTTGGAGTACGACATGCAGGATCTGGAGGACTTCATCCGCGCGGTGGAGAGGGAAGCCTGCTTAGCCAATGGCGGGAACCCGATGTTTGGGTCCGTGGTGGAGGAAGAGATTGAGCGTCTCTTAGCAGCACTGTCCACATTTCCTGAAATCAACCTAACGGGCTTTTCCCCTCCACAGGTACCCCTCATATGTCAGACTCTGGGAGCTGGGAAACACCCAGAAACCGTCAGTTTTGGGCAGCCTGAGTGAGCTGGTCCTGGGTGCTTATTTGGTAGTAGGATGTGTGGATTGGGTTTGTTCTGATATACCTCAGATCCAGGCCTTACATCACAAGCTGCGGGTACGAGTGTGCAGCCGGCCAGGGCTCCTCCCTGGAGAATCTCACCCAAACGTGGTGTCGTCCAGTAAAATGCGTAATTGTTGGTTTTTTAACGCCATTCCTCAGTAATGCTGTCCTGTGACCCTAACGGTCTCTTAAAGAAATGACATGGTATTAAGCTGCCTGCTCACTCTGCGGGACGTCATTTCTAAGTTGTTTGATAGGTCTTTATTTGTTCTGTCATTTTTCAGCACTACAAAACGCAGCGAAGATGTACCTGACTGATGCTGTTACTTTAGTCGTGGTTTGAGTATTAAAATCAAGTGCATTTACCAGTTATTCAACAGTTATTGTTTATGAACTTCTTCTACTAAGCCGCAACAATAATATAGGAACATGACTGAATTTTAGCATCACATTAAACAGCTAAAACAGGTTTTTATCACATTGGTAGCTGAGCATAAATGTTGTATCTCTGACTAAATGTCACTTAAAGATGATATCATAGGGCTGTGACACTAGGGCAGCCTTTAAGCGTAACTGTTTCATCCTCATCTGCTCTGAGCCTTAAAGGCAGTCTTTGGTTCCAGGTTTTCCAGAAGGAAGAAATTGAACCACTTCAGGCTAAGCTGCAGGACTTGAACCAGCTTGGTCAAGGTCTTATTCAGAGTGCTGCCAAAAGCACAAGTACGCAAGGCCTTGAGCATGACCTGGAAGATGTCAACACGAGATGGAACACGCTCCACAAAAAGGTTACCATTCTTCTTTGAACTGCTAAGTCATGTATATATAAGAGTCTCAAGCATCTGAAAAAATCCTTCCATAATGTAAAACTACTATCCCAGCCAGGCTGATTTGTGTTAGAAATCAAGACATGTACAAACAACCCAAAACTCATTTATATGGCTGTGGTTCTTTGAAACCTGTGCGCAGGTCGCAGACAGGTCAGCCAAGCTGCACGAAGCCCTGTTGCATTGTGGGAGGTTCCAGGATGCTCTGGAATCCTTGCTCAGTTGGCTAACAGATACAGAGGAGTTGGTAGGCAACCAGAAGGCTCCATCAGCAGAGTTCAAAGTCGTCAAAGCCCAGATCCAGGAGCAGAAAGTGAGTGTTTTCGACCACACACCAGCAATTCACAAGTTACAGCTTAAATTATGAAGATCACAGTCCGGTAAAATAATTCACGTGGAGTACGAGTTGGATGCTGAATTCAAATGTGCAGCTGAAGTGCTTTACTACGTGTATTTTCACATGGCCAGTAATGAATGCCGTTAATCTGAACTCCTGACTCCTGCGTGGCAGCTCCTGCAGAGGTTGCTGGATGACCGCAAGCCCACGGTGGAGCTAATTAAAAAAGAGGGAGCGAAGGTCAGCGAGCTTGCAGAGCCGGCAGACAAGGAAAAGATTCTGAGGGAGATCGAGAGTCTGGGCCAGAGGTGGGACAGCCTGTTGAAGAAGGCAGAAAGCAGGTCGGTACAATGGGCCACGGGCGTCCTAGTCCATAATCCCGATGTTACTCGTAATTGTTCGGAGTTACATTTTCTGTTCACCTACCTGTTGTAATATTTAATGGGATGGTTCCCTTCGACCAAGCATGAAGTGGGACATTTTTAGCACTGTGCCTGGAGTTGTTTTTAGAACAGACGACTCAACAATTGTCAAAGAGGCAAACACCGAACAAATGCTGGGCGTAGCATTACTCATACTGCATTTTCCCTGATCGAATTACTGCAGACACAAGCAGCTTGAGGGCATCCTGGTGGTGGCACAGCAGTTCCACGAGACACTGGAGCCCATGTTGGAGTGGCTCAGCACCATGGAGAAGCGACTGGCGAACTCGGAGCCCATCGGGACCCAGACCGAGAAGCTGCAGGAGCAAATCTCCCAACATAAGGTGTCTCGTTTTCATCCTAACCACTCCCAACTGGACCTGGTTCATTTTGTTTCTCTTGTGCTTTAATTTTGTCGCATTCTCCATCTTTCTGGGTGATTTATTTCTAACTGTGTATTTTAGTTTCCATTCTCATAATCATTATGATTTTCTTTGTGTTGGTTTTCAGTTCATAATTTTTAGTTTTCTTTTCCATTTTTCTTTCCTCTTGATTTGTCCTCCGGTCTTGGCTAATCAGACCTTAGAAGAGGAGATTATGAGTCAGACTAAAAGACTGCACCAAGCCATCAGCCTCGGTCAGGTGCTCCGGACCATGAGCTGTATGGACGACAAGGAGCTGGTCCAAGCGAAGCTCGATGTCGCTCAGACCAGTTACATAGATTTGCAGGACAGGTGCAGGCACAAGGCTGAAATGCTGCAGCAGGCCCTTTCCAATGCCCATCTGTTTGGCGAGGATGAAGTGGCCCTCATGACCTGGCTCAGCGAGGTCCACGACAGACTGAGCAAAGTGTCCGTCCAGGACTACAAACCCCAAGTTCTTGAGAAACAGACAGCGGAACAATTGGTATTTTTGTTCTTGTTCTTGTGTTTTTCAGTTTTGTTCTTCATTCATCTCCCAATATTTTGGATTTTCACCAGTTTTCTGCTTTTGGCTGCTACCTTGTGTAAGAGTTGGCGTGATTTTTCTTATTCTGGCCACATTGTAGGCTCTTCATGAGGACATTGAGCTCCGGAAGCAGAATGTCGACCAGGCGGTTTCTAATGGCTTAGAACTGCTGAAGCAGACAACAGGTGAGACAGACTTAGAAGACAAGGTTGATGATCTGAGGTACAGCTGACCAGGGTTTTATCTTGATCATCGACGTTCATGTTAACAATGAGGTGTCTGATGTCTGGGTGCTTGTTCAGATGTTTTTACTTGCTAAAGTCTCATATTAATATATAACAAATGAGTTTTCCTCCCAATACAGGCGATGAGGTCATTGTTATTCAGGGGAAGCTAGAGGGAATCAAGAGCAGATACGCGGAGATTGACACGATGAGCAGCAGTGTTTCCAGAACCCTTGAGCAGGCCCTCTCACTGGCCGTCAAGCTGCAGCACACCCACGAAAACCTGTGCGTGTGGCTGGATGGGGTGGAGGCCCGACTGAGGGGCTTTGGAGTGCAGGATCTGCGGGGAGAGCAGCTCACTCAGGCCCAGGAGCGGCAGAAGGTTTGCTCTTCAGCTGGCTTCTGCTTTCCGTTGACTGGACTTTCGGGTATCTCTCATCACGTTGATTGGTGTGCTGTGGTAGACTGTGTCCATATTTAATGCACTGGTTTGCATTTTCAGAACCTCGTTAGTATGATTCAGCAGTAAATTAGGTATAAGCAGGATTAGTCAAGGTAAGCAGACTAGATCTCTCTACAGTTATAACAAGATAACTTTTGCATGATAGAGGGATTGTATCTATGGGTTGGAAGACCGGCATTCTGATATCTTCTGATCTGTCGCCTGTATTGATTTGATTGGGAGCTGCTCCATGCCTCCAGAGGAGGGCAATGTCCTTGCTGTTACTCATGAGAGAATCAGTGGGGAGCAATGCAGGGCTGAGATGACATCTCCTACTGTGTAGGAGCTCTTGAAGGAGGTCAGAGAGCACAGGGCCGAGGTGGACGCTCTGAACGAGGTGAGCAGTGCCCTACTGCAGCTGGTGCCATGGCGCGCTCGCGAAGGCCTGGACAAGATGGTGAATGAGGACAATGAGCGCTACGGGCTGGCCAGCGACACACTCAGCCAGCACATAGCACGGATTGATGCTGCCATCCTGCGGCTGCAGCAGGTGAGGGGGCCCCCGAGCACCCGGGGGGTGTCTAATGAGGGGTAAATAAATAAACAGGGGCACAAAGGCCCTGCTGCGCCCCCAACAAAGAGAGCCCGTCGATCAGAATGCAAATGGCCCTTTTATGGTGCAAATCCCGCCTGTATTCAGGGAACAGCTCTGCTCTGTTTCATCTGGGAGGCTGATGGGAGCCTCCGGATCTGCCACGGGTGTGAGCAGGGAACTCGCTCTCTGTAAATTTGCATGTGATTATCTGCTTGTTAGGAAGGAGAGCCTGTGCACTGTGTGTTTTGGCACCCGGATACGTAGCAAAGACTCCATGTTTTCAGTAATGAAGTGGATTTTGTGTGGCTCAGTGGGTTTTGTGCCTCTGATCAAAAGGTCACCAGTTCAGATCTCAGGCTGACCTTGTTTTCTAAAAAACAATAAGTAAAACTTAAAAGAAAAACTTTGTTGAACACATTCTCTCTTTGTGACCATCCCCCTCAATCAGTTTGAAAGTGCGGCCCAAAGTGAGCTCCGCTGGTTGATTGACGCGGAGACAAAGCTGTCCTCGTTGGAGGTGATCAGGCTCGAGCAGGAGCAGGCCACGGCCCAGCTACAGGCACAGAAGGTGCGTTTCCCATGTGTCCAACCCCGGCTGAGAGCACGCCGGTGGCCTGGAAGTCCTGCCTTGTAACAGAACAGCCCATTCTGCTTTGATCCAACAGAGCTTCTCCTTGGACATTGTGAGGCACAAGGACGCAGTCGATGAAATCGTGAAAACTGGCGAAGTCATCATGAGCACCAAGAATGAAGAGGAGAGGAAACCCCTGAGGGTATTTGTCACAATGCATCAGAATATCCATCCTCATCTTCAAGGAAACGTGAGAAAATCAGGGCCTTATATAAACAGATCATTTTTTTTTATCCAGGACATCATCCAGACGCTGGTGGAGAAGAGCAGCACCGTCAGTCAGCTGAACTCGGACCGCTGTCTCCAGCTGGAGCGGGCCCTGTCACTGGCTAGCCAGTTCTGGGAGACCTACGAGGAGCTGTGGCCCTGGTTGCAGGAAACCCGCAGCAGCTTCAGCCAGCTTCCCGTGCCAGCCATCGAGTACGAGATCCTGCGGCAACAGCAGGAGGATCTGCGGGTACGAGTGTGCAGCCGGCCGTGGCTCCTCCCCGGAGAGTCTCACCCAAACGTGCTGTCGTCCAGTAAAATACATAATTGCTGATTTTTTAACGCCATTCCTCAGTAACGCTCCTGTGACACTAACGTTCTTCAGTGCTCTGTGAGTATATGTGGCCGAGGGGGTGTTTCTCCTCGCTCTTGTGACAGGCATGAAGCGGACTTCACGGTTTAATAATGCTGACCGTAAACGTGAGCTCACTGCTGCCCTTGGCCTTGCGGTTAAGCCACGGTTTTTTGTCATCCGTTATCCAGTTGTGTCTGGCATACTTGTAACCACGCTCCCCCCCACCCCCCCACCCACGTAGCAAATGCGAGAGCTGATCGCAGAGCACAAACCCCACATCGACAAGATGAACAAGACAGGCCCACAGCTGCTGGAGCTGAGTCCTGTGGAGGGCCAGCGCATCCTGGAGACGTACTCCACTGCTGACCAGCTGTACAACCAGCTGAAGGCTGACGTCGGACAGAGGGCCGCCGCTCTTGACGAGGCCATCTCCAAGTCCACCCAGGTCACCACCTTCCTCAGCTCTAACGTTCTGTTTTCCAGGGCAGCGTGGTTCCTGTTCTCCCAGCAAGCCGTTCTGTTGAGTTTTTTGCGCTTTTGTGCGTTCCTCTGACACTTCGGTCTCGGTATTTATTTAACTTATTCTTCCTGATTAGCTGCTTCTCACAATCCCTTGTGGGCACCATTCTTTTCATTGTGGTATATTAAGGCCCATTGGCTTTGACGTCTTCCTTGAAGGTTCCGTCGTTTTGGCCTCTGTTGGCCCAAGCGTTTCCCTGGAATGGGAAACGCTGACTGCTTTGGAATACCTCCTAAACACATCTATTATTACTGTGTCTGACAGAACATGAAACAACAATCTTGTGACAGATCTGGCTTATCATCAATCTTATCATCATCTCATTAAACTCTGCGATCCTTTGCTCTACAGGGAAACCTTTATGAACAGGGAAGGACCGGCAGCGACTTTGTGAAAATTCTGACACGATCAGTTCAAGTTTGGCCTTTAGTGTCTTTTTTTATGCAATCAGTTTATACCATGTATGAGCTTCTATATAAATGAAGCAGACAGTTGTAAATATTAATTGCACCATTTCCCACGTTTGGATCTCCTTGAATTTCTTTCAGCGGTAATTTTGTTTCTTTGTGTGATGCTTAGAGGTTTAAGGCCAGAAGGGTCTCAGTCTTTCACCATAAATTAAAAAAAGAATGAATTAAGGACTGTTTTGCCAGCGTGAGGTTCTGGCTGAGAGGCCAGTGGCAGCGATGTGTGTGTGTAATGAGGAACTTACTGGATTTTAAGGTGCTGTTTAGATTGCCAAAGACTCCAGCTCAGTGTGTGAAAAGCAGTGAGGCGCTTGAGGCTCTCTTGTCGACTTGGTTCATATCAAATCACTTCATTTGTCACTTGACACTTGGGAAGTACAGATCAGTGAGTGACTAGTGTACAATGTCTCAAACAGCAGTGAAGGAATACGATAAAAGCGTACAATAAAAACGAAAAGTGCAAATAGAAAGTATACAGAAATGAGAAGCTCCCATGCTGATTCACGATCATATTTCCTAGCCCTAATCCTAGAATTAACCTATATAAATGGGTCTTGGGTCTGCAAATGCTTAGCGCAAATCCAGTGAGCACTCAACCAATCCACAAAGCCAAAAAACAGAAGCTTCATTTAAAATTCACTGGCGCATCCAATCAGAATTGTGCGATAGGCATTGATTGGTGTAAATTGCAGTGCACTGCGTACTTGATCATAGCGATAATTTAAACCGATATATACGGTCACCACTGAGCTGCCATGGTAAAAATTGGTGGTCGTGGTGCAAAAAAAGGATGAAAAGCACTGCTATACAGCATTGTAGTAATAAAGAGCGTGCGTATTATAAATAAATGTAATGAACAGTCATAGGAATGTGAATTTGGGTGACTGCACATGGATTCACTGAGCAAGTTCAGCATCCTGATGGTCTGACGGCACAGTTCTCGCTCCTGACCCGGCACAGTTCCATGACAAGATCGACCCCATGCTGGAGTCCCTGGAGCGCATTGCGGAGCGACTGCGCCAGCCCCCCTCCATCTCAGTGGAGGTGGAAAAGATCCGGGAGCAGATTGCAGAGAACAAGGCCGTGTCGGTGGACCTGGAGAAGCTACAGCCGGCCTACGAGACCCTAAGGCAGCGTGGAGAGGAGATGATTGCTCGCTCTGAGGGGGTCGACAAGGACGTGTCGGCTAAAGGTAGACCTTGGCTTTTTCTGTAAATGACAGGGCAGGCGCTGAAGTAATTAGTGTGAAATACCACTGTTTCTTGTAGGATTGAAGGTCGCAGTTGTGTTCTATACCTGCTGGAATGTGTCGTGCTGTCTGTGTAAGGTCTTGCTTTTACCTCTTGGCGATAAGCTGTGAAAGACAAGCTGGACCAGATGGTGGTCATCTGGAATGACATCCAGGCACTCATGGAAGAGAGGGAGGCCAAGCTCCTCGATGTGATGGACCTTGCGGAGAAATTCTGGTGCGACCACTGCGCTCTTATCGTTACCATCAAGGACACACAGGACCTTCTGAAGGAGATGGAAGAACCAGGGGTGGATCCCTCAGTGGTCAAGCAGCAGCAAGAGTCTCTGGAGGTGAGCATGGGAACTTTCAACTGAATTATGGAAGTCCTTTGAGGTTTTCTTTTTACTATTGGGGGAGGGTGCAGTCCAGTCCAGCCAGGTTAAATTATGCTTCTCTTTTCCTCTCAGTGTTTCAAGGAAGAAATCGATGGACTCCAGGATGAGCTCGATATTGTTCAGAACCTTGGAGCAGAACTCCTGGCCGCCTGTGGGGAGCCAGATAAACCTGTCATCAAAAAGAGCCTTGATGAGGTAATGATGTCATCAGTGAAGGACCAAAGGTTTATACCTCAGAAACACTCACCTCCTATTCATTGTATGCATGAGATGATATGATAGGGAAAACACACGCAGTGCCATTCTTCTGCTCATTTCATGATACAATGGCCACTTTTCCACCAGGTGAACTTGGTCTGGGAGACACTGAACAAGATGTGGAAGGAAAGAGTGGACCATTTGGACGAGGCGATGCAGGCTGCTGTGCAGTTTCAGGATGGCCTTCAGGTAAAGTCGCAGCTGCTAAAAAAGTTTCATCACAACGATGCTGCTTGTGAGCCCTGTAGAGGCCATCCACAACTCTGCTGTTGTTGTCTTCATCTTATTTACGTGTCTTCCTCTGTATTTTTCTGTTTGGGTAATTGCAACTTTTGCTGAAAGAGAGATTTTCTGCTTGGGTCTTGTCTCTCCCTCTTGATGTTGTCAACGCTTCAAAGCTCTGTAGTCCTTGCTGTAGTCGTTGATCAGCGTGATGATGAATGACAAGGAGCCTGCCCTCTGTCCATGATTAAGCAAACAATCAGAGTAGGTTTGAATCTTAGATAATCTCCACATTGGTGCTTTTTGCGCTTTTTAAACACATTAATCAGGACCGACACCATAAGTCTTCAAAAAGCTTCAGACCTGCAGTTCAATATAGACCCTGGGACACACGAGTTCACACAGAACTGCTCCTTATCTATTAAAAAGTAAGGTTTATTCATAACTTTTACTAAGTTTGAAGTCTTTAACAATGTTTGTTTTCAAGAAGATATACTGGTTTACTAAAATAAGTAGCTGATTTTTTCCCCATTTGATATTTGTTTGCTATTTGAAAATCTTTGCATTCTAGCACTTTCTCCAACAGTGCAAGTGGGACTTCAGTGGGATGTGACCGGTTCACATTTATGTGAGCGCTGGTGGGTTCACACTGGATGAAGGAAGACAGTGAAACTTTTGCTCGAAGGCTCATTGCGGTGCTCCTTGTGCTGTGCCCTTGTGAAGGAATGTATCTCCACCCGCAGGGCATGTTTGACTGGGTGGATATCATGGAGAGCAAACTGGATTCCATGTCCCCTGTTGGAACTGATCTGGAGACAGTGAAGCAGCAGATCGAGGAGCTCAAGGTATCATGTTTTCTGCAAAGCTACCATGACCATGACAAAGAAGAGCCTGCACAAACCACTTTATCTCAGAGGTTTTAATATGCAGATCAAGTGAGTTATAATAATATTGACATTATGAGATGCTGTTGGTTTTTGCGCCCTGCTTCATAGACGGTTGTGTGTCAGAGGTCACAGTGTGCGGCCTGAAGCTCCATGACTGATGTGCTGTACTCTGTTATAGGAGTTTAAGTCAGAGGCGTACCAGCTGCAGATCGAGATGGAGCGTCTGAACCACCAGGCCAGCCTGCTGCTGAAGAAGGTCACTGAGGAGATGGACAGGTCTGCCATCCAGGAGCCCATGACGGAACTCAAGATGCTATGGGACAACTTGGACGAGAAGATCATCAACAGACAGGTGTGCTTACCCAAATATTCATGCATGCTGCGTTTTTATTGGATCTCCTGGTTATCCTGCTTTTTTCGCTGTTTGTGTGACGTGGTTTTTAATTACTTTAGCACAAGCTAGAGGGCGCTCTCCTAGCACTGGGGCAGTTCCAGCATGCACTGGATGAGCTGCTGACGTGGATGACCCACACAGAGGAGCTACTCAATGAACAGAGGAAGATCAGCGGTGACCCCAAAGCCATCGAGATCGCACTCGCCAAACACCACGTATGTTTCAGTCCATTTCATTTTCCAAATTGCTAGCAGGAAATTCGGGTTTGAAACCGCTGTGTTTAGGTTACATGCTCCTTCTTTTGAAACTACTCACTACTCACAAGTTGTGTATGTGAAGTGTGAACAGTCAGAATGATGACTGTAGGATCTTTATGATCTCACATATTTGTTTGGAAAGGAACGGAAACCATGCTGCCTGTTCACATGAAAAAGAAATTAGTGCCTTAATTTAGTATTTAAACCAACGTTATAAAATTGAGGGCATTGTGCCAAATAAATAAATAGCTATTATGACTCCATTAAGCTTTCTGTTTTTTCATCAAATAAGGAAATCGTAGGTCTCTGGAATTCTCCCATAAGCCTTAGCTATATAGCCAAGATCAACAGCAGGCGCTATCCAGTCAGACCAGACAGGAAAATCTCTAAGCTCCATCTCCTCCAGGACGTGGTCCTGCCTTTAGGGCCAATCAGATCCACAAGAATGAAGCACACTGTGGGCTAACAGTTCCTTGGGTTGGCAGATGTGGGATGTGCTCTGGCAAACAGCCACTAGGGGCAGTGCTGTGCAGTGCTGTGCTGCACACCTTGGAACTCAGGCGTGTTTTGCAAGCATGTGCTGTTTTCCTTTAATATTTACTGTGATATGTTGCTCAATTTTCTGAGAAGTCTGGACTGCACACTTGTGATTCAACTCTGATCCAGAACCGTATTTGAGAAGCACTATATTTGAATAAGGCTGCTGAATATCTCCATATCTGCCTTGCCTCTATAAACCTCTAAAACCTATAAAGTTTTTTGGAAAGATAACACTTCCACCGCTGATGTGATGGTTGGGAAGTGGTGATAGCACATCCATTATTGTGGTCTTTTGGTCCTTTGTGTTTCTAGGTGCTTCAGAATGACGTGCTGGCCCATAAGAGCACGGTGGAAGCAGTCAACAAGGCCGGAAACGACCTCATAGCGTCTAGTGCCGGTGATGAGGCAAGTAGCCTGCAGAGCAAGCTGGAGAACCTCAACCTGCGCTGGAATTCCATCCTGGAGAAGACGGAGCAGAGGAGGCGGCATCTGGACACGGCCCTGCTTCAGGTGCGGCTTCCCCGAACCCCACGGGCACTCGGGATCTAGTCAGATGCCATGATTTTCCGGATTCTCTTTGGGGTGCTGGAATTTTGGCTGCGGGGGTGTGGATGTTAAAGCCTGGTTCAGCACAAGTTCTTTTTATCCTGGCCGGGTTCTTGACATTGAATAAATGTTTTTGCCTGTATAACGGATCGAAGGCATGGAAGTAATTGAAGGAGTATTTCGTACATGTGGGGAATTTTTGGAAGGCTTGTTATCGGAGGTAAATCTGTGTGTGTTGCTGTAGCAATTGCATTGTTAAGGAAACAGAAATGTTCACAAGACTTGGAATGTATAAATGTCCTTCATCAAGAATCATAAAAATGATGCATTGGCTATTTTTAGAAAATTAAAAATAATTTAGAAATTAAAAGTTGGGGAAATGGGCTGAAAGCCGCAGTATGTTCCAAAAAAGTCAACAGCCCTGCTGATTTAGAAGCAGGCAGGTCACTAAAATTGATGTATAAGAGTAAAACAAAGGAGGGGCTTAGAAATGCAGTGAGTGTGTGACATGACTGCTGCTGTTTATCCTGTGAATTCTGCAGGTTAATAGGTTACGCATTAAGGCCCCCGCTCGGCTGGGCCACCCCGTCGCCATGACGCTTTGTTTCCGTCTCAACACAGGCCCAGGGTTTCCATGGCGAGATCGAAGACATGCAGCAGTGGCTGAAAGACACGGAGCGTCAGCTGTTAGCATCAAAGGCCGTTGGAGGCTTACCAGAAACGGCCCGCGAGCAGCTTAACGCCCATCTGGTACGTATTTAAGGATATGAAAGAGCTGTTACAGATGGCTGATGGGAGACACCGCCGGCTCTGGCTTCTTCTGGAGTGTGAAAAGTAGCTGACGTCACAAATAGCCGAAAGAAAGCACACGGCAGTGACCCTGCTAGGCGTGCTGGACAGAGAGTGCATTGGATGACCTCTGCCTGACAATGGCCCAGTGGATTTTTTGGAAACAGTTGTGCATTTTCTTTCCTTTTTTGTTTCTTAGCTAGACACAATGACCTCAGACACTTACGGCTGAGATTGATGGATTAGCTTTGGCCCTCACGCTGGAGGCGGGGCAGAGCTCCAAATCATTCAGATGATAAAGTTATCAGACCGTTACGTACAGCGTAACATTACTCATCATTATGGGGCTCTGTTAACTTTCTCTGGTTAAAAAAAGCACTCTCTGGATTGTAAAATGGCAACAAATCTACCTGATTAAACATGAAACCCTTTAATACAAACCGCAGCAGATACTGGCTTTGTTTACAGGAAGCTGCCATGTGACGGAAACAAATTCCCTTTTTTTATGTCACGCATGATGACCTTCAGTCTGGCAATGAGATCTGAACATCTCTGAGTATTAATGAGCATCATTAATATAAATATGGATATAAAACAGTGAAGATGTGTAGAGAGACGTCGAGTCTTTGATGTCTGGATGGTTTATAGGTTTTGGTAAGCATATCAAAGTGTGTTTTGCTTATTCAGTATTTGTTCTTATTATATGTATACATAGAGTTATTACTGAAACTAGATATTGAAATAATCCTTAGTTATTCAGTAAGGCCTATGTAACATACTGTGTTTGGATTTGGATTCATGGATGCTGCCTCTTTAAGAAATATGCAGTGTAGAGTACTAATTAATGCAGAGCTGGTGCAGAGCACCTGTGTGGAGCCTCATGATTTTTCTGATGTATTTGACCGTGTTTGACTGTGTTTGTGTTCGCCTGTGTTTGACTGCGTTTTATCGTGTTTGACTGTGTGTGATCGTGGTAGACATGATTGATTTTGTTCATTTAAACTGTGTTTAAATGTGTTAGATGTGGATAGAACTGGTTCTCAGTTAAACAGAGTGTATTGAGTCAATGGATTGTATCTGCATTGATTTTCTTGGCTGTGTCTCTCCTCCTCAGGAGCTGTGTAGCGCCTTGGAGGCCAAGGAGGAGCTCTACCAGCAGCTGATGCTGAAAGGTCAGCAACTGCTCACCAAGACCCCTGAGGGCCAGGACAGCAACACCGAGCTGGACCTGAGGAACCTGCGGGAGAAGTGGGAGTCCGTCAAAGCCAAGATGGCGGAGAGGAAGGTTCGTGTCCCTCTCCTCTGTCGTTTCACTCTCTGGGGGATGGCTGTCCATGTTTGTGTGGGATGGCCTGGGCCTCTGGGCCTGTGAGCAGAAGTTTCGCCAGTTCGGATCTCAGGGTGGATAGAGTAGCCACATCTCATTTCACTCCAACCTCTGTATGTGTGTCTATGTATTAGAAAAAGTGAGCAAGATGGCATATGGAAAAATTAACACAACACCTGCTGTGCTAAATAAAATGGTCGACATAACAGGAGGAATTCCTAACCTTACCAGAGGTTGAGGGCATTTCTCTACATAAGGCAGTTGTGCTGTTTATTAGCTTCTAAACATCAGAGAATATGTAGAACATTATGGTTGCTTATTTATGGCTGGATTTGTTCCTCTGAGCTGATAAATAACTGCAGGGGACATGGGGAAGGTGGCCACTGCATGATGCGGGATCCCGTCAGACAAGCAGAACACACGCGTTGGCATGGAGTGGCGTGTTTTTCTCCTGTGAGCCCTGGCTTGGCCCCTTTGACCCCAAATGACATGGTCTCCACAATGAACCAGCCATGACCATGCTGCTCACCATCAGAGATGGGGCCGATCCAGAAATAATCCTCGCCGCGTGTGACTGCTGGCTCCGAGCGCAGCGGATGAAGCATGCCGCTGAGCTTTTCCTGTGTTTATGCTTCTCGTTAAAGTCCAATTTGGTCTCTCCGGATTTCCGGACCGTTTGGTAAATGCGGACAGGAACCTACCCAGAGATACGTAATAGATTTATAAGTGAGTGGATTTAATTGGGATTTACTGTAGCTGTTGTTTAGTTAATCCTTTGGCACAACTGTGCTGTCACTGCAGAAACACTGTTTCGTTTATAACTGAGACTAATTTTCTAGGGTTTACCGAATATATCTGTGAACTGAAATTTCCATTTGGCGCAGACTGAATCAGAGTCTAATGATTTAATCAGTTTCTCTGAAGGAAGTGTCCCTCGTCTTAATCCAGCATGATAGCTCTGGAGATGGCTCTCCTGAAACGGGGAACATGAGGCCTCAGCATTGCAATATTAACTTTCCATTCCCCCGCGTAGGTCAAACTGGAGGAGGCGCTAAGCCTGGCCATGGAGTTCCACAACAACCTGCAGGAGTTCATCAATTGGCTGACGCAAGCCGAGCAGGGGCTCACCATGGCTTCACCAGCCTCCCTCATCTTGGAGACCATTATGTTCCAGATTGATGAACACAAGGTTGGCCAGGGCATTGGGGACATGTGCATGGTGCTCCTATGGAGCGTGTTTTCCATGAGGAGCACGTGCTGATGATGGATCAGTGTGGTCTGCAGCGTCAGCAGAAATAGCTACAGTAGCCCTGTCAACGACAAAATGCAAAACTGAGAGCTCTGGAATTCTGGGGGAAAAAATGTGGTGCTTTTTAGAACTCAACTTGTATGCAGAGAGAAACTCTCCCTAGATGGGGCCTATGGACCAATGAGTCTTCACGAAGTGTCCATGTCGTGGTTTCCAGGTGTTCGTGACAGAGGTGAACGCCCACCGGGAGCAAATCATTGAGCTGGACAAGACAGGGACGCACCTCAAGTACTTCAGCCAGAAGCAGGATGTGGTGTTGATCAAGAACCTGCTGCTGAGTGTGCAGGCCCGCTGGGAGAAGGTGGTGCAGCGCTCGGTGGAGCGGGGCCGCCTGCTGGACGATGCTAGGAAACGCGCCAAGCAGGTCAGCATGAGCTCTGAGGCCCTCCTGCTCCGGGACCTCCCTAGGGCACCTTCCTAGTAGGAGTCGGGTTCAGGAATTCTGTTGGATTAATTCGGAAATAGTAGTCGTACCATATAATAACCAGTAGTTTCACTGGTGAGTAATGAAGACCAGTCCAACTGCTGAAAATCTCATTTGAGCAATTGTTAGGTGTACTGACTTCAACTGGAACTTCCAGAAGGAAGTTTGCCAAATCGTACTGCAGATTATCTGATCATCTATTTCTTCTGCTATCTGTCAGTGTCAACCCATTAATTCACAGTAAAAGCACTTTGTTTGTACCTAAACAAAGCTATGAGTCATCACTCATGATTCTTTCACAGTTTTATCTCTGCATGTTTTAGCTGTAATAATAAATAAGAAAAACGCCAGATTCTGTGTAATAACTGATCTCGGTGTCCGTGGAAGAATAAATCAAATTTATCAGGGTTAACTGCTGCATCCAGATGAGATTCATATGTAGACATACTAAAAATGGGCCACATTTCCCCAACAGGTATTGTTAATAAAAAGCATAATAGAAAAATTTATGTTAAAAGGCCTTTCTTGTCTTTCCAAGTTTCACGAAAGCTGGCACAAGCTCACAGAATGGTTGGAGGAGTCGGAGAAGGCCTTGGATTCGGAGTTGGAGATCGCCAACGACCCCGACAGGATCAAGATGCAGCTGGCTCAGCACAAGGTAACTGTTAGCTGTTAGCGAGAACCCGCCAATGCTGGGTGTAAGACCTCGTGAAAGGTTTTCATCTGCCATGGTCGCCTGGTTAAAGTATCACCTGGTTAAGGTATCACCTGGTTAGCTCCATTGAATCACCACTACCCCCTTCTGGGTGCTCAGTGCACAGCGGAGAGTGATAAGGCTTTGTCGCCCTTTGATTCTATGACAAACTGTCTGGCACCGCTTACATAATCCTGCCCTAAAAACACATGCCGCCAGCAAGAAGACCAGCTCTTCTCATAATGACCCGGAAAGCCCCCTGTTTGCCTCTAAATCATTAGCCATTAGTTTGACTGGTACTGACTGAAACCAAAGGCCATGTCTGGCCCAGCAGGTGGAAAAGCAAATTGCTGTGGACACATCATTCCTTTGATTTTCTCTGACTCAGGGTTGGTTCCTGCCTTCAGTTACCTTTGCACAGCTGCTCTAACCAAAAACCTCTTTAATTGTCCTCCCTCGTTAAAATCACAAAGTCACAAACTAAGTCATTGCCAAAAAGCCGACAGCCATGCAGAATGAAGACATTTCCGTTCGGTAAGAGACATCAGCTAAACTATAGAAATTATAGTTGAAATGATGGCTGTTGTTTTAGGTTCACAAGGCTATGAAAAGGGCAGATGTCATGAGCTGTGAGATAGTTGTTCACAATGGTTTCAGTGAAATGTCTGTAAGCGTATGATCCCATAAGTCACCTGGAGAAAATGTTTGCAAATACTGGGGTGTGCGTGTACTAACAGACCAAAATGTCTAGATGGTTGAAAGTGTTGTCCTCCTTCAAACAATCCATCTGCATCTTGAAGGTAGAAGATGTACATTGAGGATGGACACTAATCATGTTCCTTCTTCGGGGATCGATGGCTGTACACTCAGGAGTTCCAGAAAGCTCTGGGAAGCAAGCACTCCGTGTATGACACCACGACGCGTACAGGCCGCGCCCTCAAGGACAAGACATCTTTACAGGATGACAAGCAAAAGCTGGACGACATGCTGAGCGAGCTGAGGGACAAGTGGGACACGGTGTGCGGGAAGTCTGTGGAAAGGTATGCTCTGGGAGGTCAAATGTCACTCTGTAACTGTCATAGGGACGTTGCGGGACCTGGATTAGTGATGTTTCTATCAGAAGTCTGGTGGTAACCACGATCTTCCGATGGTGCAGGACTGAGATTCCATGAAGCTCAGCATTAATCTTCTCATTTGTGTATCTCCTTGCAGACAGAACAAACTGGAGGAGGCCTTGCTCTTCTCTGGCCAGTTCACTGATGCCCTCCAGGCCCTGATTGACTGGCTCTATAAAGTGGAGCCCCAGTTGGCAGAAGATCAGCCTGTACATGGAGACATCGACCTCGTCCTGAACCTCATCGACAGCCACAAGGTGCGTCTCACCCATGGTCACCCCCAGCCGTCACCCTGGCTGTCAGCGTCACCCCCTTCTGGCTTTAATGAACCGGCCACACTGCTAGTCTGCTGTTACAGTTCAGTGTATCTCTTCATACTTCGAAGTGAAGCGCGTGACACCTGGCCTCACTTTTCGCACTGGAAGCACGTGCTTTATGTCTCAGCAGCAGCTTGGATTAAGAGCAACATGTCTGTAATTAAGCCTTTCCAGGGAGGATGACGAGAGTGTGGCCCGGCACTGCCGCGCGATGCTCTGTACGGAGTGATGTTTGGAGCGCGGCTTCACTGTTTACATTCTTATTTTTAGCCTCTCCAACCGTGTCGAAGGTTTAATGACGTTACAGATGGTGCATTGTTCCTTGTCTTCAAAGTGTGTTTGTCAGAATCACGGTTGCTAACAACTGTGACGCTAATGGCACGATAATGGAATTTCTGAGTAACTACGCAGGAATAGATTATCACTCTGAGCTTGGCTTGCTAGCACCGGGTTCCGGCCCGCTCAGCTGCACCAGCTGAAATGATGAACTGTCCCCTCGTTTGTGTTTTGTATGTAAGTGTAGTCTAAACGTCTGTCATCAGACGGCCAGCATCTCCATTCCTCACGGGGGTCATATTCTGCTGCATGTGTCACACTGGCCTTTAAATGCCGTGTCCCCCTCTCCCTCCCCCCCTGAGCAGGTGTTCCAGAAGGAGCTGGGCAAGCGTACTGGCAGTGTGCAGGCCCTGAAGCGCTCGGCCCGCGAGCTCGTCGAGGGCAGCCATGACGACTCCTCGTGGGTCAAAGTGCAGATGCAGGAGCTGAGCACCCGCTGGGAGACCGTCTGTAAGCTCTCTGTGTCTAAGCAGACGCGGCTGGAGCAGGCACTCTGCCAGGTGTGTGCCCCCCATGGCCTTCTACCCCCCATGGCTCTCATGTTTCAGCCCCCTTTTTTAGCCCTTATTGGTAAATGCTTCAGGCATCACTATGGAGTATGTGTGTACTAACACAAATGCATGTTTGACCCCTGTACGACCCCTCTTTGTCCCATGATCCCACCCCCCTAGGCAGAAATGTTCCATTCCACATTTCTGATGCTGACCTCTCTGTGACCTCTTTATGACCTCTGTGTGACCCTTGTGTTCCTTGGGGTTCACCTCACCCTTCAGGCAGAGGAGTTCCACTCCACGGTCCACATTCTCCTGGAGTGGCTGGCTGAGGCGGAGCAGAGTCTGCGTTTCCATGGCACCCTTCCTGATGACCAAGAAGCCCTCCTCGTGCTAATCGAGCAGCACAAGGTGGGCGCCTGGCGTTTCAGTTCCACTGTGAAAAGGCCGTGGCTAATGAAGGCCATTGTAGTGCCCCAGTGGCACTGTATGCTCATCTCTAACCCGTATGCCCTTCCAAGGTGGGCGCTTGCAGGTACCGTGTTAAACCAAAAAGCCGACAGGATTTATCAGTGTAGAACCAGGCACCAAGCACTGAATGGGATGCCTTACGTTAGCCTTTGTGTCATTGAACAAACCTCTACCAACTGATATATGTTACGATCACGAAAGAATCGTGGTATTATTTTTAAAAATGTGTATTTTTAGATCAACAGATAAAAAATAGAAAAACAGGCAGTTTTCTTGGTTACACTTATTGCCATACAAGGATTTTCCCTCAATGTTCTTTCACCAAGTTTAGGCTGTTCCTGCGATATTAAGTCTTCTGTGAGAATGATCTCATGTTTGCATCTAAAATCTCTGCTCCACTTGCATGTATTATTCATTTTAGAATAATTTGACATGGATTAGCCAGAAGAATGGCGCCTTGGCCAACTGACCTTGACCACAGATCCTGCCAGTTGGTAATGGGAGGCACGTCTTGTTATGCTGCAGGAGTTCATGAAAAAGCTGGAGGAGAAGCGCGTGGCACTGACCAAGGCAGCGGGCATGGGGGAAGCCATCCTGGCCATCTGTCACCCGGACTCCATCACCACCATCAAACACTGGAACACCATCATTAAAGCACGATTCGAGGAGGTCGGTAACAGCATGCGATCACCCTGAGGGGTGTCAGTGCAGAGTTTGGGGTGGGGAGTTATAGCCCCCTCATCCATCACTGAATGAGAGTCACTATTGTGTGTTTGTCTGGGTATAATTATTTCAAGAGGACCGTGATAACCATGAAGAAGTTTTTTGAACACCTCAGTGTTGCAAAAATTATGATTTTTGTGAGACTGATAGGAATAAACAGTGTGCCTTTGGTAGTTAGTGCGTATGAAATTTACATTCCTCCCCTGGTTTGTTGTGGACCACCAGGTCCAGGCCTGGGCAAGGCAGCACCAGCAGAGGTTAGGAAGTGCCCTCAGTGAGCTGCTCGCCACCCAGGACCTTCTCGAGAAGCTTCTGGGATGGCTGCAGTGGGCTGAGACCACACTCAGTGAGCAGGACAAGGAGCTGCTCCCTCAGGAGATTGAGGAGGTCAAGGCGCTCATCGCAGAGCATCAAGTGAGTCTGCTTTTTATCTGGAACATTCCAGAAATCCACTTGCTGCACCAGAGATTGAGATGAGAACATTTTGGACACCTGTGTGCTCATTGTACAGATTGTCCTCATTTTCTCATTTACTTTGATTACAAAGTCATTTTCCTTACATGTACATTCATTATTTGGACCATAGATCCAGCCAGAGCTAAATCAAATTACTGAAATGTTACTACTGAGACCTTACGTAGTCTGTTTTGTCTAAAAATGTCCCTGTTTTCTGTCTGTTAGACGTTTATGGAGGAAATGACTCGGAAGCAGCCAGATGTGGACAAAATTACGAAGACACATAAGAGGAAGGCAGAAACGCCAATCCAGTCCCAAATTCCTGTCCTGGATAAAGGTCGCACTGGAAGTGAGTCAGCAGCTGGCTGGATGTGGATGTTGAGCAGTCGAAATTAGGCATCATGCCATAGTGCTGTGTGCAGAGACTGGAACTTTCACCTTTTGATTGCAATGGCTCTTGTCCTTTTTCCCTTTTATCTCAGGAAAACGTTCTCCCACCCAAGGCATGTACCCAACAGCCTCTCAGACCCAAATCGAGACCAAGAATCCCAGAGTTAATCTCCTGGTCAGCAAATGGCAGCAAGTGTGGCTGTTGGCGCTGGACCGACGGCGGAAGCTCAATGACGCCTTGGACAGGCTGGAGGAGGTGTGTGTTACATCCTCAAGTGAGGTCATGGTTAGCTGGTCTCCTTAGAGTCCTTCACAGAGCTTCCTTTAGGGGATTCTGTAGAGTGATATCTGCATACTACTGATCAACTTTTAGTCTTTCCTATGTGTAAGTGCTCGTTTTGAGCTGATCTATATGCTTTTTCAGTCTGGGTTACTGATCACTGACCAATACGGAGAGTTGGACAGAGGTGGAACGGTTTGCAGGGAATGAAAAGTAACATGTTGATGACACTTTTTTTTCAACTGCTGAAATATAAACACAATGCCTGGATGTTTTTCTAGCTGAAGGAATTTGCCAATTTTGACTTTGATGTGTGGCGGAAACGCTACATGAGGTGGATGAACCACAAGAAGTCACGAGTCATGGACTTCTTCCGTCGCATTGACAAGGACCAGGACGGCAAGGTCACCAGGCAGGAATTCATCGAAGGCATCCTCTCCTCTAGTAAGTTTTCCAGTGTCGGTCAGTAACCAGAAGTACTAGCAGTTGTGAGAAACCCAAGGCTAACCACAGTGTTTCTGTCATTCACACCTCCAGAGTTCCCCACCAGTCGACTTGAAATGAGTGCAGTAGCGGACATTTTTGACCGCGACGGCGATGGCTACATTGACTACTATGAGTTCGTGGCTGCCCTGCACCCCAACAAGGACGCGTACAAACCGCTCACTGATGCTGACAAAATCGAAGACGAGGTGTTTAGCTTAGCTTGCCTCAGAAAGAAATTCTTGACATGAAAAAGATTTCCTGCTTCATTTATATATTTTGTCTCCTTCCCTCCCACAGGTGACACGGCAAGTCGCTAAATGTAAATGTCCCAAACGATTCCAAGTGGAACAAATCGGTGCCAACAAGTATCGGGTAAGATACCGGCGTGGGTCCGACGGCCTCGTCTGTCACGAAGGCCTTCAGTTGACGTCTCAGTCGATTGTGTGACAGAGGCACCTTCTGGAAACGTGTCATGATTTCCGGAAGATAAGCCCACTCTGGGGGCCCATTTCTCCAAGGTGCCCCTGGCGTCTTTGTGCCGGGTGATTCGCAAGCTCACTGACTCCACATCTAAAGAATGCAGCCTGCAGAAATATAGGGGGGGGGGGTCACTCATTTTCAGCCCGATTATGAAGAGAGGGGTCTATGGAGAAAACGGGAAGGCAGCTCGAGCAGTGGAAACTTGGCCGCTTTCCCTGCATCCCTCTCTGTTAAATGTATCCTGAGACGGACCTCTGTGGAGCTCCTCCCTCTCTGCCGGGCAGCATGACCTCATACATCTTCTATGTGCTATAAGGACACATGGCCCCTTGGGCAGTGTGGGAGCTGAGTTCACTTAGCATAGCATGTTAGCATGCTGACAGCACTGTTGCGGCTCGTGTGAATCTTGCAGATAATATTCATAGTGAGCGGAGTCTCTCTCACCTCGGTACATGTTTTAATCTCACTAAGACAAGACCTGGTGCCACAAGTTCAAGTGTTTCCTTAGTGTGCTGTAAGGACACATAGAACCTTACATAGAACACATAGTTTCCTTAGTGTGCTGTAAGGACACATAGAACCTTACATAGAACACATAGTTTCCTTAGTGTGCTGTAAGGACACA
>JAODJX010000065.1:988545-1009380 GCA_026776945.1 Isichthys henryi | reverse complement strand
GGTGCGGATCCTGCGCAGCACAGTGATGGTGCGGGTCGGCGGCGGCTGGATGGCCCTGGATGAGTTTCTTGTGAAGAACGATCCTTGCAGAGGTAAAATACGGCGTGAGTGGGGAGCAGAGGTCACGGAACTGGGACAACAGGCTGGGAGGGGCGGGGGGATTGCAGAACACGGACAGCATCCACTGCCATGTTCAGATGTTGGCAGGCGTGTAAGGCGTGTTAAAGCAGAGCATGTACTGTGTGACTGTGTGTTTGTGTGTAGTGGGTCGGGCTGATCCCACACCCTGCAGGTGGCTGAATGTGTCAGCTTTGCAGTCTTGTGTCTATTAAGTTTTTCTATCTCTCTCTTGTATTTTCTTTTTGTATTTTTTCCTTTTTTTTCCTGCTAAACATTTCTACTGCTTCTCTCCGTGACAAATCCTGCAACCATTTCTTCTAGTTCATCACCACGGGAGTAAAATGTTACGCTCGGAGTCAAACTCTTCGATTACTCAGAGCCCCATAGGTTGGCAACTCTCACACTTTCTCTCCTTGTTCCATCCTGGTGGTATGTGTGCATCTGCTTGTGCCTGTGAGTTTGTGTGTGTGCGTGTGTGTGTTCACCTTAAAGGCATACTCCCTTAAAGGCATACTCCCTTAAAGGCATACTGCCTTGTAGGCTTCTCTGATTGGCTCACTTATCTCATGGCTTTTGTAGTGCTTTTGATGAGCTGTTTGCATGCCGCTGACTTGCGCCTACTCCCACGGCCCTGTGTTGCTCCCGGGGGCACCATCAGCAACCAATAGAATGCAGACCAGCTGTAAGACCCACCCAGGGCAGCTTCCGAATCTGCCTTTTCCTCCAACGCAGGGAGATTTGCTTCCCTGAGCAGGATTTCAGAGTCTGACATAGGACAGAGGGGTGTATCCAGCGATGCTGGGGCCTGGCGGCTCATCTGCTGTAGTAGCTGGGCTTATTGTAGTAAATTTGAGTGCGTAATTCAGGAAAACAGCACAGGTGACCTACAGCAGGGGAAGGTTGCTGGGAAAATTAAAGTGCAGAATGTAATGCTGAAAAGCACATCCCCATCACTGCAGACACTTGACGTCCCACTGTTACCCACACTGGATTAGGTGTGATGTCCAAGTTAGAATGTGAATGCAGGAACATTTGCTAAATGGTGCCAGATAATTCCTGTTTGGCAAATTGAAATGTTAGTAATTAAATATTTTTGTCTGAAACTATAGGACCAATGATTCCTTCATAGTCTCCCCCCACTGGATTTCTTGGTTATGCAGTCAGCTTGGGGTCATATTGACTCTGTGGGACCATCACATGGTTCATCACTCTTCCGTGAGGGTCTAGGCCAGAGTGGTTGTATGACCGTTTCACAGTTGTGGTGTGTTTTAGTGTCACAGCGAAGGGGATGTGGGTCCATTTCCTGTCACATGGTGATGTGAAAATGCATGCCTTTCATTCACATTGTGCTGTTGGCTTCCTGCCCCAAACTCTGACTGTTCCCACTGATCTGAGGCTCACTTGACCAGATCTGCTTTCATATGAAGCAGGCAGCGGTCAGAGATGTTACAAGTGATGTTTGCAGCTGAGTGGGACGAGCAGCTCCCAGAGGGACCCTGACACTCTGCATGTGTTACTGTTACCAGCCAAAGGGAGGACCAACATGGAGCTTCGTGAGAAGTTCATCCTTCCTGAAGGCACCACGCAGGTGATGGCAAGCTTCAGGTACAGGGGTCGGAGGTCACGACCCTCTTCCAGAGCAGCTTCCCCCAATAGGTCAAACTCTAGCCAGAGCTGCCAGACCCAGCCGAACCCAGCGATGACAAGCACCCCCAAGGTGAGTGGAACCTGTAAGCCATGATGTTCTGATAGAGGTCACTAGCCAGCTTCACTAGATACCCCATGATCACTTTGTTGTGGGACTTACATAGAGATGGACACTTTTAGACCTTTTAATAAGCTGGCTTTGGAATAAATCTGACATTGTAGCAGGTTTGCACCTCTAGAGGGCGGCGTCCTACATCACGCCAGTTTGCCCGGAACATTGACTTTTATATTTAACTTAAAAATGGCTGTCATTTTGAATTAATTTGTATGTCATATGTAAAAGATGCCTGTTATGGATTGATGTTATTCTCATTCTTTCTTTTTCTTGAACTGCCAGTCAGAAACAAGTTTGATTATCATCATAATATCATGTCCATGAATAGTTCATCCATTCCTTTTGAAATGTCTCCCGCTGTTCTGTGTTCTGTCACTTTCCTCACCGTATTCGTCCCGTCTATAAACTGTCCTTCTTCCATTTGTTTTTTTGCTTCTCCCCGTTTCCCACGTTTACTTTAATTCAGCCAGTTGTCTTCTCTCCCTTTGGAATCTCTCCCTAAAAGCCCCATTGTGTTTTGATTTGCCATTGTTCCTCACAGACCACCCAACACTTAACGCGCAATTATGATAAACCGTGGCTGACAAACAGCAAAGCCAGCCTTAAATCCTCCGACTCCTTTGAAAGCCAAGGTTCATCTGCAGAGGTATATCGAAGATGTGCGCTGGGCGGGGCGCCGTTAGACCACCTTTCTAACCAAACAGGCACTAAGATGCTCCCTCCTTGTTCAGCTGAAGTCTCCAAACACTGTCCAAAGGTTCACAGATGCACTGCCACGCGCCCAGCCGATCTGCAGAAATCCCCACATGGGGAGCCTTGGACTCCCCATTGGTCAAATAAGACATCAATCCACCCCATTGGTCAAATAAGACATCAGTGCACCCCATTGGTCAAATAAGACATCAATCCACCCCATTGGTCAAATAAGACATCAATCCACCCCATTGGTCAAATAGACAGGCCCTCTTTTTCTGTCATGTCCATCCATCCATCCACCCACTCGTTTTCCGCTCCGCAGTGAGCAGCTGCAGACTTACAGACGCTGTAGCACCTTCATTCCATGACACCTCTGTGAGGGACAGTCCTGTGTTTGGTGGATTTCAGCTGCATAATGAGTTTTGCACTCAAAAAACTAACCCCTAGAGCAGCAGGCACTCTGTGAGAAACTCTCTGCCTCGACTGCGATAAGAAGTGGTTCAGCGATGTCTGCGTTTGCCTTTCCGTACTCCTCCGTTCACCCAGCGTTTGCAGTGTTTGTCCTCATTGCATGTGTCTCTCCCCTTCTTTATCACATGAAAGCATTGGTCAACGCTGACATCTTCACCCTTAGAATTATTGAAAAACCCGAGACAGTGAAAGGGCAGTTTGCTAACGGTCATATTTTATTTTTACATCAGCGAAGTGTTTGGCTTAAATGTTGTTGTCCATTCCAACAAACGTGCTACATTCCGAATGCATTTCATCTTTTTATAAGAATGATAGTGTGCATTTCCTGAGATTGTGGTTAGAATGTAACCTCAGAGGGTGGTTAAAACATCTCCACCATGTCTAGTAGCAGCCAGCATAGCGACCTCAGACCCACTGTCCTCCACCACTTGGACCTTGAATCCCTCGCTCCTGTTTTTGCAGAGCACGCCAATACAAGGCAGCAAGCTCCGCCTCCCTGGATATCTGTCGGGAAAGGGATTCCAGTCTGGGGATGAGGGAGCGCTGATATCTGCTGCAGTCACCAAAGCCAGATCCACAGGTCTGTGCTGTCTCTCTTGTCTCTGGTTTGACAGTACTATTCCTAGACCTGTGGTGCTGAATGACTGTGACTGTGGTGCTGAATGACTGTGACTGTGGTACTGAATGACTGTGACTATGGTGCTGAATGATTACCATGATTCCTTATGCAGCTCTACTGTATATGCTTTTCATATTTTAGATTATAGCTGCTTAAATTCACTTCACTGTTTTTATAACTGGGTATTTGATTGCATGGGGGTGCTGTATCACATACCCTGATCATGCCCTCCCCCCCCCCCCCGTCCCCCCCAAGACTATAGACGGACGCCGAGTCGGCCTGGAAGCAAAGCTGGCAGCCGAGGAAGCAGCCGCAGGGGCAGCGACGCATCTGACTTCGACATCTCTGACATCCAGTCTGTCTGCTCCGACATGTCTGAGACCGTGACCGACTCTGGCCGGCCAAGCCCCCGGGGCGGCGCCCGCCCACATGCGGGAAAACCCTCGAAAATCCCCACACCCCAGAAGAGGTCTCCTGCCATTAGCAAACTGGCCAAGGTCTCCAAGAGATAGTCTGGAGTGAAGGGCCCTGCCGGGGGTCGGGTTCAGACATGCTGCACTGCGCTATGTAATGCTATGATGCTACACTACAGCGCCAATTATTTAACGTGTTGTAAAATATTGTTAAGGATGAAGAGTGTTTAATATTGAGCGAGATTGGAATGCTGATGGCCTTGTGTATTTGTCTTGTATTTTATTTTATGTGAATAATGTTACGTCAAACTATATTTTATTTTATTGATGCCAAACCTGGAAAGGTTAGTGCAACAAAAAAAAAAATCACACAACCAGATAACTGTTGTAAACTAACAATTTTCCACACTAATATCATAATAACCATGTATTTATTGCTGAGAAGCATCGCTGAATGTACAGCCCCTCCCTGAACGCTAGTCTGCATGTGCTGTACGGCTCAGCGCTGGACTAATTTATATCTAATTAACATGCAACAATGAGCAACCAAACTGCATCACAGGGCAATACAGTACAGCTATCGCTTAGCACTGTGTACGTTTTAGCCTCACGCTAATATGGGATAAAGGGCCAGCACCACTGTGTGTCAACCTTCATCTCCTCCCGCTTAGCTGTCTGACGTCATCTAACAGCGACGTGACGTGTGCCATTTCGGTGTGGACGGCTGCTGTCCACTTCCAGCTCGTAGACAATGACGTGCACTCAAGTCCATGTTTTGTTCGTTTTGCTATGATGGACATAAACACTGTAATCCTTTTTTGTAATAAATTTGCTTGCAGAAAGCTACCACGGTATAACTGTTTGCACTTTGTCCCACTTGTTTGTGTGTTATAATTGTGCCCCCCCCCCCCCCAAAGCAAGAAATGTTTTTCTAGGATTTATTTTCTAGTTTTTTGAGTAAAATTGAGTAGGTTACTGTTCTGCATTTTCTATAATACCATGTTGGTCAATGACACTGATGAATAGTGTGATAAAGGCCTGAATGTTGCAGCGTAAATGGATTTAAGGTCTGTGTGAGGTGTGGGTGGGTGGGTCCGCCATGCTCAGACTGTTCCCCAGTAGCTAATTGTATCTCATCATCTGGGCCAAAAACAAAAAAATTACGCATCAGTTGTGGAGAAACGTTCAGTGATCATTTTCATTTGCTGTCTTCATTCTCATTTTGTTTGACTGGGTTTCTTTGATTTCCTTTGTAGCTTTGGCTCTACATTCAGCTAAACCAAAAAACCTGAAATATCATCAAATACAAACTAATGAACAGGCATCAGTAGTTTGGCACTGCATTGGTATGTGGATTGTGCTGGACTGTTTACCATTGACTCTTTAATGGACAGAAAGAGGAAATGTCATAATAAAATGACTGATTATTACTCGTACAGAGAAGTTGCACATGATACATATTTCGTATTAGTACGTATGAGAGACACAGAGCTTTTTTTTTGGTAATTGGTGACTGCGCAGACGCCTACCGACGTCGTGGTTTGCGATATGTAGCAGAGACATTACCTGAACTGGGTTGTTAAACATTCCCCATTAGCAGTGACTTCATCAGTTAATGTAGCCGTTATTAAAAAGATTTCAATAACATTAATGTCTGCAGACCCTTATTTCTTCCTTTAATGTTCACAGTATTTGATAGAACCTCATTTATGTGGGTGGTTATTGAGCTGTGTGTTACTTCAGAGGTTCACCTTCAGATCCCTTACCCCTAACCCCATCATTGTTGCAGTGGTGAGTGACTCCATCACTGATATGGTGGTGAGTGACCATCACTGTTACAGTGGTGAGTGACCCCATAATTGTTGCAGTGGTGAGTGACCCCATCATTGTTGCAGTGACGAGTGACCATCACTGTTATGGTGCTGAGTGGTGAATGACCGTCACTGTTACAGTGCTGAGTGGTGAGTGACCCCATCAGTGTTACAGTGGGGAGTGAGCCCTTCCTACTCATGTTGACTGGGAAATTTCAGCCCGAGTAACGTTCCACAGCAGAGAACCACTGTCACCCCCTGCTGGTTATTATGTGGCAAGAAACATAATGCTCATTTTGTCAGGAAATAGCCATAATTCTCTTCTGCCATCTGCCACAGACTTTATTAGATGTCAATGTCTATATTTATCCCACTTATTTCAGACCTCAAAACAGTCCAGCGTCTCCTCCCTCAGGACTTTGCTGGAAGTTAAATGAATCCATCCCCTGTCCCTGGGTTAAGCCTTTGGCTCTAGGTGGAGATGTTCTCTCTAGCCTTCTCTCATGGGTTACCTGGTACCTCCTGCAGGTCACCAGGGGCTTTGTTTCTGGCTGGTGTGCAGCTTTGCTTTTCACAATGATGAACTGGGAATTCTCCACCGAGCTTGAACCCTCTGCAGGGTCCTACTGTGAAACTTGACATTCAACATAGGATGTTCATTTGCTTTATTTAATGTGCACAAACTCTCTTGTGTTAGTCAAAATGTCACCAAGCTTAAATAATAGTTTCTGACCCAGACCCTTTGTTTATCAGTTTTTTCTTTCACCTGGTGTTGCCTGAAGCTGACTATTTTAACAGCCAGTAATGGCAGCTGTCCTTTGCTAGTTTACAGTTAATAAACACTAACATCCCTAAGTCCTCTCAGTTGGTATAACTAGGTAATTGTTGTCCAAACCAACGTGCATTTAAATACACCACTCAGCACCGTAACAGTGACGGTCACTCAACGTTACAGTTAAATATGTATGTGTACAAAGGACCTACCAAACTCTTTGTGCATGCAAAATCCAAAAAAGCTCCTCAACACAAGACATATGATTGGCCTGAAGAATAAGATTCTGGTTTACACTGTGTGCTCGAATACTGTGCTGGTGTATTTTTACTGTTACAAACATAAACACTAAATCATCGAAGCAACAATTTCCCGTTAATTGACCAGGTACTGTTGTCTTCTAATATCTCATCGCCATTGTAACCTGTTTTCTCTTTGCAGAATTTTAAGATACAGGTGGCCAACTTTAAATTTTGTAAATACTATTTTGAAATACAATTTTGCAGTGATACTTGCAAAGTCATTACCTGAAGTAAGCAAGGAGAAAGTGCTGCTGTTTTCACATCTCAAGCCACTACAGTGGCACATAAGTTGGTTTGGGGTTTCATTACCATGTAAAATGAATGTGCCCCTTCAAATGAGTCCTTGTTTGTGAAGCATGTGAGACCAGCCTGTGACATTCCGCACCTTTCCGGCAAGGGACGGTGCCCTCAATGTGTCTATAATCCAAAAGCCTTCACTCCATTTCCAGTGAATGCGATGCATGTTAATCTCTCTAACTGCAGAATTGACCCAGTAAGTCATCATTTTATTTCATATTAGTAGCGTCTTTTGCTTTATGTATCAGAGCATGCAAGCAAACTTTGATTATAATCTGGGCTGCAGTTAAACGTAAATGGAATAGAATGACGGTTTTAATTTATACTTCAAATGAGTGCAACGGCAATGGTTTATATGCAGTTCATTTAAATGGTTCTGTCTTGTAGGCGTGTTTGTATGGATTATTATGTTGTTGATAGTCTGAAGGGCGCTGTAGGTGTCAGAGAGAGGTAAACGTTTTTCCTCCTCCCTATGGAATCCTGGGTCTTACTGTCCAGTGAGAAGCTGATGCCGGTGACACTGGACCTATAGGAGAAGTGGGATCCCGCCTGGACCCCAGGGGCCATTGCAGCCTTTGGGGCTGCTCCTCAGCTCAGAGTCCGGGCTTTAAAGTGGACCATATCCAGGCAGCAGAAGAGAGGACCACAGTCCGCCCCGGGGTTCCTGCCTCAGGACATGTAAGTGCACCGTGCGTCATAATGAATGCTGCACAGTTCATGATTTATCAACAAATGGAAATATTTATGTCACATGTGTGATTTTATCCAGACCTGCGTCAAAGGGATAATCATAATTAAGTTTTGGGACATTTTCTGCATCTGAAATAAATGTATGAAAAAAGCAAGATTTCAGATAATGTGCTGGGATGTGATGACAATGTGATGACAATGAGGTAATTATAAAACAGTAACGTTTGCTAGCAAAAATGAGGGCAGAGTCTTTTCAACCGAGGAATTTGTATTTAAATGTGAACTGAAACTAATGTTTTCAACATGATATGGATCCAAACCACCTTTTCTCAACACCATGACCCTAGATACTACTGAACCACAATTTATTCACAGATTTAATTTGAACTGATTTTAATCAATTAAAAGGTCATTTATTGTGACAGTAATAATTGTTACAAAGGTGCAAATATTTAATAGGGAGAAATTATATAATTTTTGGAATTAGTAAACTGACTATCATCTATCTATCTATCTATCTATCTATCTATCTATCTATCTATCTATCTATCTATCTATCTATCTATCTATCTATCAATCAATCAATCAATCAATCATCTCCCCGAACATAGAGGAGATTATTTATCCTCCATTAATCTTGTTAATTCATGTATGGTTTGATGTTTTTAAGTTCTGAATATATTTATACATTTCACAGGTCAACTTAATCCTTCACTATCATCGAAAACAACAACCCTGCTTGAAATATGGTGCTGATTTGCCTAGTTTTCATTGTTTTCTGTGGATTCACCAAATGCCAGGACCTACCAAGTAAGTACTGAGTGTAAAATAAAGAAGCATATAGAATAGTTTACTTTTGTAGATGCATCCACAATGCTCTCCACAGTCCCTTTAGGATTGTGAAATGTCACTATAACCAGCAGGTGGCAGCATAGCAACACCAATGTGCCTCAAATTTGTAAACGGTACCATTTTAGAGCCTGAATGTGTTGGCAACAGATAACAGGCTTTTAAAAGGCTTTCTCTCGTGAAGCATTACGTTAATCTTCCAGAGGCTAATGTTTCTGGAGACTGCTATTCTTTCTGTACACCTCCACCACATACTTTGTTCATTTGTAAACAGAAACAATAAATGCCGTATGATGTCATGTCCACTCTAACCCTAAAACAAAGGGCAAAAGAAAAATTCTTAATCCAGTGATGTCAGTCAGAAAGCACGATATCTGCAAACGCAGGAATGTCACTGGGCCTCACTAACCGAGTTCTGAGACCAGCCAATTGCCGATAAAGACACACATTCCCTCTGGATGTCAATGGAAGAACCCAGCCATCCCATACATCTCAGTGGTCTTCTGACAGACCTGGAAGTCCAGTCTCCAGAACTAGGAGAGCTGGAAAAGCCCCTGTCTGGCCACTAGGTGGCAGTGTTGAGTCTTTGTGCAGAGCTGTCCTGTGATTTTGCTGCTGAGGGTGATGGGTGTTGGTTTGGCAGAGAAGTTGCACATAGGTGACCTGTTGCCACTGGCTTTTGAGCCACATTACACTGCAGCCATCCAGCTTCTGTTGATCTCAGAAGGGCCACACCTGGTCCCAGGGACCACTGGCCTGCAGCTTTGTGCAGATGCCTGGCTGGATCACCACATCACCTTCCAACAGCGGAGCTCTCACTGTGCCGAATGCCCACCTGCTCCTACCTTTTCTGGCTGATGCCGTATCCATCTGGTAACCAGACATGAACCAATGTTTCTGTTTGTGTTGAGCTTTCGACCTCCTGGAAGGGTTTCGTTTGTCTGAGTCCGATGGAGTCAGGACCGTGGACGGGTCTGGTCCCCAGGCTGTGGCTTACCGCATCAACCCCTCTGTTCAGCTAAGGAGGACGACGAGGTACACGGCCTTCTGCATGAGCGACAGGCAGAGATGCTTCCAGACAAGAGCAGCTCCCGGCTCTTTATCGCCATCTGCTGTCCGTTTGGGCATAAACGTACTTCCTACTAGACCTACAAATATCAATGTTAGTGATTTTCGACAAGCAGGCAAACCACAAGAATGTAAAACCAGGGCATTTGAAAGCTTCTGCTCGATTTAATAATTCATTAGTAAATTATTAAAATATAAAATAATGACTTCCATCAGTGAGAGAAACTCTAATTATAAATTAAAAACGTAATGACAGTAATGTTCCCTCACATCTGTAATCTTTTGAATTTTTAATTAAAATCAGTAGGAGACCTGCAATGACCCTGCATGTACTCATGGAGATTAGTGTCATTCCACTGAAGCTGTTTATGAAATAATACAGGCTTTCTGTCATAGGATACTCAGATACCCAACAGCAGCACTAAACATGATGTAATTCGGATATTAAAACATTCCGCTAAGGTGGAACAAGTGGATGGATTTGTTTGTTACACATTAGGGTTCAAGTTGGTTTTAAGGTCAGGGATGCCTCCTCCAGGTCTATCTTTCTGTTTAGTGTCCTGGCATTAATCAGACCTCTGGGCATTTTTATGGCAATGGGGCATAAGAGGGGACATAATTCATAAAAGGACCCAACCTTGTTTTGAGTTGATGAGTGACAGGGGAGGGGACACCATGGGGGCCAATCAGCTTTCAGCTGGGGACAGTGCCCCCGTGCCCCCGCCCCTGCCAATGGTTGGACCGTTGTGTGCAGTGAGGTCTACCCTGTGGGCCTGCCCCCCGACTACTCCATCATCGCCACCTTCAAGGTGGCCAATGAGAGCACGAGGAACAGCTGGGACCTGTGGCAGGTGAGCGCCCCCAATGGCCAGGAACAGGTTGGCATCCGTTTCCCTGGCGATGGTAGCTCGCTGGACTTCTTCTACACGGGGCCTGGTGGCACCCGGATGCTGCGCACCTTCCGGGACGTGGAGGCGCTTCTGGATGGCCAGTGGCACAAGCTGGCACTGAGCGTGCATGGTGAGCACGTGCGGCTGCTTGTTGACTGCCGCGAGGTCAGCACCGTGCCCATTGACGGGCATCGGGCCACCATTCGCACTGGCTTCACCTCCATCGTCAAGCGGGCCGTTGGCGACCACTCCGGCCCGGTGAGTCCACCTTCACCGCCGCGGCTCTTTGGGTGCATCTGTCATGAATGGGGTCAGACAAGTTTACTAATGGCTGCTGGAATTTACAAGTCTAATAGCATTGTTAGCAAAAGGTTAATATGCATGTAACTTTCAAGCATAATAATGGTCTAGTGTTTCATCTCAATTTGTTAGTATAAAATGACAAGTTCATCCCACTTTATTTATTCATTGGTTCTCATTGGGCAAAATGAGCTTTTGATTGACAACATGTTGTAAATCCCGCCCAGTACGCTCTTTTATCACTACATACGAAAGATGAGTGCGTGTTAAGGCCTGTGTGCCTGGCAGGTGGACCTCCAGCAGATGGCGCTGTCCTGTGATCCAGACCAGGCATACACTGAGGGTTGCTGTGAACTCTCTAGCGTTGTGAGTAGCCTGTCATGTGCAGTGAGGGAATTTTCAGCAGTAGGGTAGAGTTCAGCCCTAAACACATTCTCTCTCTGGACTACAGTGTGGGGGCCATGCCGAGATTGGCCTAACTGGGGGGCGTGCCCCCTGCAAGTGTGTTCACGGTCAGCCGGGGGTGCAAGGACCCCCAGGACAGAAGGTCAGTCACTAAATCCTTTCTATCCAAGCCTTTGTCCGGCCAATCACATCGACCCCATTCGAATTCCATGTTATTCACTTTTCACAAGGCTGGACCAACCGATTTCCCAAATGAACCCAGCTTGTATTTATCTTCAGGGTCACAGAGGTCTCCCAGGCAACCAGGGAGAGCCAGGCAGTACTGGAAACTGGGTAAGAGAAGCAGTGCTGTGTTTAGTGCATGCATTTGTGCCATAAACCACTTAATCTCCCTCGGCCGTGGAGTCCCATTGTCACCATGAGCAATGCTGTAGAAGTGGCCACTGGAAAATGCCACGGTTAATTTCAAGTATAACGAGCTAAACCTAAAGGCAAATGGAATCGGAAAAGCCCCCCTTGTAAGATAGCCCAGGAGTTGTGGAAAATGGTAACAGATTCAGAGCCCAGTGATGGTAGGATGGAAAGCAGGCTGGAAATGGGCTTCCCGGCGGCGGTAAACACAGCAGACTCAAGCTCAGCCAGTGGCCATCAAACCCCACCCGAACGTCAACCAGAACGCAGGAAGTCATGCCTCATTAGGGTGCCCCCTGTGGCGCGTCTGTGTATTACAGACATGCTCTTACTCAACCCTGAACACTGGCAGCAGGGCAATGAGTCTCGCATGTGTGTGGGCGGGTGTCGTGCTGGGGAGGGGGCACCATGAGAAGGGGGGTTAAAATGCTTATTTTTGGAGCGACTATAGGCTGCCAGAACGGCACTGACTTTGGAGTCGGTCATTTCCTGCTTTTAGTGGGGTTTCAGCTAAATCCTCCTCTACCTGACAGAGACATGAGACACGGCTAAGCTGAAAAGCCATGGTGCCCCCAGGACTGCGAAAAATATAGATGAATGTGAAGTTTATTCAAAGGGAAGTGGCTTCGTTATGTACATGTGTGCATAAGTTCATGTGAGAGACGGCGGTCTGAGCAGATGGCAGGGAGACGGGATTTACAAACGCACTCAGAAACGGGATAGACGATTCATTCCCATTTCTGATATTCCCTGACTGACTCTTTCCACTACTTGACCTTAATTTATTAAAGCAAATCTTTTTTTTTGGAAATTTGGCATTTTAATGAGGAGCTCACGCTGGGGTGCTGGAAAATCTGCAGCTGGTTGCTTAGACACAAAATAGACTGTCAACATGGATCTGGTGCCTTTGTTGCACCATTACCATCAGACTCCATGATTCTCGGGGACTGTACAGATTAGCGCTGAGGGTCCAGGTGCTCCCTGCGCTCTGGTGGGACATCCATATCTTCACCACGGAGACGATCTTCATGCTGACCCAAGCAGAAAGTGGGATTTCCAGAGCTTGTGGGAATTCGCTTCCTGAGTCAGGATGTAGAAGGTTCTGCAGAGTGGAAATGGCTGATTTTCTGCTCTCCACTGGGAGACAGGCAGATATTGTCATAGTTAGCGTTAGCATTTTCCCCATAGAAGTGAATGAGCGTGCCCCATAAGGATAGGAATACCCTACGTGTGCGTGTGTGTGTGTGTGTGTGTGTGTGTGATGCCTCCAGGGGGTGTCCATTGGCAGGAGCCAGTGGTTTTGGACAACAGATGCATGTTTAAGTATCATTAAAAAAATCAATATATACACATTCTGTATATTGCTGATGATACAATTTGTACAAAGATTTTATACTACAGCCTCCCACAGCAACTGTTTCCATTTGTATGTTTAAACCAGTTTAGCTGTTGGTTTGAGGCCCAGATGGATCAGCATTGATGTTTACAGGTGGCTCCCATGCCCTCATTTATTTGACCTAACAGCCACCCAAATTAGCATGTGAATTACTGGGCGGGGCCATGTGATCGGAACTGTGGCACAATAATTTGAGGACGTAAATAAACAGAGAAAACAAAGAGAAGACAAACAGTCTCATCTCAGTCAGCCACACCAGCAGCAATCCTTATATGGAGCGGAAAAATGGTGGCGGCTGAGCGGAGTGTATGAGACAGGATGGTAAGGCGGAAGTGCCTTAGCACTTTGAGCATTATAATGTCTCAGTGTGAGGACAGTCTTGGTTCTGATGAAGCGTCTCATTAATTAACCAATTTTACTTCACTACAGGAACTGAAAATGGCATTGGTAGGAAAGCAAATTGTGATAACTGCCATTTTTCTGAAAATCAAACATTTATCCTTTTAATACATTAGATATGCAGGGTTTTTTTATGTTTTCTTGTTGCACATGTATGTTAATGTTGCGGGGGGGGGGGGGGGGTTTGTAAGTGTCATTTTGAGAAACTTCTCTACAACCCCAATCCTAAATAAAGGAGGCTGTCTCTCTCCACCAGGGAGTCCGCGGGAACACAGGCGACTACGGTCCAATTGGGAAGACGGGTTCTAAGGTAGGAGCTCTGCTGTGAGCTACCCATAATCCCTGGCAATGGCGTCTTATCGTGAGGATGTGACCACTGCTGTGTTTTGTAGGGTTTACCTGGAATTAAAGGGGAGAAAGGAATGAGTGGAGTCCCTGGGGTTCAGGTATCCGAATTGTTTATAAGGACCGTCGCCTCATTGTCCTGTTCGATGGTGTAATGAGCCGCTTTTCTGTAGGGCGAGAGAGGAATGAAGGGTCTCAAAGGGCTGAAGGGGGCTCGTGGATTCAAGGTAAGCTGCATGTGTACAGATGCACATGATTATATAGGAAGACTTCTGCTGTAAGTAGCTGCCCATGATCTGGATTAGCCGTCAGCCTGACTGAAACTCCATGGACCTTCCCAGGGTGTACGAGGCAGCCTCGGTGAGAGGGGGGAGACCGGACGGCAGGGCCCAGTGGTACGTCGCAGTTAAATGGCCTGTTTGAATGGCGTCCTCCTAGAAAAGAGAGAGTACTGTGCTTGATTACCTACATTTTTATCTCCAAAGGGGGCCGCAGGAGACCTGGGCTATGAGGGGATTCTGGGATATCAAGGAGTGAAGGTAACATTGATGAGTTCTGGTCATTTACACATCTGTCCATCTCCACCAAGAGTAGCCTAACCAAGCCCATTTCATCCTGGCAGGGAGAACAGGGCCACATAGGAGCGCAGGGCCGCCGGGGCCACAAGGCACAGCAGGTATTTATTGACTGTCACTTTTATGGAGATATGTGCTTTCAGTAGGCGTGGTGACAGATGTTCTGTCAGCTACAGCTCATGACCTCGACTCTGCTGTGAGGTCAGCTCCTGTTCACGTGCACATGTCTGCTGGAAGTGTGAAGCTGCACCCAGACGAAGACCAGACAGGGCAGATCTGCCCTCAGTCCCATGATGAAACAGACCTCCTGTGTCCTGCTGAGATTAGGCAAAGTGTTGTAGTTCATTTGGGGAAACATGACTTGATTTCTTGACTTATGTTCAGCAAAAGGGTGTAATTTTTATATTCTTGACACTATTTTATGCAGTATCGTTGAATTTTACATTTAACATTATGTTGAAGGTTGTCATTGAAAGCTGGGATATGTAAGATCATGAACTGACCTGTTCAAATTGTCTCTCTGGATGACTTTGAGACTTTGAGGTTTTGATTTTCCTACATTCCAGGGTATTGTTGGAGATCCTGGAGATCGCGGTGCACCAGGGCTCAAAGGGAAACCCGTACGTCATCTACAGTCAGGAACCCTTCCTCACAGAGTTTAATGCTGCTACAAGCTGTGGTTCTTCTGCTAGTTGTATGAGCCACTGATAGTCATACTCCAAGTTACACTATTACATGTTTTAAATTAAGCTATGAAATCAAAACAGAAATGTCCCCCATGAAGAATTCATCTTGTAATCTGATTGGTCATGGCCAGAATGCAAACACTATCAACCTATCAGAAACTCCTTTACAGCAAAGAGTTGAATGACCTTATTACTTCGTTTCACTGACATTAACATTGCGGAGGCCCTCCACTGATCTGAGGTCATTTTCTTTATCTTTAACTAGGGTGTTCAAGGGTCTGGTGGAAAGCGTGGTACCATTGGAGAGAAGGTGACATATACGGGACCCCCTTCATTAAAAAAAACATGCGTTTTGCTGCTGAGACCCCAGCAAGCTTTTGCTCATTACTGCCTTTGCAGGGCATTGTGGGAGACCCTGGCTTTCCAGGGAGAGATGGGGACTCGGGAGTAGCAGTAAGTCGAGCTGCTCATCTTCATCCAGAGTTCTCAGTTCCGTGTGGAGCTGGAGTGCTTAATGTGAGCGTTTCTGTGCACACAGGGTTACCAAGGAGCCCAAGGTCCAGAGGGCGGGTCAGGTCAGGCCGGGGAGAAGGTAACGGACCACCAAGCTGCAACAGAGTAACCATAACATGATGAGTGTTCTCAGTTTGGGGGAAGTTCAAGGTGTCATTTGTTTTTGACAGGGAGAGAAGGGCTCACGGGGTCGCCCTGGAGACATGGGGCTGCAGGGAGCACCAGTAAGCTACTTCACCATAACAACACTGATCTAAAATGCAAATGTATGAATGCAATGTTATACATGTTGATGTGCAGTACATGGTTCCTTAATGAAATAGTGCCCCCCCTCCCCTGCCCTCCACAGGGCCCACGAGGCTATAAAGGTTCCGCCGGCAATCCGGGCCGTCCGGGATTTATTGGCCCACCAGGGCCCATTGTGAGTCTTCCCAGCCGGTCTTCCCAAATCTTCCTGAATCGCAGATCGTTCCTGTGCACTGCATATTAAAATGTGGTGTCTCTTTCCAGGGACACTTGGGAATGACAGGACGTCCAGGCCCCAAGGTACCATCTGACTCATTAGCACATGCTCATCCTTCACAAAAACAATAATCACCTTTTATTAAAACATTACCTTTGCGCAGCAATGGGGCCTGACCTCCAGGGTGCGCCGCTCACAGTCAGCTCTGATGCTGTTTGAGTGTTTCTTCTTGTGTCCTTCATGCCGGTTCCCCTCCTTTGTTGTGTTGGTTTCCCTCCACCTCCCTCACCTCGTAAAAGCATCCTGGAGCTGGTGTCCTGCAGTTGCTTATGGCCCAGGTCTTGGCTGCCATTCTCAGCCTCAGAACCCTACTGGGAAGCGTTAGCAATGATTTACTGCGTGCAAATCCAAGCGTTTCCGCAACAGATCCTGAGCTGGAGTCATGGTGGGAGTGGGATTTGGCGGGAAGGCCCCACCGTGATCCTGACATGGTTTACAGCGCTGGCCGTTGGACACATGCCCTTTATGTTTATGCAGCTTCGATCCGTTCCTATTGTAAGGAAGACAGCACTGAGTTCCTGTAGCCTGGGAGCTGTATGTTTGGGAATACATGTGCGTTGTTAAGAGATGAGACACTCTTGTCAGTGGAGTCATTCCTCACTGGGGGAGCAAAAACTGACAAACATCGCAAACCTTTCTATGTCTACTGACAATATACATAAAGACAGGTTTAACTGATCCCAGGGGGAAATTCTTGAACATAGTTCCCGCTGCTTTTGTAATGGTGCTAATTGAGTACCAAATTGGAAAAGTACCTACGCAGTAGCTGTGCGAAAGTTGCTAGATGTGTATAAAACACCCTGAGCTTCATCAGTGTTTGCAAACTATTTGGCTTCCGTCCGACACTGTTAGTCGTTGAGGTTGTCATTAGAAAAACTCTTTGGATGGGAGCTTAACCGGCCTCACATGAGACTGTATGTGGTAAGACAGCTGTTTAGACAGCCCTGATTAATCTCATAACGATACCCAGCATGAAAACTAGTTCTGTCTCCATTCATTTCCAAGGAGACACGGGTGCAAACTCGCTGAGCTAGTCTTGGTTTTGGCGTGGCTGCCTAACAAAACGTTGGCTAGTAGTGCAATAATATTTATGTCAGAGGACACAGAAGAGCCTGCTGGGGGAAATACCATCCATCAGTGTGCAGTGGCTTCAAAAGAGCTGAAACTTATCTGTGTGCCGCTTGCTTTTTCCAGCAAAGCCTCTTCACTCCTGCAGTGGATTCCCCTTCCTTGGGTCCGGGCTGAGTCAGATGTGCTCTCTCACGGGACACACGCAGCTCTGTTCAGCACCTGCATTTTCCTAGTTATCCTCAGTATGTGTGCATATGACAGACAAATTAAACTCAGATGTTTTCCATTTGCGCCCCTGCTGAGACACACGAGGACTTGCCTCGGTATCTGCTCGCCGTCTCCATTCCCGTGCTGAGGTCCTTGGGCTTCCAATGAATAAAACACCCCGACATGCCTCAGGAGATTTTATCCAAGAAATGTACAGGAAATGTGCCATGTACACTTACATTTATTTACTACATTTTACATCTCATATGTAAACAGAATGAGAGCATGAAACAAACAAATCACCACAGAACAAAAGCACTTTAAAATAACCCTGATAATAATAATTCACATCAGCTTAGTAACACACATGCACATAAAATTTAACCATTGAGAGCCATATTGTAGGACAATTTGAATACACATCCGTGTTACAGTTCAGATAAATGACAGAATACTAATTATCAATTATCTTTCATTTTGACAGCAAATAGCACCAGATACTATAAAAATATTAATTAAAAATGAGTTTTTAATGGGCCATTAGATGGTATCGTGTTAATGTTGTTCATAGCTATAGAGGCTGAGGGAGGAGGAGATTTTAACAGAATGGGTGGATTTATTTTCAGAAGTGCATTTGCTTTAATGTTTATTCTTCATCGCATGGGAAACACTGAGCTTCATGGAGGGACAAAGTTCACATTTTTCCCATTGTTTAATGAGAACAAAAATGGCGGCCTGTGAAAATGACCGGGCGGGATAGCCGACGAGGGACTGGCGGAGTGCAACACATGCACATGCTACATGCCTTTGCCACAGAAGAGCTCAGATCAGCTGTCCGTGTCTTAACAGGGTGCAACAGGCAAACCAGGCATCCAGGGAGCTCAAGGGCTGGAGGTAACCATCAATACCTCGGCTTTCAAAGAGGACCATCAGACTGAAACCTAAATCATCCCCAAGTGATTTATTTGATCTGTTTTCTGTTGTAAAGGGGCAAAAAGGACAGAAGGGGCCCAGAGGTCAGGTAAGGAAGCTGTCAAAGTAAGGTAAGATGTCAGGATTATATCCCTGGCTGATTTAGAATGGAGTCACTGGTGTCATGTGATCCATCTCATGGCAAGAGCATGTTTAAGAGCCAGAGTGTCATGTGTGAAGCCTTTTCATTACACCGTCAACACGTACTGGGGAAACCAAGAAGATGCTGCACTCATGCTGTTTCTATTGACTTCCCTCTTAAGAAGCCCATGATTTTCGCAGAACACCTATAGTCATTATGGTGATTATGGTGGAACACTGCTGGTGTGCTAACATGCTAATAAACAGAACGGCGAGGCCATACAGTACAGAACTCTTCAAACGCAGGCCAACCTGGAATCAGAGGTTATTGGGTGATTTTCAGCATGTACATGTAATCGGGGGGTTCTGTGTGTCCAGGAGGGGGACAGAGGTAAGCAGGGTCCCCGTGGCATGGAGGGGAAGCGAGGAGCTGGTGGAGAGCCCGGTTCCACAGGACCTGTGGGGCGCAGAGGCGTCTCAGGAGATGGGGGACCTCAGGGATTCCAGGGGCCTCCGGGGCCACCTGTAAGTGTTCTGGAAATTTCCCAAGGTTAAATGAGTACATTTTCACTGATGTTCTGGATAATGAATTGGGGGGCGCTGAGGAGCAGGCATATGGCTCAGTGGGTCACGACGCCATAACTGATCAGAAAGATGCTGAGTCAGCTTTCTGACAGAAACATACGTCGCTTTGGCTAAAAGCTAAATAAATGTAAAAGCAGGTACCTTTGATTGAAACAGAAATGGCTGATAACACACAGAGCATGTGAAAGTCGTGCATTTCCTGTTTCTTAACCCACTAATATTGGTCAGGAAACAAATGGGTTAACCACATGCCGATTACGAGCCTGTGTTGTTTTTGCTAGCTAATCAAGCAACACCACACCGAGCTCTCCCAAAAGGCTAAATGAGAGGCAGCCATTGAACTTCTCGGCTTATGAGACGAGCGCTAACTCTCTTGGTGACAGGGAGGCTTGTAAACGGGTTCCGCCAGGGCTGTGGTGCACTTTCTAGGGCAATAAAAAGTACAAGCTAGCTAGCTAAGCGCTTCTGGCTCCTTCTCCGCTCCCCTTGTCAAAAGCAGCTGCCATCTCTCCCTCCCTCGCTGCACTGTGGGGTCGGTCGTGCGTCCCTGTCGCGGGTTTCCACATTCGCTCTTTTTCCCCTCTCCCATTCCCTCCACAGGGCCCAGTGCTGGCTGCCCAGCACGTCATTGAAGTCTGTAAGAAAGTGGTGCTGGAGCAGATGTCCACGTTTGCTAACTCCGTAAAGAGGACATGCGCCACCGTCTGCCCCCTGTATGGAGACGTGCCCATGGGAGCCCCAGGACCCCCAGGACCAAAAGGACCCTCTGGACCACCCGTGAGTGTCCATCTTTCTGCCTCAGCATCAGTTGTCTGTATTTAAGCCAGCGTGGGAGCAGCTCCAGACGTTTTCAGTAACCCTTTGTGATATTTTTTTTATAAAAATAACCATTACACACCATTTCAAATCCTCACCTCGGGAAAAAACGGAGTGCCCGGGGCGTCTGACCGCAGACATCTGATTTCAGGCACAGCCGAGTGCGCAGGCATCATGCCCCAGGAGGCGCATGTTCTATACATGACTCGCTCCTGCCACATGCAGGCCTCATGCCCCAGGAGGGGCACACTCCATACATGACTCGCTCCTGCCGCGTGCAGGCCTCATGCCCCAGGAGGGGCACACTCCATACATGACTTGCTCCTGCCGCGTGCAGGCCTCATGCCCCAGGAGGCGCACGTTCTATACATGATTCACTCCTGCCGCGTGCAGGCCTCATGCCCCAGGAGGGGCACACTCCATACATGACTCGCTCCTGCCACATGCAGGCCTCATGCCCAAATGAGGTGCACACTCCATACACGATTCGCTCCTGCCGCGTGCAGGCCTCATGCCCCTGCGCCCCCAGGAGGCACACGCTCCATACATAACTCGCTCCTGCCACGAGCTCCCTGCCCAGGCGAGGCGCTTACATACCGTGCACTGTGGCTGACAGGCTGAACTATTTTGCCGTTTGAGCCGGAACAAGAGAGTTCAGACTTTCCACGTCGCCATGAAGGCAAATAAGAATGTCAGACTGGGCCCCGCTCTCAGGGGTGTGTGGGGGGGGGGGGGGGGGGGGGGGGGGGGGGGGGGGGGGGGGGGGGGGGGGGGGGGGGGGGGGGGGGGG
>JAODJX010000065.1:970454-988445 GCA_026776945.1 Isichthys henryi | reverse complement strand
CACCCCCCCACGCTGGAAACTCTCTTCCACATCCATACCGTGGGGCTAAACCTTTTCAGATTCTTTAGCCATTTTCCTCCTTGAGGCCCCTGTCAGGTCACGACACTGCCATACCAGAAGGTGGCGTATAATTCATTAAGTCAGTTGGAGGCTCTTATTTCCAGTATCACCAGTACAGCTTTCCAGTAATTCATGAATTAAAATAATCAATGAGTAATAAGTCAGTTGATCACAGTAGTCCTGTTGCAATGAAGACATTACGTTTATTTAGCAGATGCTTACAAGTGACGTGAGCAGGATCAGCCAAGATCGGCCAGCATCAGTCAGTCCCTTAAGCAACTGGGGTTCAAGGGCCTCACTCAGGGGCCCGACGCTGAAGTCACTGGGATTTGAGCTGGAGACCTTCCGATGACAGACACAGCATCTTAACCTGCTGAACCGCAGTGTATTGGCTTATGACCCCCATCGTTTTATGCTGTATAGTCAGAGATCATCGTTAACTGTGAATAACCTACTTATATTTTCATTACTCGCCTGTTTACCTCCATCTTAAATCTTTAACTTAACTGGGTGAGACTCAGACTCGGCTTCCCGCATGAAGTGAAAAATCTGCCGTAATTCCACACTCACATTCAGCCGCTCAGTGGCATTGGACCTTCTTGGACCACGGTCACCATTTCCCTTCAGCTGACCTTAGACTTTCTGCCCATGGCCACAGGGTGACCCTGGAACTGATGGAGCTGTAGGGGAGGTTGGCCAGCAGGGATTTTACGGAGAGCCTGGGGATCCCGGAAGGCCGGGAGTGCCAGGTGGGGAAATGAAGTGTATACTAACACTGGACCCGGACGATCTGTACCACACAGCATGTTTCATTCACAAACCTTGTTTGTATATTTTGATCACACCGTACCCTGGTGCACTACACTTAACCACATGGTTTCAGCATGGTTAACTGGACTGAGGCACAGTATGCATCTAGTGTGATCACTAACTATGCCCAAGTACGGAACACAGATATGATGTCAATGATGCGACTGACAAGCACATGTGCACATGTTCACTATACATAAACCGAACCCAGACGGAACGGATCAGGTAGGCTTTGCATAATTTTTTTCTGCAGAACTGCCTTGCAAAAAAAATGGTGAGTACAGACTGAGTAGCGACAAATGTTTCACAAACTTGGGGACAAAGAGATGACTTTGGTCTATGGCAGAGGTGCAGTGTTTGCTGGAAATTTGGGCTAACGAGAGCATCCAGGAACA
The DNA here is from genome assembly GCA_026776945.1 of Isichthys henryi. Taxonomy (NCBI): domain Eukaryota; kingdom Metazoa; phylum Chordata; class Actinopteri; order Osteoglossiformes; family Mormyridae; genus Isichthys; species Isichthys henryi. The sequence goes on along the minus strand of JAODJX010000065.1, from coordinate 987,180 downwards.
TCTGGGTGCAGCACACGAAAACTCTTCTTATACGCAGCACATATAAATAATAGTCACTATGTTGTGTAGTACATAAATCTATGTGTGTCATCGTGCCCAAAACGACTCCAAATAAGCCACAAAATTAAAACATTAATCAGGAATTCCATTCTGCTGTGAAGATAGTGCTTTCCAAACCTATGTCACATGGTGATGAGGGAAGCATGCTCGGGTCAGGACTGTTAAGTGTAATGTGAGTGCTTACCAGTGGGGGAGCGGGGGGCACTCGTGCCCGGGCACAGTACGAGGCAACTGGGCCAAGTGTCAGTACACCATAGACAAACCGGAATAACATGGGGGGTGCCTTGGGTCTGAACTACACTGTGCTCCTCAGGTGACCAAGGAGACCGTGGAGATAAGGGAGCTAATGGGCATGGCCTTCCTGGATACCTGGGAGACCAAGGAACGAAGGGTAATTCATGGTCAACTTTTAACATGAGATCAGTCTGAAACAGACTGACTGACCTGTGTGTAGCAAACACCTATAGTACAACATACTTGAGAGGCAAAACACCATGATCATTTTGATAATAATTAGAACCTAATTCTTAGGAGTACTACAGTTACCCCCAGAGGTTAAAGGTTACGCCCTAACATCCTCCCCTAAAACAGGCCAACGGGGAAGACCTGGCATCGCGTTTGAAGGCCAACCTGGGCGCCCGGGTGAAAGGGGTCACGTGGGGCGTCCCGGACTCAGGGGTCACCCAGGACTCCCAGGAACACCCGGAACCTGTCTGACATCGGGGTGCAACCAGCTCGACGTGACGCCTGCTGCCCCGGTCGTGCAGATTGCCCCCACCCGTAGGAGGCGCCCGTAAGGGGCAAAAGAAGCCAGGGCATATTTGGAGTGGGCATGGACTAGAACAGGGGTGGGGGAGGGGCCACACAGGCTACACCGGCACACTGGCACCTACGAGGCTAATACAGATGCTTATTATAGTTAAAACTTCCCTTTTACTGGGGTAATTTATGTCCCTGACAGATGGTAGATATCATGTGTCTTTTGTTACCTGGGGGGGCTTCCACTTGTGGCCCCAATATCACCTCATCGATAATGCAGATTTAACCATTACTTTGGTCACAGAGAAAAACATTCCTAATATGAATCAAACTCAAAGTCTGTTAAGAGCACCATGTTCTTTGTGATAAAACCTCAAAAATGCGAGTGCTGTTTTACCGTAGTCATTTCAGGATAGTAGCAGGTCACATGATCATATTCATAATGAATACCATGACAGAGGTCATGACCTCTGTATGACCGTGATATCTTCACAGGCAGGACACATCATACACTAATGTGTATTTGAACACACATACAGAAGCGTGTCTAAGGGATTATTGGCATTGTTAGGGTCCCTCTATGTTTAGGCAACAAACCATGTAGTTCCACTGAAAACATGATTCAGCCCCAAGTGGTAGATGATCGGAAAACTGAAGGAATATGGTGAAACTTCCCCCTAGTCCCAAAGAGGGAACAAGGCGTTTTCTCCACATTAATCTCTGATTTATTGAAACATTTTTTTGTCCCATACATGAAAAGAAATAAAATGCAGCCAGAGAGTGCTGGTAAGACATGTGTTGCGCATATATTTAAAGGACTTTTGCAAGTACACTGTGAACTGCACAGATTAGACATTTAGACAGCCTGTCTGCATAAGTAAAGCCATTTAATATGAGTGTACTAATATTTAGTAAACTGTATATTAAGGATCCTGAGGTTATGAGAACTATGGACATCGTGACTTTGCATTTGGTCAAAACGTGATTCAGAACAAGTTGTTCAGATGTCCTCCTTATGACGGGGGCAGAGAGATACAACAATAACCGGGTGATGGTACCCCCACCCTCTGGTCTACACATTGCCGTCCAGACAAGATGAAGATGAAGATCTGACCACAGACAGCCAAGCTCATGGTGTGAGAAGGAAACCCGTTCAGAGATACCTCAGGTGGTCTGCTGGCTCTCATGGGTGACCTTATGGAAAAGCTTCATTGAGCGTAGTAAATGGAAACATGGCTCCTTGACCATATGACCTTATACATGGATGAGGCATTAATAAACAGTAATAATTCAGGACTTTAAATGATAAGACTTTAAAATAAAGTAAATGTAACCATCTGTACAATCAGTGAAAAAGCAGCAAATTCACCGACCATTATAGATGTTGAACGTTTGTCTGGAAAATAAACTGGCTTTTAAATTTAGTGGATCTGCGTTTATCTCTTTAATCCAAATTTTCATATGTTTTTCACATTTATATGGCTGGAGATGAACGACTCCAGTGATGAAGGTCAATTTCCAACTTAAGAGTGTCCAACTAAAACCAGGGAGGTGTCTGCCACTTGCTTTACCAAAATAGCACAAATGGTCTCGTCTCCCCCAGAGATGAGAGCCACTTCTGTACTGGTGTGAATGTGACTAACACAATGGGGTACACTTGTACATTTAAGACTAGATGATTGTACTCTAGAAAGGCATCTCCGTAAAATGTTGGAACACACTAGAAACGCCTCACAAACATCTATGTAAGTCATAGTGGGAAAGAGGACAATTTGATCCAACCATCGATCCACCACTGGAAGACACAGAAACCCAGGTCCCAGTATTTTCATGGGCACTTTTTTTGAAGGTACCCTGGCTTTGTTAAACTTTTCACATTACAGTTGCTTCTCCTGAAGAGCAAGGGCGCTGGCCTCAGGCTGCTTTCCTGGTGGGGGACAGCGTTGTCCTGTTTAAGTCTACGCACACACACAAGCTTACACCTCCAGCAGCAGGGAAATCCCAGCACAGTGACCTTCCCGAGCACACCCCTCCACCCCCAGTGTCTTCCATGGAAACTCTTCATCGGCAGTTCGGCCTTGTTAACCAGATGTCCGCCTCATTCGCAGCACCAATCTGTTCTGCATCTTCGAACACTGTTGTGTCTGTTGCTGCGCTGAACTATGCACTACGACCTGCGAGGATGATTAACTGGAGCCGTTACCAAACTTAACACATGGCGTGGACAAGTGTGATGACGTGTGTAAATGGAGGAAGATGTTTGAGTTTGTCAAGCACTGACCATAAAAGATCTCAGTTTTAATTAGGGCCATAAACTTGTACGCAAATCTGTTTTCCAGAAGTTCCATAGTTACATGATTTTTGAGGGGAAATAGATCATCCGGCATTAAAAATAAGAATGAAGGCTTCTGTCCGCCTGAGTTATTTCCGTATCAAATGAGTCGCCCGTTTGCTAGCGAGTCATGTGATGCTTTTCATAACCACATTCCGCTGTGTTGTTTCTTAGCAGGACACAACCACAGCCTTGAATACAGTTTACAGATTTTCGTAAAGAAAGCTCATTTTAAATGCTGGAAAAAGCTGGAATAGGTTTATTAAAATGTCAATTAATTTTTAAAGATTCAAACAAATTCTAACCTAGATGTTCAGTGTATTGAAAACAGTGAAAGTCATCAAGTTGTTGGTTTGTGTGAAATACATACATATATATTTCCGTGCAGAAGAGCAGTGTCTTCTGGGCATAATTGAATTGAATGAAGTGGATTCCCCCACACAACCCCAAACTCCTCCTGGAGCTGTGTTTCTGTGTTTCTGATGAATGAATACAGCTGCTGCATTAATATCCCATTTGACGCCCGACTCGCCTTCGTCAGGCTCAGCTTTCAGCCTTTAGAGAGACGCCAATCTTCCGTGAAGCACAAAAACGTCAAGGACCATCAGCCAGGAGTCGTGTGAATAGGATTTTCCAGCCTGGCATTTCAAACTGAAGATGTCGGTCAGTAGGACACAAACCACAGACTGAACATCAGTCTCATCTGTGCGACTATAGATGTCAGCAGCTCAAAAGACGTCCTGAGCTTTCACTTGGAGAGCGGCTAGATATCTGCTGCAAGGAGTTACAGCCACAGATGAAGATGAGTCACACCGAATTATTCAGAGACAAATTCCACATGCACAACAAAATCAACATTCCAAAATCTTTCTATTAGCTTCTCGGTTTTTTTTTTACAATCTTGATCTCTTCTTCAACTTTCCCTAATTTATATTCGGAAACACCTGCATCTGCAGGAAGTCCGTTGACAAATTCTACAGATTAAGTGGTGATGGTGGATTTCCTAGGCGAGTAAATTCCCCTTCAAAGCTTTAATAGCTCGACATGTCTGCTTAAGTAAAGCCTCTTTGAAAGTGTAGTGGCAAGCAGAAAAATGTGGAGCATAAACTTCACATCTTAACACAGCGGGTTTGTTAACCTTCTTCTGAGGAAGTGCAGTTGATGACCCCCAGCCCTTGGGACACACCGACAGTAGGCTGTTTGTTTCACTGATTTCTTTCATTTGCAGTGTCAGGGCCTTTGTTAAGAAGAATGTTGATTGTTATTGAGCAAGACTGAGTTTCCAAGACATGATCCAGTCACTGGACATCACTGGATCCAGTGAGTGCTCAACAAGCAAAGAAAGTTAAGTGTGGAACTGACACAAAAATGTTCAGATAGATGTGTCAGTGGTGTAATTTCACATAAAAGGTTATACAGTACAAAACTATGTGCTTTCTAGAAATTTCTGAATGGGATGAAGTCAGAGCACATTTTTGCAGGGCAGTTTCTTAAATCCTATTTCTGGATTGAACCACATGGTTTAGGTAGCACATGGGAATGCGATGTTCCTGTCTCATGAATAGGTCTGGTTATAACCCACGTGGGTACACTGGGCCGAGCGTCTAACCAGCACAAATGATACCCTTTGGGTCTCTGAGCACAGGCAGATCTGCAGCTTTGAATGAGAAAGCCAAGCCATCAGCGAGTCAGGCCGCAGTACCTGGCATCGGAAGGTTGCCAGTTCAAATCCCTGCCTCAGCAAAGTAGCTGGATCTCAGCTGGACCCTTGAGTGTGACCCGTAACCCTGGGAGATGCTCCAGGGGGGCAGAATAAATGGCTGAGCCTGTGGTCAGAGCCCGAGCTTAGCTCCCACCTGTATGTATGTGCCTGCATGCCTAAGAAAAGGATACCATGATGGGAAATGCAAAACAAACACATTCCAAAGTATTTGTGCAGATGGAAAATAAGGTTGATTTCATAATGTAAAACATGAAGGAGCATTAAGGATTCTGTGATAAATAGGAAGGGAGAAAACTGAACAACGACCAAACCCAACCAAAGGGGGCTGCCCCAATTCATGCCCCCCGGCACTGATACACACACCAAAGCCTGAAGTCTACATGTGTTACCAGGCTTCCTGTCCTCTTTCCTGAATCGGTCCAGAAAAGACTGCCCCTTTCGATCATGAGAGCTGTTCTTATCTGTGTCTCCCCCCATCCTGCGGGGGCCGTCGAGAGCGGGGGGCCAGGCTTGCTCTCGCTCTCTCTGCCCCCTCCCCTCCGTCTCTCTCTCTCCTCTCTCTCTAAGTCAGATCCTCTGAACATCACGGCAGCTTCAGCAGACCAAACTCCTTCTTCTCGTCTCCTCGGAAGGGACATGACGGCGTGGAACTCCTGAGACGAGGTCCTTCCTCCTTACTGCACAGTCGTGGCTCGGGTATGTGCCGGTGTCTCGCTATCAGGCTCGGGGGCTCAGGGAGGGGGGGTAATGCTCTTTTCTAATGTTGTACAACATGCAGGTACGGGGGATTTAGCTCAAAGTTTCATGCTATTTCCACTAAATGTTAGAATTATTTTCTTTTTTAGGGGCAGTTCTGCTTAATGCCACTTTTCAGTTTATATGTGATGCCTGTAATCAGAAACTCCTACCGGTGGCAAGTTTGCCACTTCTATGTAGTTTGGTTTGCACCAGTGTTACCCTTGTGCAACATCTCCCGGCTCCGAATTCTTTGAAAGGAACTCAAAATCATAGCAGCACCTGTCCAGCCATATTTGAATCAGGCAGTGTGATCTGACCATTTTATCACAGCTTATCTGGCCTTTGACCCTGTTTCACACAGGGAATGAGTGGAATCGGGGCACTGTGCTCTGTGAAACACTCCACTTTCTTCTCAGGATCCTGTCCATGTATACGCTGAGATCGCTTAGATCTGGCTGCTTGCATTTCTTTTCTTCACTTAGTAGATGATTTTACCCAAAGCGATCGGGAAGGCAGAGTCAGAGAATCCCAGGTGGCTACACATCAAGCTAGATTTAAGCTTGTATGGATGTTAAGTTTTAGCTGATGCTGCATAACATTTTCAGATATGGAGATTCTTAAGGGGAGAAAAGGTTGTGGTTTCATTTACCGTCTATTAAAAGTACAGTTTAGCAGCATTTTTGTTCCTGTAGAGCCAATTCTTGTCAGTGGACCAAGCAGTTCAGGACAAAGTGATTGAATCAGTTTCATGGTTTTGATTATTTGAACCGTGTCCAGCGGGCTGACTGATATAATGTTCTGGCTTCCCCTTCAGTGCCTGAGGATCTTGGCTAAATAAGAGAACACGCTTAACAGCAGTTGTTGATTTAGCGGTGGAAGAACTTCTTCATTGCAACAGAAGATTTAAAGCAGTAGGGTTTGAAAAAGGAGTGTCTAAAAATGCTTGTTTCTGAAACAGCAGTACCTCTTACAAAACGGTCGGGGTCAGCTGCCAGTTTGTGAAATCTGCTGTATAAACCAGTTATATGATTTCTATTAATTCAGTTCAGACACTGGGATTCGGCAGCTATAGATTAGATACAACTTGCCTGCAGTCCAAAGAACAACAGAAAAGGAAAAGAGAGAGACAGGTTTCACCTGGATAAGCATTTTGGAAAATTGAGGGGCGGATGAATGGAAAGAGGGACAGGAAAGAAAAGAAGAATCATTCATCAGCTCTGCTCACCCCTCTCTGCTCTGTTCTCCGGGAGCAGAAAGGGTCATAGCATGCACACACACACCAGCCCTGCTCACCGCTCTCTGCTCTGTTCTCCGGGAGCAGAAAGGGTCATAGCATGCACACACACACCAGCCCTGCTCACCGCTCTCTGCTCTGTTCTCCGGGAGCAGAAAGGGTCATAGCATGCACACACACACCAGCCCTGCTCACTGCTCTCTGCTCTGTTCTCCAGGAGCAGAAAGGGTCATAGCATGCACACACACACCAGCCCTGCTCACCCCTCTCTGCTCTGTTCTCCGGGAGCAGAAGAGGCCATAGCATGGACACACACCACTCTGTTCTCCGGGAACCAGTCGACATGAGGTGCTGAGCTGGAGGCAGAGAGATCTTCTATATTCCACAGAGAAGAGGGGGATGGCGAAAAAATTCACACAACACTGTGCTGGCATCTGGGGTTTCCCCAGATTGGGAGGCCCAGTGACACACTTCTGGTGAAATCGTCATTTGGCCAGGGGGGTGGAGTCACACGGCTCGTGTTAAAATGCTGGAAGGGGGGTATAATCCACTGCTGATGTGGAACAGAGATGTTACTGTAGGGAGTGGAGCTTTGTTAGGCTGCCATGTTGACTCAGACTGTGGCAGGGTTAGGGGAGACCCCCTTTAACGTGCCAAGGACGCTGTAGTTAGAACCATGTGCAGGATCGAGCGTCTCTTTGGTAACCTACAGTTGCTGCAGGTTTTTTAATAGTTGTTATTGATCCCTGCGGGGGAAATTCTCTGTTTTCCTCCTCCATCTTGCTCTTTGTAGGTGAGAGCAAGCTGGCCGTGAGGAGCAGCCACCTGCAGTGGTGCCCAAAAAGGGGGTAAATGGCCTCACTCAAGGACCCGCGGATGTACCGAGGCCGGGCTTGGACCAGCAATCTTCTAATCACAGGCACAGAGGCTAATCTCACTGTGTTCTGGGGACTCTCTGTTAGTGGGCTGCAAAGATTACCTGGCCATTAAAATGTGACAACAGCCTCTCCATGCCCCAAGGAGATGTCATTGTTGAGTTTTCGGTGGTCTGTGATGATTGTTATTGCTAACTGCTTATGCTATAGCGATACGTCTTGATAAAGGCTGCTGCGATTCAGGTACTTATAATAAATAGGATGTTACAACCCTGTGCTGCAGTCAGTGAAGTACCTGCGTTCGCATGGTAGGTTCCCAGATCGTTAATGCTGAGAAAACACTGTATTGAGATGATGAAAATATATTCCACAAGAGCAGCCGAAAAACAAGCCGTTGCAGTGTAGAGAGCGGCTGGGAATGACTGGTGCTTTTGTGGTTTTGGTGTGTGGCGCTGCGCCTTCATGTGGTCCACTGAGAAGCAAATAATATTAGGATCCGGAGCACCGGACTGTCAAATCAGAACCGACTTCTTATGGGCTGCTTTAGGCCAAGGCTGCCGAGCTTCGTCACGGATACATGTGTTTGGTTCCAGTCCAAAGTTGTCTGATACTGCAAATGGCTTCCATGTGGGATGTGGACAGGGGATCCGGGAGGAGCCAGGGCAAGGGAAGTTGATGGAGCAGGGAAGCCGCGTGGGCGGAACTGCTCCCATGGCGCGACACTCCAGACCCCGCCTCGGAGCGCCGCAGCCAGCCAGACCGCCGTGAAGCTGCGTGGGGCTCATGCTGAGGAAAAGCGGCTGAAAAACTGCAGTCACGCCACGGACACTGCGTGGGAGTGGGGTGGTCACTGTATGACAAGTCATGACAAAGCCAGAAATTACCCAAATCTTCGAAAATGGAAGGGATTGGATGAGTCCTTCGCCTGGTCCATCCCATGGCTCCTCGCTGGCCCCTGTAGACTCATTTTTGCTTTCTGGAAACCCTGCATGTATTTTGAGATTCCTGGTCGCCAAAATTTTTTAAAAGAATCCCTGGTTTTGTGCTGCCTTTGCATATTCACGTAATACATTTATACGGTTATATTTGTATGTATTTCATGCCCAACCAAATGCGGCCTCTTTGGCTCCATGTTGGATTAAAATGTATCTTGACATTATATTGCCATAGGCGCATAAAATATAGTTGTGAAATAAGAGCCTGCTATTCACAGTTTGAGGCCGAGGGGGATTCTCTTGAACCACTAATGTCCATTTACTTTAAGTGAATGCAGATGGTTGTCACATCGTGTGATGTGATCTCATTGATGTGAGTATTATTTGTTTCCTGACAGGTAGAACTTCAGCTTGTGTCTCAGACATCATGGGTCACAAAAAGAAGTCCACAGCTCTAGTGATTCTCACTCTGTTCCTAGGGTTCCTTCAAACATTCTGCACAGCTCAGAAGGATATGAGATTGAGTAAGAGTGACCCCTCCACTGTCCTTCCATAACGCATGACAAATCTGAACTATGTTGATCTTTGTGCTTCTCAGAATGTTGGTTAGACTGTGAAGATTTGTGGTCTTTCAGGATCATTGAATGTTTCCTGCTGCGTCCTGCGAAACAGGTTGGATATTAGGCACTTTAATTTCGTGGTAAGCAGTTAAAAACTGGCTTTTCCTCTTTTTGTCTTGCAGGCTGTCGAACGGCCCCCAGTGATTTGGTTTTCATCTTAGATGGCTCTTGGAGTGTAGCAGACACCAACTTCGAAATAGTCAAAAGATGGCTGGTGAACATCACCACCAGCTTCAACATCGGCCAGAAGTTCACCCAGGTGGGTGTGATCCAGTATAGTGACAACCCCATCCTGCACATTCCTTTGGGAAGCCACCACTCCAGCGAGGAACTCATCAGGGCCATGGAGTCCATCGAGTACATGGGCGGAAACACCAGGACGGGTGAAGCTATTCAGTTCACCAGCGAGAGAGTGTTTGACATGTCAGAACGTGGCCCAAACGGCGTGGCCAAGATAGCCATTGTGCTGACGGATGGGAAGTCGCAGGATGACGTGGCCGTGGCTGCAGAGGCTGCCAGGAAGAAAGGAATCATCTTGTTCGCCATCGGAGTGGGGCAGGAAACTGAGGAGGCTGAGCTGAGGGCCATTGCAAACAAGCCGCCTTCCACGTACGTGTTCTACGTGGAGGACTATGTCGCGATCACCAAGATCCGCGAGGTCATCCGTCAGAAGCTGTGTGAAGGTAGCTGGGCGTTCCCCCATGTCATGGCTCTCTGTCCTGTGCACCTCAACATTGCCAGCTTCATGGACAGCAGATTTGTGAAACATCCAGCTGTGGATTACATGCATAATACAGCTACTGCTTTTCAGTTGGGCCAGGCCTTACTTTATTTACTCCAATTCACCAGAATATAATCCAGGTGTTCAAAAAAAGCAACCCTTTCAAATAAAACCAATTTGACCAATTAAAATCAGTGACTAAAATCACTGATTGATATTGCATCCACTTGCAGAAAATTAAAATTGCAGAATATTAAGGATATTGCAAAACAGTACATGAATACAACTACTTCAATCTGGCATTAAAATGCAGCACCCAAAAGCTTTAGCTGGATTTAACGTCCACATTTGACGGTTCTGCAATTCCTTCCAGTTGTTCCAGGCAGTTAATACATTCCAGATGCATATGAAGGCAATCAGAAATACCCATTGTTTACAAAAGCAGTACAGTTTAATGTCATTTTTAGTAGAAATGCACACACATTTCTCTTTAGCTTAACCATGTCAGGAAAGTCTCCCCTCGAGTTTAAGCAGAAATCCATTGTAGCTGTATTAGTTTGTCTGTGCTTCCTAGGGTGCAAAACTTTACAACACTGTACACCTTATATAGTCCTAAAACAAATTTCCTTTCCACACACATACACGTATCGGACGGAAAATGGAAGAGAATATGTCAGGCAAGAGCAGGATTTGCGCAAATCGGATCTAGCGTAGTGGGACAAAAGAGGGAGATGTGTGTTAAGGGCAGATATGACATTCTAGGTAAGGAGACATTCTTGAGAGATACATACTTGTAAAAAATCCAGCTGTTCAGGCCAAGAGTTTTTTCCACTACAGTTTCTTTCTTCCAATTCTGGGGCCAAATGAAATAAACAGTTGAGTTCCTTGGATGCTTAACCCTTAATGGTCTGCTTTCCGATTTACATGCGAGCCGTGTGACACAGCAAGATGTCATTTCTAAAAATATTAGCTGAGATGGTTCTACAGAACCTTTGCATGGAAGGGATGAATATGTTCACAGGAAAGGGAGAAACGTTCAACTTCCTAAAGATATGATGCTTATACCCTCCCTGGATGCACCTACCTGAATCAAACAGCACTCCTTCCTCATCTCATGCCTTTTCCTCCCATGTTTTCCCCTTGTAACTAAAGAAACTGTCTGCCCTACGAGGATCACAGTGGAAACTCGCGATGAGAAGGGTTTTGACATGCTGCTACACCTGGACTTTGCCAAAAAGGCGAAGAAGACTCAGGGATCTTTTCATGGCACAAAAGCCTATCAGGTGACCCCAAGAGTTGATTTAAGTGAAAGTACAAGGTAAGATTAATGTAAAACTATGATTCTAGGGGACTGGTGTTGCTAGCGGGGCTATTTTGTTGATGGTTTAGCCTCATGCTATATCTTTCATGTCGTTTGATGTAATTCCTAGGATGCTCTTTCCTGATGGCTTACCCCCTTCCTACGTCTTCGTGGCCACACTGAAGTACAAGGGATCAGTGGTCATGGAGATGTGGGATTTGTGGAGAGTACAGACCCAGGAGGAGAAGCCTCAGATGGCAGTCACCCTGAATGGAATCAACCGTACGGTCATGTTCACCACAACCAGCTTTGCACCGAGTGGCACTCAGACCGTGGTCTTCTCAAAAGCGCCGGCCAGGGTACGACCGTGTGGCCCGATCCTGTGCGAGATGTGCGGAAAACATTCCAATTACGCAAGAGTCTTTTGTGAGCACGTGTCAGTCTGGTTACTCTCCAGGCATCCATGTGGTCTTGATTAATTGGAGAGCAGAGATTTGGGAAATCGTCGGTGAGAATAAACAAGGTTCTCTCATCTGAGGCATGACATTGAGTGAGTGATTACAGGTTTTTTTGGTGCCCTACTAGAGAAGCAGTTCAATGAGAAGAAGGCAGGCCACAATTCTATAAGAAAACCCTTTGGAGGTCCCTCAGTAGGGATTCCGGACTTTGAGATCCTTCGTTCTCCTACTGGCTCCCAACCTGGCTTGGCCTTTGCAGTGGCCTCTTATTGTGCCGGGGCCACATTGTCCAGATTCCACGCGTTCTGAGCTGCATATGGATTAAAAATCATTCAACTTCGGAAAAGGAAAAAATGGACCTTTATAGACCATAAATGAGTCTTTTTCAGTTTCTCATAAATTCTTCTGAATGGGCCACGCCAATCAGGGAAATTGTGCCTAGATGGAGACAGACTTCTGGAGTCTGCTGAAATGGGACTAGTCATTCTGTTATTGTTCTGAATCATCTATTACTTAAAGTGTGAGTGCAATACATGTTTTACAGTAATAAATTGCTCCTCCTTTGAGCTGATCGAGTAACTTTTATCCAGTGTACTACTTTATTCCGGTAGGACTTTCCAAAACAAGTGGAACAAGTACTGCAGACCTAATTAATGCACCTAAGGAATAGTGATTAATGGTTGAAAGATTTAATGAAATCGAGCTGTTTTTCACAAGTTATTTACTGCTTCTCCTGTTCGGGTTGCAGAAACTGTTTGATGAAATGTGGCATCAGCTCCGCCTGCTTGTCACGGAGCAGGACGTCACGCTCTACGTGGATGACATGGAGATCGAGACGCTAGCTCTTGAACCCCCAGATGGCATCTTCATTAACGGGAAGACGCAAGTCGGGAAGTATGTCAGCAAAGAAACGACCGTACCGGTAAGCTGCTGTAAATGGCATCTCTAGACCTGCACTCCTGTTGTTGGCCTGTAGAGGGGCAGAAGGGCAATAAACGGCAAACGAAGCATTTTAAATTAAGGTGAAGTGGTGGCAGCTCTTAAAGACACTTCTACATAATAGAATAGAGAGAGTTTTAATCCCAGAAAGGACATTTTCTTTTTACTTTCCCATCTTGCTCTCCCTGAGACATCTAGTTTCCCAGTAGAGGCTCAGCTAGCACCCCAGGAGCTGAGGGTTAAGGGCCTTATTCAGAGGCACAAGGCCACATGACTGTTCTGCTAAGGCTTGAACTGGCAGCCTTCTGATCAAAGGCACAGAGGTTTAGTCCACTGAATCACACATCCAACATACATTGACATGTATTGACCATACATGGGTCAATCAGCCCCTGGAGGAACTGGGCTGCTAAGGGCCATGCTCAGGGAATTTTGGAGCACAGAGCGGTCAGCTCACAGGCACATTGTCCAAACCCACTGAGCCTCACACCAGCCCAATCTGTGCTGACTGGGAATCGAGCTGCTTGGAAGGCGGCAGTGCTAACCGCTGTACCACCATCTGGACATTTCGTTTAAATGACTATACCATGCAAACAGTGCTTATGCATTGCTGTTCCATCTCCTTCTGCACGCCGTGCCCCTCCCTCCCCCCAGTGGTGCAGGTCACTAGCGGATCTCCTGTTTACCATCATTTTACAGTGCCAGTGAAACCAGAGGCAGTGTGAACAGCAGCTGTGGGTCACACACATACGATGTGTGTGAAACACATCTGGCCCACACTTCTGCCCTTAGCTATGGTATGGCGTAATCGTGGTGTGCGTTTGAGTGCATGAGAGAGAAGAAAACATTTATTGCTCTAGTAGTGTAGCAGTGTTTTACAACAGTAAATATCGCAGTAAATGGCACTTACACTTTAAAAATGAGCAAAGAATAAAGCCAAAATCATGGACTGAAAAGAGTCTTGAAACCAAGAGAGGATGCAGATCCTGATGACCCAAGTTTGAGTTGGTCTACTGTACAGTGTCTTTCTCAGAAGCAGCTCTTGACATTTATAAAATAAGCGTGACTTTCACAGGATACTAAATCAGGGCATGCTGATTTAAACTCTTCAAAATGTCTGCTTTCAATTGTGCTTGCTGCAAGCCGCAGTCCATCGTGACTGAGCGTCTCTCTGAATGCTCCCTAAACAGTTCGAGATTCAGAAGCTGAGGATATACTGCGACCCGGAGCAGAATAACAGGGAAACCGCCTGTGAGATCCCTGGAGTGGTGAGTATGATGAGGAACCGGTGCTGAAAACACCAACTCTGCTGCTTATGGGTGAATGGGTTCTGGTAGCATCTGCTGTCATTTCAGATTTAGTCAGCAGCCTCACACAGCTTACAAACATGCATTTGAACTCAGAAAGGAGAGCTGTAAAGTAGGTAAAGCAGGTTTTTCCCTCTCTTTGGGGGTGATCTTCAGAGTACAATGCAGAACACGTACATATGGTTTTTTGTTAGCTTATCATATGCACTTATCACTCGCCCTCATCTCCTGCGTCCCGTCTGCATTTTTGGAGCCTTCCTTCATAGACGCTAATACTCGCTTCATGCATGCTGCGTTTTATTTGATTTTCCAGTCGGACGATAACTCCGAGAGGACGGTGTGGGGCCAGACACTGGCTTGGCTTCGCTAATCCTTTCACCATTAACGTGTAGTGCCAAGCAGATCTCGCCGGTTTAACTGCAAGGCCGACATGCATGACTGCAGTTTCCGAGAGTCCACGCCGTGCTGGCTGAAGGCGGCCGTTGGGCCAGCCTGCGCGTCTGCGCATGCGATTCTGTTCAAGTGAAATGATGCCTGACAGAATTTCACTCCTCTCATTTCCAGGATGGAGAGGTACGTATATCAAGAGATGGCTTTGCTTGCTTTCAAAGTAGCTTCATTTTCAACAGCAGAGGTAAGGCTGCTTCGCTTTGTGGCCCTGCCAGTCTTTTAATCCACATGTTCCATATTTCTGAATGAAATGGGCTACCTACATACTAGTTGGGCTTTCTACCTAATACTTGGGATTTCCGCCTACTAGAAGGGCTACCTACATACTAATTGGGCTACCTGCCTACTAGTTGAGCTATCAACGTATTAGTTGGGCTACTAGTTACTGTAAGATGGGCTCCTGAGGGGTGTTTGGACATAGGCTCTTATTCTTATCGGTTCATTCAATGGTGTCAAAAAATGATGCATGTCTGCTCCCTCTGTGTCACTGTAAATTATGGGCTGTCAAATGAGCGGGAGCACCCTCCCCCACCTTCGGCCAGCCTCACCCTGTGACCCTACTGTGGAGAACGTGACTGGGTTCATTAAGGGCACCGGTTCATTGTGGCCTTGGATGCTCTGTGTGACTTTGTGTTTCTACGGCAGTGTTCCAACGGCCCCCGGGACATTGACCCCACCCCGGAACCATGCACCTGCCCCCCTGGCCCTCCTGGGGCTCCAGGCCTGAAGGTCAGTAGGTGGGGGTGCTTCATAGCAATGGAGGTACAGGGTGTCTGAAGGAACATAGTCACCTGCATTTATCATAGGTACTAATTGATCCCTCTGGGAGAAAAAGGGTTTATGTGGATCATACACCATCTCACGCATTTGGAACAAGGCTCAACTGCAGATGCTTTAAATAAGAAGCAGGTTTTACTGCAATAAAATGATCATCCTTAAGGTCATTCAATTATGACTGCAATTATTCCCCATTTAAGGATACACACCCTTCAAAACCTTAGCAAAGGTCACAAGCATTAACTTCAACCTGGGAACAGGCCTCATTATCACACCAATGCCTTCATACAAGGGAATAAGCCGACATTATTCAGTCAGCAGTCACTGTGAACGAACTTCATTGCCATTTCGAAAATGAGACATGGCTGCAGCGCACATGGACCTCCCAGTGTGACGCATTTCGGCAAAGCTTGGGCGTGTTTCACATTAAGTGCCGGCTTTGCTTGGTGGCCCATGTTTCTGTTTTATATTGGTGCCAATGTTGCCTTGAAGTCTAACAAACTTTTTTAAAGGACTAAAAAGTCCTTGCTAAAAACAGTTCCCACGCACACACACACGCACACACACACATTGCAGTGCAAGAAATAAATAATAATGTGCAACAAAAATGCCTGTGATTGGCTCAGCATTGAGCAGATATTTGTAGTACCTAAATTTAACTGCAAATGTAACTGAAATCGTGAACAACAGCATTTTTAGCTGGTGATTTTGAAAGGTCTGTTTGCAAAGTGTCCGATTTTGCCTCTCTGTTTTTATTTTGACCGTCTGCTGTTGTGTTTAAAAAAGGGTGAACAGGGACGACATGGAGGCCCAGGCCAGGCTGGACCTGCTGGTGCTGAGGGTAAGCCTGTGAGTACTACATAGTTTCATATCCCAACCCTGATACACACACACACAGACTGAGATTAATATGAACAAGGTTCCCAGCAGTAGCATGAACTCGGAACAACCCTGCACCTTTTTGCAGGAATTGCATGACATTCCCTGCCAAGATGGTCTGCTGGTGGGGTAGACGCCAATATCCCAGCCTCCTTGGAAAGTGATGTCGTTAGAACGACCTCCCAGATAGCATTAACAGGAAAACAGAATTCCTCTTTTAACATCATTCAGTCAAAAGGTGGGCCATTTCCAAACCAGTCGAATATTACTCTACTTTCCATGTAACATGGAAGTTTCTTGCTCAGCTGGCACTGGCACCATTCTGGGCATCCAGCGCGGCTCGCCTCGGTCTCTGGCTCCCAGTAGTCGGGCTGGTACCATGGGTGTTTAATGGCAAAATATGACTGAATATCTTCATTTGTTGTCCTGGCATAATATGATTTCGCTTAAGACCTTTACATTATGTCTTTAAATAAATACAAACAAAACCAAGACACGCAAACACTGTACAGAAGCAGAAGTATCATTTGAGCTTAAACATCCATCCATCCATCCATTTTCCAAACCGTTTATCCTACTGGGTCACGGGGGGTCCGGAGCCTATCCCAGAAGCAATGGG
>JAODJX010000065.1:934231-950763 GCA_026776945.1 Isichthys henryi | reverse complement strand
CTGTAGACTCATGTGAATACTGACCTGGGACTGTGACAATGCTAAAATACTGTAGACTCATGTGAATACTGACCTGGGACTGTGACAATGCTAAAATACTGTAGACTCATGTGAATACTGACCTGGTACTGTGACAATGCTAAAATACTGTAGACTCATGTGAATACTAACCTGGGACTGTGACAATGCTAAAATACTGTAGACTCATGTGAATACTAACCTGGGACTGTGACAATGCTCCTCAGGGTTGTATTAATTATAGATGTTGTCGTGCACGTTCTTTCCTGTGCTAATGCTACCTTCACAAACTTCTTTTATGTGGTTGCCTAAAACTAGAAAGGGTCAGCAGGAGAACCAGGAATGAGGGGGCAAAATGGCCATCAAGGACAGCCGGGGCAGCGAGGACAGATGGGCCCTTCTGGCCCGCAAGGGCTTAGTGGGTTACCAGGCCCAGCAGGACCGCCTGGACCGGAGGGCAGACCAGTGCGTCAAGTGATCGGTTTGGCTGGTCGCACTTATGTTCTTTAACATCTCAACAGCATCATTCAAAAACTCGACTAGGAAGGAAAGACCTACCATTTAAAAAATATTAAACGGAGTCATTTTAACAATGCTGTGATTTGCTGTAACACAGGTTGTGTAATTGAACCACAGCAGTGATGTGTATCCAATTCAATGGAAACATTCCCATTATTCATGAGCAACGTTAGCAGGCCAGCAACATTCGCAGGTAGAAGCATCACCCCAACACATGCTTTGTTTTTTCAGGGAAGGGAAATGTCTGAGCAACACATTCGGCAGATTTGCCGGGACATTCTCAGGTGTAAGTGTCTCTATCCTTACCCCGACTGCTTCGTTTCAAACACACAGGTGACCAATTCTTCGTGTAGCCCGCTTAAAGCCACACCCCCATGTGTGTTTTCTCCTCCAGCTGAGATTCCAGCCCTCATACAGAATACTCAGCCAAGGGGCTGTGACCACTGTCACACGCGTCCAGGGGGCCCAGGCCCTCCGGGCCCAGCCGGACCACCAGGATCCAGAGGCTTTCCTGGGATACCGGGCTCCAACGGCATGCAGGGGAATCCTGGTCTGCCAGGGGATTCTGGAGTCCCTGGGCTAAAAGGTATCACCAGGTCCTCACAGCCTCATCGATGGAAGTGCAGAAATAGAGTTGTAGGGTTAGTTCCATTTCTAGTGGCCTCTCTCAGGTCTTGGGAGGTCTGTTGACCTGGTAGTAAGTCAATCACGGATTATTTTCCCGAACTGCACTGCACTCCTGAACTCCATTGCTGATGGTGTGTCACACATGTTTTTTGCATGCAGGAGATCCAGGTGAAAAAGGTGAGAAAGGAAGTCAAGGAAGAGTTATGGCAGGCGACCAGGGTCCTCCAGGACTCCCAGGTAAGGCATGGAAGCTGCTGTTTCTGAAAGACTCTAACGATGCCAACCATACTGGGAACAATAAACATGAAGAAAAATTGGAGAATCGTCCAAAAAAATCAACCCACTGTGACAATCATTGGTCAAAATTCCTACATTAATACTGTCTGGTGAAAAATACCACATCCTAACTGAAATCCTGAAAGATATCCAGCTACCAAAGCAGCACCAAACACAAGGCAGCATAACAGAATAATAATGTCTGTTGGATCCTGCAAACCATCATTATTGTGTCTGTCATCGTAATGACTTGCAATCACTGCCATGTGATTGTGAATAGTCGAAAATGAAATCCAACCAAAGATCTCAATGGTGCACTCCTCCAGTGCTACCTGGCTGTTTGATGCTTGCAGACTGTAGAGCAGGGCTCCCCAATAATTCTTCCCCAGAACCAAATCTACCAACAGCACAAATCCAGAAGCTATCGCCCCCGATATCAATCTGTTATGCCAGTTTAAAATGATCAGATTTGGCGAGCGGTGGGGAGTGGCCAAGGCCGGTCACGTCCATAGGCGTTAAACTTTGTCTTGGATGGGGGACACAGATGGCGATGTTCATCTCAGGCACCACATGAGTCAGGACTGGCCCCCGGGCTGCTTATTGGGCAACTCTGCTGTCGAGGGACCAGAAGCAGGGGACTGACAGTATGAGAATTGGAGTGTGGTGCTGGGGTGGCGGCTGTGATGTCAGAGGGTTGTCTACAATGGGAATAACTGTCTATTCCAGGCAGGATGGAGAATGGGGGGAAATGTGCTGTGTGTTGTGTTGAGGTAAAGAACAGCTGAAAATATAAATTATAATGTCTCATCACTGTCCAATGAGAAATACGTGATGTTAGTTAGCTAGCTACCTAGTTGTCAATGTTAAGTTGTTAAAATCACCATTATAAAGGAATCTATATAATCATCATGAATTCAAATGTTAGCATAAATAGTAGTATAATAGATGATTTCATATAACACCTTCTCATTCGTCAATTAGATGTCAAATGCTAGGAGCAGACAGCAGAGAATAGCCGTATTCTATCCATAGCAAAAACATTTGTGGTTTTCATGGGACAGTGGCGGTGTATCGATCCCTATGCTATGATCTTTTTGCTTTGTAAGGTCCGATGGGACCCCCAGGAGTGAGCAAGTTGGGCTATCCAGGCAAGCCCGGACTCCCGGGTCCACAAGGGGACGAAGGGAAGCGGGGCAGTCCTGGGGATGCAGGGCAGCCGGGGGTGTGCCACCCCTCCCTCTGCTATGGTGTCATGATGCGCAGGGACCCGTTTAGGAAAGGACCCAATTATTAACGGTACCTGGCAGAAGTGACCTGGCATTTTTACAATGCAAGAGAATCAACCGGGAATAAAGGGAAGTTTTTCCAGTCTCAGGAAGATCACTTTTTTTATTAGTATTGAGCTCCTTAATGGGGACAAAGAAGTACCTCTGTCTGTTTGTTAAAGGAACTTCAGAAAACCAGGGAATCCTTGAGCATGTCATCCCAACTCCCTGCTGACTGGTACGCATGGACCGAATCCTGAGGTTGTGATGAGTGAGTCCACACCAGATCACACAAACAGAATTAATGAATTAATTGCAAAAAAAATTCATTAGCGACAGCCAGGTGCACTTCTTCTCCAAATGGGGCCTGAGATTGACATGCAGACCTGCCTCCCGTCTGGGCCTGAGATTGACATGCAGGCCTGCCTCCCGTCTGGGCCTGAGGTGACGTGGAGGCCAGGTGCTGTCACACATGGCTCCAGTCTGCTGCAGCCTGATGTGGACCTCGGCCTGACAAGAAGAGATGACAGTACGTAACACAGAGATAACCTTCCTTATCCACAGCATTGTAATCCTTAAAGCCCAAGGACTCCCTCCCGCACCCCAGTGGCCCCTCCAGAAATGGTACCTCATTTCCAGGGCGCCTGTGGAATTCATCGCAAACTGCTCCTCTTTTTACATTTTTTACCTTGGCCCACTTCGTCCTTGTAGCTTAGTAGCCACTCTTTGTAGCATTAGTATAATACTTGCTTAATATTAAGAGAAATCACAGTCATCAATAACCATGAGGAAACTGAACTGTTGTCCTAAGAAAACTAAACAACACGCAAATCCTACAAATTAATTGCTGGAGTTTAAATTCCTAGAGGGCTGTATAACTTTTGGATCGAGCAAAACAGTCATTGGAAAGTTTATCGTTTATATACACATTCAACTTTCAGTGAGAAACCTGCTCTGTTTGCTTCTTATATAAATCAAAATCATTGTGATCTACTGTTTATTACAATGATGCACTCGTCACATTAATTTACTCATATGAATTTAATACTTGCAAGTGAACCTCAGATTATACTGAATTAACATAATAATAATCATGACATTGTGGCCGTAGCCAGTATCCCTCAATGCTGGCGTGCAAAAATGTAACACTATTTATGCCTTTATGTAGCTTAGGGTAGTTTCCATAATGTCTCTTAAAATCGAGGTGTTTGCAGAGCATTTGCTCCAGTCCTCTCTACATGGGTATATTTATTTTTGAAATGAACTCCTCGAGAGTTAATTCCGCTTTGCTGGTTAATGTGAGCTTAAAACGCCGCTCCAGGGGAACGCCGTCTTGCGGTTTTATGTAAATTCTCACCCACCGCCTTATTGGTGTTATTTAAATTAGTGTCATTTCATGTCTATTAAGGACCTTTATTTGTGCGGATGTCTTTTTTATTCATTAATTTTATTACTTTTTTTGTTGACATGACTTTTGTTTTACCATGTGGTATCATTAATAAATACTTTTTTTTAAAGACTGGTGTTGCACGCAAGCTTCTTATATATGGTCTCGAGTTATAAGGGAGTCACTAGGTTATAGAGTCAGGGATTGACATAACTGGTACGCAAGTACGTAATCACCTTTAAAAGCGATCCGTGCGGAGATCGATTGTTGTAACAGCGTGTATACGTACGTATTTTACGTGCATTTGCGCCGATATGACAAGAAATGAATGTTAGGGATTACTTTACACGAGGGGCAAGACTCCCTCTACTGGCCATTGTGCAACACTACACAAACTGCTTGAATTCAGTCACTGTGGATGGATGTAAACGCAAATAATGTGCTGTTAAAAAGTCCGAGTTGGAAAAAATATCCAGAAGACAAAGAATGTGAGGAAAGGAAAACTTAACTAGTTCTAGGAGAACCCAGAACAAGAGAGGCACTTAAATGTAAGCTTGTATTCGCGGGACTCACAGGTACAGGAATTCCTTATGTGATGCCACAGTAAATTACTTTGACTTGAAACTCTATTCTAGGCATTAAGCTCTATTAATGTGTGTGATATAAATTAAGCAGCAAAGCCCCTGTGAATGGGATTATCATGCACGCACATGCTTGGTTTCCACTGGATGAAAGCAGGCAGTGACTGACAGCACACGGTAACCCCACCCACAGCTCCCAGTCTGTCCCACTGTCAACAGGTAATATAGCCAATGGGCAAATGCTATACATGCTGTAATTTTTGTATCAAGTCCTACATTCAATCCTTGTCACTTGTCATTGCTGAACAACAGGGCCCCCAGAAATTTTTCACAGGAGCAGCTAGATGGGACCCCTGAAAATCTTGGGGTGGCACAACAAAGCCAAAACCCCAATTCCAGGAATTCTATTATGCTGTTGTAGTTTATGCGCTAGTTGTAAATTATGTCAATATGAGAGTTAAGGAATCACATAATGATATATTTTGCTTTCTGATTTTACAGTTAATATTACTTATTTGATATTTTTTGCATGAACTATTGTGAAAAATAGCATTAATTTAAAAGAATAGCATTTAATGTAAAATGAGCATATTATGCTGTATATGCATATGCGACTCGCTGGGGGGCCAGTGATTGTATTGTATCAGGATGGCCCTGCCCCCCCTTGACAGCCTCATTGTGGTTGAAACTATGACTCTATGGCGTTTTTCTGACAGAAACATTTCCATTGGGACGTGAAACTTACTTTGCTTTATTCTCGCAAATGTGCCGATCCGTCTTGTATCAGGAAGGGAAACTTGCAGTATGGAGTCCCAGTGTTCCCAGTGATCCTGGCCCCCCAGGGCATTACGACACAATACTACAATCATCCAGACTTGTCCTGCAAGAGCCTTGGTATTTCAAACACGGTGGCCAATATCTCCCTAAGGAGGCATTGTCTA
Organism: Isichthys henryi; assembly: GCA_026776945.1. Lineage (NCBI taxonomy): Eukaryota > Metazoa > Chordata > Actinopteri > Osteoglossiformes > Mormyridae > Isichthys > Isichthys henryi. The sequence goes on along the minus strand of JAODJX010000065.1, from coordinate 945,149 downwards.
TCTGCCTGTCAGTCGCCCAACCCCACCTTACAGACAACTCCTTCAAACAAAACATAACCCTGACCCCCTCCCCCCCATTCTGTTAAGCAGGGCAAAGCAAAGATTAACTTTAGAAAGTCTGTCCATTCCTCCAATGGCCTCCCGCTGTTTACACTGACAGTGCTATATTGCGGTTTTTGTAATGACCCTGTGAAACAGGCAATAACAAGCACGGTTCCAGGTTCCTGGTGAGCTGCAATGGGACATTCAGGGCAGACAGGCCCGTCCAGTACAGAGGAGCCCAGGATGATGACGATCCAGAGGCAGTGAAAGACAGTGACTGGGTGGGTCTCCTTCAGCCCTGGAATATTGCTTACCTTTCTGATCTCACCTTGCAGGGGTTAGGCTCACTAAACATGCAGCTGAACAGAGAAATGACTCATGGTGGAGAAACCATATCGGCGTCGGTTTTATGGAGCCGGAACAGCATGTAATCGATCAAGGCAAAGACACTGAACGGCTGTCAGTTACACCAGCGTTGCTCAATATAGGGACAGGTTTAATATTGCTCGGGTGCCCCCTAGTGATTTTTAAAAGGCAGAAAGGGATGAATAATGAAGAATCCGCCTTGGACTTTACTCCACTTGACTTATCTACTGAATTATTGACGTTCGCAAATAGCTTTCAATATACGGTACTTGGATCAATATGCTAAGTAAAGTGTTATTCAAGTGTTTAAAAAAAAAACTGGCCGCGTGTATTATATATGGTCGATAAATATTGCACGCAACTAACATATAAATTCAAACAATGAGAAAAGGCGATAAAAATAGACATATAATGATGCGAAGCTGAATTAAAAATTCAGGTCTTCCAATTATGCATACGTACGTATCTGTGACGAAAGTAATGAAGCCTATTCAACAGCAGATGGAGCTGTCTATTCACGCGCCTTTACTTTGGCGTCTCTGTTCAGGAGATTCTCAAGAGCAAACACTCTTCTGATATTCAGCCTTACTTTTTGTCCTTCTTGCTGGAATCAGTTAATTAACAATGTCTTTGCCTTGGGCGTCACTTCAATAAAGAAAGTCGCCACTTTGGTGACGTAATTAGTAGGCTGCTCAGGAGAGGGTGTGGTGAAGCACTTTGAAGTGGTGATTATTAGCGCGCTTATTTTAAACTGCCGTATTAGCTGACATACTTGTAAATTATAACACTCTACATCAGAGTGAATTTAAAGTAATTTTACGTTTACTAATTACTTCGAAAATTGCGTTTTACCTGTAGCTATAACAAAGTCAGAATTTAAACAGAAAATCGTATCCTTTTAAAAGGTGATTTATTTCTTAATTAGACCTACTTCATTGTGTGTGTGTATGTGTGTCTGTCTGTAGTGTGTGTTTGTCTGTCTGTAGTGTGTGTCTGTCTGTCTATGGTGTGTGTATGTCTGTGAGTGTGTGTCTGGTGTGTATCTGTGTGTGTCTCTGTCTGTGTGTGTGTGTGTAAACCGCTGTATGCCAGTATAAGTTCAAATTCATACCTGACGAGACTAGTGTACTTTCAACCTTTAGTTGTGTGTTCTCAGGTTGACAAATGGCGCACAAAGAAATGTCGGGTTTGGTGACGATTAAAGCCTCTTCTTCTAAATAGTGATTTAACTGTGTCCAACTATTCTATGCCCCCAGGAAAGACAGGTGCTCCTAAGGTATTATTCACTGGGTGGAGCGTACCGAGAGGGCATTTCATGTTCCCATTCCCTGATTGCTCACCGCACTCACTGCTAGTTGCCCACAAATATGTATAAATACTGATAAGAAAATACAGGCGCATTCACCTCGTTTGCCTGCATGGGTTTGCTAACTTCACGCTTGATGGACCCGAGTGCGCAAAGATGTTCTAAATATCAGACGTCCATCTTTTTAAAAAAGATTAAGAAAAGTGTGATTTTATTTCTGAAAATTAAAAAGCCAGTTGCAAATACGGCCAAACATTTGAGTGTCAAATAATACAAATGTATTGACGTTAATAGTCTAATAAATATTATACAACATCACTGATAAAACAATGTCATGTTGTCAAACAAAATCTAAACGATTTAAACCCGGGTATCCCGTGCCAGCCTTTCTTATAGTAATTAAATGACCTGCTAGTTTCTATGGTGGTTATGGATCGTTTCAAATTACAAGTATCTCTTCTTTCAAATGCGCTGCGCCGCGTTCACCTCCCTGCGCGGCCGCTAGTGGTGGATGCGGCTCTCCTGTCTTGCGTGGGATGGACTTCTCAAAAGTCCTGCTTTCGACACATTCCCTGGATTATACTTAAGCGCCTCCGCCAAGAATTAAGCTGCTGATACATCCAGATTTATAATATCGCACCCGAGCGACCCAGACGTTTCTGCACAGCTGGCTTGAAAGCGAAAGGCATCTCCGAGAAGGTACCTGCGTCCGAGAGTTTCAGCGGAGCTGCAAGGTGCGGGAGAAGCTTGTGGATCCTCAGCATTTGTGGCACTTCTACTTGAAGGGCTTCGACTTTTGGCGGATCGCCGCTGTTGATTTTAACCGTGGGAATCTCAGTATCGATAAGGCCGCTTTTCTCCGACCCGCTCATATGATGCGCTACTGAAAGTGAATTTAAAACAAAATCTGAGCTACAGGGATAAAGCCTTTTTCTGGGGGACAGAGCACCCCCCGATAATCTGAGCTATAGGGATAAAGCCTTCATCTGGGGGACAGAGTGCCCCCCGATAATATGACGCGCTGTGAGCGCTGACGTGAACCGCAGGAAGATCGCTGGAAACTTGACTGTGGTGCGCAGCATGGCACCGTAACGCTGTCCGCAAGGCGCGCTTCTTTAAAGTCTCTAACATGAAGCCGTTAGCGCTTTTGTGTGGGGGCACCATCGGACTTCTGTGGAGCTGCCTAGGCGTCCTGCACTCCGTTCGCTGTGGCTGGGGGGACAACCATGTGCATTCAAGTTTTATTTACAGGAGGTTGCGCAACCACGAACGGAGGGAGATCCAGAGGGAGATCCTGTCCATCCTGGGTTTACCGCATCGGCCGCGGCCCTTCTCTCCGGGCAAACAAGCATCATCGGCCCCCCTGTTCATGCTTGACCTGTACAATGCCATGTCCACCGAAGACGACGACGGGATCCTGGGCGGCCCTGGAAAGGGCTCCCTGGAAAGGAGCCAGGGAAGTTCTCGCAGAGGTCACCATGGGCCCCCACATGGCTACTCCCGTGCACCTCAGCCGTACCGCGCTGCCCCCCTGACCAGCCAAAGTCCCCCCCTGGCCACTTCACATGATACCAACTTTCTCAACGACGCCGATATGGTTATGAGCTTCGTCAATCTAGGTACGTATTTGCTCTGGAGAAAAAAGCAAACACTTTTCACAATGATACGCTGCACTTTAGGCTTCTGCTACAAAGATAAATGATGAAAAATATAAATGGCCTGCATTCATGCGTCACGTTGTGTTTCAACAAATATGAAACCTCGACTATGCTGATTAAATTAAGCTATATAGAGAAAAAACTAAATTGGCAATATAATTTGAAGTATTTGGGGTCCTTTCATTCATCTTTGCATGCGAGATGATAGTTCACGTTTTATAATTTATTCACTTCGGTTTTATTTTTATAGCGCCTTTCACAACATCACACCGTCTCACCACGCTTCGCAGTTTATTTTTATGTTAAATATGCCAGTCAGTCTCAGCGCATTATTATTTTACAAAGGCTGTTTCTCTGTCATTTTTACAATTGTGTATCTGTAGAATTGGGTTGTTCACCCATACCTTGAATATTTTCATTAAAATAGCAGGGGGTGTGTCGCCTGGGGGTGTACCCAGGGCAACAACATTGTTGGGTCAATTATTTTGATTGAATGAATTAATTAAAATTCCGCGCTCTCACAATTTTGACGAGGCAAAATGAAAAAAAGATAATTATGATGCTAAAATTTCGCGTTACAATTTGAACAACTATAAAATAATATAAAAACGACACTCGCAGTTATACACAGGCCTTCGCCTATTTTCCTGCATATAGCCTCCGCGTTACAGAGGTGCTGTTTTCTGTAGGGCTGCCTGTTTTTTGAGATGACTGGATCAAAAGCTGAAATTCGGCCAATTGTATGTAAAATATTCATTTCATACATGTATTTATTTTTGTTTTGATCTTGCAGCAACTGATAGTTCTTAACAATATAACCCGAAAGTTAGGGAATGAATACAGTATTCTACTGAGACATTTTTTTTTGCACAAAATATAAAACGCTGTGTTAAATGAAGTCATACGTATATCCTACATTAATAAAGTTTTAGTTTTTTAGGTTAAACATAAATGGGAAATATGACGAGTTTCTTCTTCCCTCACAAAACTTTTCAAACGGCTTTTTAAGTGAGATTTTCATTTATCTTAATACGGTTATTTCAGCTATGTTAAAAACGTAAAGAAAATATAAATGTCGATTAATCCATTTATTTTTTTATTTATTCTTAATGACACATTTTAAACTAAGATTTTAAATTAAAGATAATATATTTCTGTGTTTTCAGAAACCGACTAAAACGTCGATATGGCCGATATAGAAATGCGTAAAAACTTAAGGAATTCCGAAATAAATTCAGGATTATAGTCATGCTATAAGGTACCGGCCTCCTGTGCTGCAGTATGAAAGTCTTGGGACGGACGGGAATTTGGGGCAAGATAGTTATGATGATTAGCGCTATATTGCCCCAGTAGCTGAGACCTTTCACCAGGCTGTTCATACAAACTTATCAGATGACTGACTTGACCTAAGGATAATTGGCTTTAATTACTTCCTGTTGTTAAAGAGAGGGGAAAGGGGTTGAATAAGCTCTGTTTTTCTGAACTCGTTTTTTCCTACATTTACGGTAGCAGGTTTCGGTAGGCGATGTAGCCTAGTGTAACCGCTTCTCCATGTTATTTTTCATACCACATTCATCTCTACATGCTACATTAATTGAGCACATGAATTACACGGCTAGTTAAGCTCGCTTACATACATTCCCTGGGATTATGTTACTGTGCTCTGTGTTTTCAGGAAGACATGAAGCAGTATTACTGAGCGCTGGCTGTTCTTTTATACCAAAAGTACGGCAACCCTAAGGGAGACTTTTCCAGAATAAGTCACAATAATGGTTCCATAATAGCTGCTAGCTGGTGTGCCATGACATCTCCAGAAGGTAGGGAGGGGTGTGTTAGGTGTGATAAAGATCAGAGCCCCCCCCCTTCATGGAGTCCCAGACGCTTCCAGTTAAGAGCAGTGAGCCATGAGTTTTGTCAGTCTGGGAAAGTCCGTGTGCTGATTTAGTGCACAGCTAGTGGTGCAGAGGTGAGGTAGTCCATATTCACGTGATCCCCCCCGACTGTCCCTCATGCTGTTTTCTGCTCCTTAAGAGCATTTCTCTCAACTGCACCTCTGCACAGTAAAACGCACTGTTTGGGGAAGAGGACTGTTAATGAACGCCAGCGTAGCGTGTGGCCGATCGTTTTAAGGCCCTATCAGTTGTGCTTTTTTGCAGTGAAATTTGCTTTTCTCGTTTTTTTAAACCCTTGTAGTTAATTCTAGCACAGTCTGCCTTAAAGTACCTCCTCCAGGGCTTCCCACGTTGTCTCATGTCATCATCTACGTGCAGAAAGTATGTTCGCACTCATAATGAGAAACATATTTGTCTGTTCCTGTGTTTAGTTTTCAGAGTTTTATGGGAATTATACGTAGAGCCGCGTTTGCCTTCAGCTGGGTGGAGTGTGCATGAACGTTTTCAATAGCTGTATGATTTATTTATGTTTAAATGCTCCTTTTAGCTTTCATCGTTTATTATCTGGCAGACTTAAAGCAAAACATTAAAATCCTGTTTTAAACAGCGCCGTTGTAAATGTCAGGTCTCTCTTAGGAAATCAGGCTTCGCTCGCCGAGTTTCTCTTTTTTCGCCTTTTGACGGTTTTACAGACGTTACAGTTTGAACTTTGTTACGTTAAAACGCGAGCATTTTTTATATTGAGTTCACGGCTGTAAAATGATCTTCGTCAAATTTTGCCCTTCTAATATATGAGGTGACATTCCAAAGTAGCTAGACTAAGCAGTTTATTTAGGCCTGCATTTCTTATAGTCATCCCAGCAACGAAATTGTCCTAACTGTAAAAAGTTGTTTTTATGCAGCTCTCTGGCTGGTCCGTTAATCGGCTGCAAACTGCCACCCAACACGTCTGATTCTCTTGCTCTCTGCATCCAATTACCACCTACCCCTGGGCCCAGGAAGGCCCCTCCAGCTAAACTACAGGCTGACCCCTGACCCGCTGCTGTTAAGTGACCACAGCTTTTGCACTGTGGGTAAACGACGGGCGAAACGCAGCGTATCACCCCGAGTATCACGGTGCCAACACTCCGTCCCAGTTGCCGTTCTGCGTGCCACGCAGAATCCTGTCCAGCGTCCATTTGCATTTCAGAGCTTAAGTCCTCCTCTGCCCTCCGTTCCCCAGCTCAAGTGTGTCGTCTGTTTAAAATGCGCTGCTTGTCGTTATATGATTCCGAAGCTGCACATCACTGTAAAACCCCTCGATGTACATACATCATCGAAGGAAGGAGTTTATAATATTGCTGTAAATCCCTCTTTATGTTAATGCGTTTTGGTGCCTCTTTCATCATTTTAATGATTTCAGAAAGTACAAGTGTGTTACTCTGAGGAAAACACGCCTCGTTGTAGAGAATATATCGCACGAAGGCTCTGGGTGTGAAGAGGAAGCAAACCGCTGAGGAGAAATGTGACCTGTGGTGCACTAATGCCACAGGGAGGACAGTGCTGCAGGAGAAAGGAAGTCCAAAGCAAGGTGTCCCCCCAAGACGAGGTTAAAACGGTCATCCGGGTTTGCGTTAGAGATTTCAGCCTCTCGATTCCTCCTGTCAGTCTACAGGGCCGGCAAACGCGCTCCTGATCGGAATGGGTCTGTTTTTCTTAACTGACGGACCATCCATCACGGAGAATTCTGCAGGGAACCGCGCTTGTCCTGATTTAATGGACTGGAGAGCGTTTGAGCTTCTGGGCTAAATGTTTGGACTGGGCCTGGAATGTTAAAGCTTTTGATGAATGTGGCATCTTTGAGTGAGTCTGCCGCCGTTTTTCTTTGTTTTTTTTTTAAGGACAAGCCCATCTCCTCGCTTTTTTGCCTTTGATACTCCTGCCCCCCACCCTTCAGTGTTAATGTAAAGTGACAGGGACAGTGCACAGGTCGCCCGTGCGAACTCTGTTTCATTCCTGAATTCCTCTCTTTTCTAGTTGAGAGAGATAAAGATTTCTCACACCAGCGGAGGCACCACAAGGAGTTCCGGTTCGACCTGACCCAGATCCCGGATGGGGAGGCGGTGACAGCCGCCGAGTTTCGGATTTACAAAGACCGCAGCCATGCCCGCTATGAGAACGCCACCCTGAAGGTCAGCATTTACCAGGTCACCAAAGAGTACCCGAACAAGTGAGTAAGGCCGCCAGCCCCCAGTGAACACACGTAAGACTTGAAGCACTTGTCAGGACCATAGCTTCAGTAGGCGAGTCACTGCACGTTTAGGACAACAATAGGAGCCTTCTCAAGTGTTGGGGGTGGGGGTGCCCCCCCATGTCCTCCCATTGGTGAGGCCTGTGATGGATATTCATTCAGGGGAGATCCCCGTCAGGTGTCCCAGCTTTTGCCTTCTTGCAGAAAAATTTGTCACAAATTCTGGTCTTTGCTTCGGAGCTTTTGTTGTCCTTCCCACAATCATGTGCCATCATGGGAATATATCGAATTCCACGTTTTGTCGGTTACATCTTCCACCTGATTGGCACTGTGGACCCGCCACAGCCGACGTAGAGAAAACACGCCCAAGGAGATATGAAACGTCGGCATGGCGGCGAGAGGAGAACCTGAGAAGATCATCCTTGGGGAGGACGTCTGAAAATGGGAGCAGCCATTGTTGAGATAATTGCAATTTATCACTCAATGGCTGTATGAGACCGGATTCCCCTCTTCCTTCTCATGCTCTCTCATATTCTTTTCAACTTAGAGGCCTGGGCGTCTCGAATGTCTTTTCTTTATTGTTTACTGAGGCATCCAGTACGTGGATGTGTATGGGGTTTGCCATAACTTAGAAGGCAACCCTACACCGCGGGCCGTGATTCAGTCAGAACGCCACGCCGATTACCCTCAGCTCTGACAAATGAATTTAAGTGTGACTCTCTGCTAAATTACACTCCTCGATGGCGACTTTCAATGACGGCTCCGAGCGCTGAAAAGGCAGCCCTTGTTTAACACTCTGTAAAATGTTCAATTCAAGAAAAAAACACAATTTGTGGCTTATGGGTGACTAGGATTTCCGTCTCCCCTCCATCTCAAAATGCACCTCCGGGACTGATGAGGTAAAGGCATTAGGGGTTTAGGGAGCTCGTCCTAGACAATTAACGGCAACACTAGACCGGTGTTACCTCACGGATATCTAAGGAGTCCGAAAAGAAGGCTTCAGAAGCCTGGGCTTTGGCGCCGTGGTGAAAAGGAGCACACAGAAGAAGGCCCTTTGTAGTCCGAGTCAAACCACATGACCTTCTTGTTGTTCTGCAGGGCCCAGAAATGCAGCCGCTTCCTGCGGCAGGTGCTGAAAGCACCATCAGCCCGCCCCCCCCACAGAGATGCGCTCAGAGACGGCGCGGTCTTGCACGCATAAGAAAGAGAATAACAGCACTTCCCTGAAGGAACAGGGCTCTTGTGAGGATGATCAAAGCACCCAAACGACGACGAAAGGCACCATTAATTACAGCAATATTACAGTCCCGCGGTATAGCTGCAGCTACATAAACAGATAAGATTAGCAGCCGAGATGTAAACAAGCGGAGACACGACCCATTGTGTCGTCTTTGTTACTGGGGCCCTCTGACCCAAGGAAGGAAACCTTCATTGGTCAGATTGCTGAATGTGCGATGGAAAAAAATATTAGTTTATGGAAATTATGGTCTAGAGTTTCTGAGTAGAGCAGACCATTGTGGGTTTATTTAATATACTTTAAACAACAGACAACAATGATAATTACATATCAGTTTGGTTTATTTTTATGCTACTTTTACAATATGAAATTATACAAAACCTACTAGATTTTGCTTTGATAAAAGGTCACAAGCAGCTCAAAGTCAAATCAGATCAAATCAGACTTTATCACATTAACTGTTGGTGAAGCACAAGTGAAAAAGTCCCACAGCAACAGTGATGAAATAGTGCAGGCAAACGTCAAACGGGGTGAGATAGTTGTGCGATTGGAAGGTCACAGGAACCCTGAAAATAATGAAGGCTCCCCGCAGCTGTGTGAGTTCGGCTGTGGACGGCAGCATGGCTTCTCGCTCGTTCTTCCCGTCTCTGGGACTGCGTTCCAGATGCTGCCTTGTCGCCTTTGCTAGCTGAGCCGCTTTGAGGACCGTATCTGTGACATGGGGCAGCCTGGACTCCCTCATCGTCACTCCGCCTCGGATAAAACCCGTCCATTAGCCAGCCGCCTGCCGCTTGACCGCGCACAACACCGTGAGAGTCCGTCACTTATCACTCCCGCTAATATCTGTCCGCTTCCACTCTTCCACTCTATTCCCTGCCATTTTACGGCCTTGACAGCGGGAACTTCAACCCCCCCTGACAGTGCCCCCCAAACAGGCATGAAGCTCCAGCTCAGCAGAAGAGGGCTGCGCTTGACCTGAGCTCAAGTGGTGAGGTGTGCGTGCGGCTGACAGGGAAGGTACCCCCCACCCCCAGGGCTTTCAGCAGCCTGAAATTCCCCGTCTGTGTGCGGCCTGCCTCGGCTTCTGGCCCCGAGGTGCACAGATTCCCCATGAAGAAGCTTTCCTGACGGCACGTAGCCATGCAGACCCTGGGAAGATCATGGTCTCTGTCTTCAAGCATAACAGCCAAGAAACAGTTTGAAAACGCCAACGGCGACACCAGCACCTTCAGAGGAGCGCTGCTGGCCAGGCCTAAATGGACCCCCCCCCCCTCCCGGATTCCCCGCACTTGTGAAAACAGATCACCATCAGCTATTATGCCGTCCCCTGTGAAAATGGTGCTTATTGTTTTTATGACATTGAAAGAAGAAGGACAATAAACAGCACCAGAAAGTGGCATTTAAAACACATTTTTGGCATAAATCTGAAAGCCAAGACTCTAGTAAGGGTGGTGGCTCATTTATGTAGTGGGAGGGCTAGCAGATCTCATAGACCCCTGGGGAGACGCATTTCCCTGCCTGTGTGGCCATCAACCACACAGCGGCAGAATAACAGCACCTCCGCATGCCATATGGTCAGATGTGCACTGTTCCTCTGCTCTCGACTAATTTAGTCTGTCTTAAAAAATATCGTTTTTTATTAATTAAGACAGGCTTTGATAATAACAGCGGTTTTTGTCTTCTGTTTTATTTAAATAACTGAAAATTAGCTTTGTCATCGAAGATTAATTCTACCTAATGCAAGCTATTTGTCATATTTAATAGTCTTCTGTGAAAAATCGTATAGTTTAATAACATTTGCAAGCTGCCAGATGTGTTTATGTGCTGTGCAGTTCTTGAATGTTTCAGCTGAGCCTGGCTTTCGTTTCATTAACAGGGATGCAGAGACATTCTTGCTCGACTCCAAAAAGGTCAGGGCTTCTGATGGAGGCTGGCTGGTCTTTGATATCACAGCGACCAGCAACCACTGGGTCCTTAACCCCCAGCAGAACATGGGCCTGCAGCTCGTCGTGGAAACCATGGATGGTAAGGAGAACGTCAGGCTGATGTGCAGAAATGTTTTTCCAACCAGGAAAAGTCACGACAATCATTTATAGTTTTCGACTAAGATACTCGGGGGCGGCATGGTGGTGCAGTGGTTAGCACTGTTGCCTCACACCTCTGGGACCCGGGTTCGAGTCTCCGCCT
>JAODJX010000065.1:913373-924617 GCA_026776945.1 Isichthys henryi | reverse complement strand
CTGGATTCCAGAACGTGCTCCTGTAATACTGCACACTAGATTCCGGTACGTGTTCCTGTAATACTGCACACTGGATTGCAGAACGTGTTCCTGTAATACTTCACACTGGATTCTGGTACACGTTCCTGTAATACTGCACACTGGATTCCAGAACGTGCTCCTGTAATACTGCACACTAGATTCCGGTACGTGTTCCTGTAATACTGCACACTGGATTACGGTATGTGCTCCTGTAATACTGCACACTGGATTGCAGAACGTGTTCCTGTAATACTTCACACTGGATTCTGGTACACGCTCCCGTAATACTGCACACTAGTTTCCAGAACGTGCTCCTGTAATACTGCACACTGGATTCTGGTACGTGCTCCTGTAATACTGCACACTGGATTCCGGTACGTGCTCCTGTAATACTGCACACTGGATTCCGGTACGTGTTCCTGTAATACTGCACACTGGATTACGGTATGTGCTCCTGTAATACTGCACACTGGATTGCAGAACGTGTTCCTGTAATACTTCACACTGGATTCTGGTACACGCTCCCGTAATACTGCACACTAGTTTCCAGAACGTGCTCCTGTAATACTGCACACTGGATTCTGGTACGTGCTCCTGTAATACTGCACACTGGATTCCGGTACGTGCTCCTGTAATACTGCACACTGGATTCCGGTACGTGCTCCTGTAATACTGCACACTGGATTCCGGTACATGCTCTTGTAATACTACAAACTGTTGTTACTGCAAAACCATGTGGGAGCCCTGGTAGGGCTCTGGTGCATGGCAAAGTCACGGGTTTGAGGGACACCAATGGAAAAGATGTCACCTGTGTTTTCTCCCGAAGGACTGGATTATCGCACCCGAGGGTTATGCTGCCTTTTACTGCGATGGGGAATGCTCATTCCCACTCAACGCACACATGAACGCCACCAATCATGCCATCGTGCAGACGCTGGTACGAGCCATCTGCATTTCTGCTGCTTATCCTTTAAAGACATTTAAAGATTGCAAGTAGAGCATCCGTAATATTCCCCCTAGCTGTGAAACGCAGAGGGGGGCTTGTATGGAGGCTAACACCCAGCTGATTCCCCTTCTTTAGGTCCATCTGATGTTTCCCGACAATGTTCCCAAGCCGTGCTGCGCTCCGACCAAGCTGAACGCCATATCGGTGCTTTACTTCGATGACAGTTCAAATGTGATCCTGAAGAAGTACAGAAACATGGTGGTCAGGTCGTGTGGATGTCACTGACTGGCTTCCTCACGTGTGTTGTCTTTGGAAAACATTTCAGCGTCTGCATGCTTAATCTGAGATGTCATCCACAGTGTTATGTATATATTAGTTCCTTGAGCTTATTTATTGTCCCTGTTTCTGTGATAACACCCCCCATTTGAAAGCCAGCGTTGAACCCTCAAGACCCCCACCTTAGTGGTATGAACCGTCTTGCGGGCTTACGGAAGCCAGCTATGGAATTTGTGTGCGAGGTCACGGTGCCTCGCTCTGTACACACGGGGGTCACCCTTTCACCCCATCAGGACCATAAACTCAGAGCTGTTCTGTACGATGTTGCTTGATTCATTCCGCACCCCCCAGCCTCGTTTCCCAGAATGTGAGTGCAGGATTTTACTGAACGCGCATTCAGACTGCAGTCATTGATCCCAAGAGAATCCTGAAAAAGAGAAAAAGACCTTAAATTAATTATTCACATTATTAATTAATAAAGATTATTTAAATCTGCCCTTGCAGATCTCCGAAGCTGATATTGTACAATACACAACGTGTTTATGCTACCAAATCCTAACCTTTACTGTAATAATGGTGCCGAAAAACACAACAAAGGGATATTGCACATAATAATAATACATTTTATTTATAATGTCCTTTACATCACAAGATCTCAAAGGGCTATTGTCACAGGTCACATGTGAGATGTGTGACTCTCATAGGCTCAGAACAGCCAATACCAGAGCACTGGGTCATGTGACCTGGTACTGCTGGGAAATGTGAGCTTCTGGTTAGCTCCATTTAGTGATTTAGGAACCAGAATATTAATATGGACTTCATATGTATTAAATAGTACTAAAAGCTGTAAACACATGACTTTGTGAACTAGCAATGCTTAGCTTTCTCAGTTAGCACAGGCACTGGGTGGGAGAGACATTTACAACATAATTTAGCAATTATTGCCTTATTTGAGCAGCTAATCTCCAAATGTAAAGCTGGCGAAGTGATGATTTGTTAAGCAGATCTTAGTTCTAAGGAGAGAAGAGCTAGATGATAAAGATATTTATAGCAATCTCTAACAAGCTGTCCTTTGCACCTATTAGCAGATACCTACAGAGGTTTGGTAACCAGTGGCTTATTCATTAAAAGGGTTTCCCGTGAGCCTAGCAAGAACCGGGGATCAGGACCAAGCGGGCAGCTGGTTATGGTGTGATATTAGGATTGCTGCAGAATTTGGCAGGGTCTAGAGGCTTCAGCGAAATGTGCAGGGGCTTTCACAGGAACGCCTGGGACTCACGCAGGACGTGCAGGGGCTTTCACAGAAATGCCTGGGGCTCACACAGGACAAGCAGGAGCTTTCACAGGAAGGCCTATGGTTCACACAAAAATGCAGGGGATTTCACGGGATGGCCTGGGGTTCATGCAAATCATGCAGGGGCTTTCACAGGATGGCCTGGCACTGCCGCAATGAAGGTGAAAATGACCTTTGGCATGCACAAACGCTTGAGCGGCTGAAATCTGCCTCCTTGGTGGGGAACTGGGTCCTCTGTATGGTGTCCTAAGGGCTAAAAGCCAGTCGAATGACCCGTAGGCTGGAAATATCTGCACAGCAAGGCCAAGGGCAGCGATGCAGCAGACTGTCAGCCATTTTCAGGGCACCTCGGCCATATGACTGTTCCACAGGCAGATTTTTAATCAAAACTGCAACAGCACAGATACATTTATAAAAACTGCATGCTGTCCCTGTCAGCTGTTGCTTGGTCTGCATGTTCTTTGGGTTTAACCTAAAAATAAGGGCTTGGTCTTTGGCTTCCTAGGGAGCAGCTAAAGGGACAGGGTTGGAAAATACTGTTTGACGTTTTCTCACGTCCCATTGCAAAACTCTAATGGATTCCTATCCGTGTTTATCATACAGCTTCCTGCAGCACTGTGGCAATGCAGCGGGACATCAGTTGCATCTGTTGCCAGGGAACACAATTACAGTTGTGAGGGGATGCAAAATAATTTTGAGGGAACGCAGAACTGTTGTGAAAAAAACGCAAAACAATTACAAGGGAAAGCAAAACTGTTTTTAATTTTTTTTCTGACCTTGTCCCTTTAGGGCTCCATACCTCACTAACATACCGCAGCCCATCTTTCCAGTAACATCCAGTGCCTTCCAGTAACATCCAGTGCCTTCCAGGCCGCAGATCTTCCCCTACGGTCACATATGGACCATCTCCCCTGTGCCTGATAATTACTTATTTGAGTTTTGCTTGTTTCTTTCTTAGTTCTTACCAGCAGAATAAGGCTATAAAGGACCTTCCTAAAGTCTCAGTTTAATTTTTTCTGTTGTCCATCCCTTCAGTGGGCCTGTTGCTCTTTTACTTTTTTGTTGTGTGCTTTCGCTAATTATTTTAATCGTTAAGGGCATTTATCTGTTTCATAAACCACTCAAGCAAAGCTTGTGTTTGCTGCTACATTTTATGCCACGTGGTCAGAATTTCATACTGGAGGATATAGTCACCGTTACCGTGGTAATACCATGTAATTTATGTTTTGGATGTTGTTCAAGGAGCTGCTATGACTTCACTGGAAATGAGTGATTTCTGCCGAGCTGGAGATTTCAGGTCCAAGGAGTACAAATCCAGACCAAGATTTTGTTTCAACCAACCAGTTGAGTATAAAGAGTCACATTGACAGAATACTCAGCTGGTTGGATGAAATAAAATCTTGGTCTGGATTTGTACTCCTTGGACCTGAAATCTCCACCTCTGGATTTCTGTGCCTTCATCCAGCAAAGTGAGCTCAGTTACTTGAAGGATGGGACCCAACTGAAGAAGGATGTTTCTGGACATTTCTGGGGTTACAAAGGTGCCAGCTGAATTCATTCCGATTTTAAGGACCACTTCTGTGAAAAAGACGTTTGCATCTCAAGTGGACCCCACCCCTGTATTACATCATTCTTCTGCTCCTTTACAGATTTGAAGCTGATGATATTTACATGTTAGCTATCAGGTCTCAGCGTTTTGCGTTATGCAAGGTGGTTATTTCTGTAGTATCATTAGCTGATTATGTGTGTTACAGTATGTAAGACAATTAAATCTGAAAGGTACATCCCAGTCATGCTGTTGAATATACAAAATATAAATGTTTTATTTGTACCACCCAACATACAGTTTGAAAGTAGAAGAGATCTCTGTTAGTGCCAGTATTTATATAGATTTTGATATTTCACGTCCTATTAAAATATTTTAACCATACTTCATGTCATTAAGGCAGTAGAACTTGTATTTTTGTTAATGTATGGTTAGTTTCTCTGTAGAGTCTCATAAAACATTGGTAACTCGAGTAATATATTTTGAGAAATAAAGACGTACTGTGTGAGTGTTTTCATCGTCACTAAACATCATGCTTCCGGAGTTTTCTCCCTATCTGCACACACTGTGGTGTCTGTTACTGGATTTTGGAAGAAGTAAAGCTGATGGTTTGTCTGCACTGTTGTTTCATCCCTGACGTGTTTCTGCATTATCCTGGCTGCCCCCCCGCAGCTGCAACCCCCTCCCCCGGGTCGTCTCTGTCTGTTAGCGTTTGAACTCCTACTCCAGTTTGATGCACTGCTGGGCCACGGTGGGCCCGTGATTTATGCATATTTGACAAGGGCGGTGTACACACGGGAGTCGACATCTGTCTGCAGCTGTGAAGGCGCTCAGGGCGACTCCGGGCCATGTAGTACGGCGACGTGCTGCAGACTTATGGCCGACCTCCCAGACGTATCACTTATTCTGACTCAGATCTCCGTGCTGCTTCTCCTCTCCACACCTCATTTCCTGAACCTACCCCCCTCCCGGCCTCCATTTGTCCTGTTTTTACTTCTTCTCAAACTATTTGGGGGATTTTCTCAACCTGTCCCCTCCCACAGGTATAAGCTATCATCTCTAGTAAATATCTGCTGTCCATCATGGTCCACGTGTCTCACAAGCTCCCCCTCCCCCCAGGAACATGCCACTTTCCTGGGCCTTAGGTCTGCCCTGAATGCTACGGTGTCACTCCACTTCCAGGGCTAACCATAAAAAGCAGTGGCAGGGTTACATCCGCACCGCAAGAGCCGGATGAGTGGAACATAATGAGCACGTTTAATATCCTGATCAAAGGCATTTCCTCCCTGCCCCCCTCCCCCCCATATACGCAGCCCATCAATTTGGCATCCTTTGATGCTGCGTAATAACGCAGTGCCCTGTACTTGTATGATGCACACACAGTCACAGGGGAGACACACCAGGGACAGCAGAACACAGTGGTTAATGACGAATACAGGAACCCCCTGCCCGAAAATCTCCTCTTACAGCTGTACCCGCCAAATGTAAAGATTTATCATTTAATATAAGACCCACAACAAAGCTCTTTACTGGAAAACAGTGCCTATTAAATGACTGACATTTTTTTTCTTTTATTGGTGGGACAGTCCTGTATCAGTAGTTTCTTTAATAATGGAACTGACAACCCTGCTTCACTGATCCCAACCCCATCTGCTAATGCAGTTCTGGCTTTAACAGTACAGACAAACAGCGTAGCAAACCAGCACTGTGTCAGCAGCCGCATGGCCTGGAGACGGTCACATGACACATGAGGGCTCACTGCACTTTCATCAGCCGCCTCCCCATGGCCTCGTCCCACAGGCCGCGTCATCCTGCCCTGACCTTTGTGCGTGGAGATATCTTAGCTGCTTTTGTCCAGAGTGATTTCAGTCTGTCACTGTGGTTCTGTAAATATCACCCTAATAAGATAAAAGTTCATAAATTGACCGTTTATATTTAAGCTCAGAATCATCCAATTCTTTTTAGCAGTTTGGAACAGCAGAAATACAGCTAATCTTCCCAAAAAGTGATGCTGGATATATAATATACATAATACACAATAACTTCTGTTAACACTTATTCTAAAGAAGCTTAACTGTTTTCCTTCCACAATTTGACATTAATCTTTCATAAAAATTAATCCGCTATGCATTTTAAAGTTACTTTATAAGAAAAATTACCAGAATTATGAGAATTAAAACGTCATGAACTGTGAATCTGCAATGATCGCTTGTTAGGTTTGTGATGCTGTTGCTTATACGAAATCCTCGCCATCAGAAATGGACTTTAACATGACATTGCGCTGAGTTCGACGTAAATGTGTTGACAGTGAAATGTAAGCTGGGCTCCGTACAATTTTCCATTTACTCACAGTGGCTCTCCTATCTTTAAAAGATAAAAAGCAACATGTCTTTTATCAGAATGACATTTGACATAGTTGTCATTCCAGCTGTAAGGCTGAGTCCACAGAGACTGGATAGTTAACTCTTTGTTTGACTAACTGCTAGTCATTAGGATAAAGGCATGCGGGGGCAAAAAGCCCTGCTGGACTTTAACAAGACAGTGACCATTAGTCCAAAACAGTCGGCACAAGGCTGACCTTAATTCTTTAACTGACCTGTGTGTGTGTGTGTGTGTGTATTATGTTTATATTACATTGTGGGGACCAAATGTTCCTCATAATGTAATAAAAACCTGTAATTTGATATTGTGGGGACCATTTTCAGGTCCCCACAAAGATCTGTGAATGCAATCAAAAAACTAAAAATGGCAAAAGTCGCATATTTTGTTTGGTTACTTATGGGCAAGGTTAGGGCTGGGTAGGGGTTAAGGTCGTCATGTGGGAGAGTTTTCTGTGTAGAGATAAATGGAGAGTCCCCACAAAGATATAATTACAAACCTCTCTCTCTCTCTCTGTGTGTGTGTGTGTGTGTGAGTGAGAGAGAGAGAATGAGAGAGAGAGAGAGTCTGCTGTTTCGCAAAGTGTGAAATACTGAGCAGTTTTCGCTGGGATCCAGTCACACTGCTGCGATTCTGAAAAGATCGAGAGAATTAGGTTAAAGATTAATATTTATTTACATAACTGGGCTGACCTTCGCCGAAAACTCAGCTGTACCCCAGCCCCCTTCTCGCCGTGTCGGAACAGAGTGACTCTATTCAGCTTAATTAAAAGCAGCGGCCAGCCTGCGCGCATGTCACGTGGCCGCAGGTACGCAGGGGGCCACCTGCTCACGCGCACTTACCTCCAGCGCTGCACAATCCCATCCACTGTTTCGCTGTGTGGGTGCTTTCCAAACCTACAAAATAGCTTCCCGTTTCTTTATATAATACGGGTTATACACCATATGCCCCCGGGTAGAAGGCTTGTCCTTGCGCCCTGAGTGCGCTGCTCTCCGACCACATGAGAAAGGAGGGAGAACAGTTGCCACACTGAGGGTAGATTAACATGCTGCTGCCCCCGGTCCCCGGGGCAAACCCCCGCCCCCCTGGGTAACACAGCCCGCAGTGATCCGGCGCTGCCCCGCGCCCCGGCCCGCAAACATCCCCTTTCCTGACGCGCCGTCGGACGCTTGTCTTGACTCTGTAAACATCCATAAACCATCTAATGACAATCCAAACGATGTATTTATGTGTGTGTGTGTGCGTGTGTGTGTGTGAGAGAGAGAGAGACTACCTCCCCCTTTATTTCCGAAAGTTCTGATGAAGTTAACCAGAAAAATACCATTTTATGTTATTTCGGAAACGCATGAAGACCGCTACCCAGCGAGAGATAATTTACTGCCAAAGCATCGCTGGCCACTAATCTCACAAAAAGCGTGTGCCACTTTTGGTATGATCCTCAAAGAAATTAGGTCTTTTATTTTTTCTAAACTAACGTTATTTATGTGAAATAAAATATATTTCTGCGGTCTCACTAAACTACTTTTTTTGTGGTATTTGCGTTAAAGTTCGCAACCTGATTGAAGCCAAAAAAAGCCAGAGTGACCGAGGCTTGGTAAATTACAATGGTCAGACAGTTTAAATTTAATACCAAAAGCACATTGTTTATAGCAACCGGGGAAAATAGCGGCGTATTTGGAGGAGGAGTGATTATTACCGGCGCTCATTCGGAAGGTGCGCTGCCGGCGCCCCCCCTCCCCGCGCGCCCGCACTCCCCCCGCTGATGGGGAAAGCAGGCGCCGGCCGCCTTGCTGCTGTGGCCACGCAGCCTTTCCTTTTGTTCAGCAGATGTGATCGTCTGAAATTCTTCAAATCGGTCTTACAAGACGTCTTACTCCGTTTTCTTGTGTTTTTATACAGATGCTCTTTATTTCCGACACGTATCTGTTCTATTCCTTTCTATTCTGTTTTTACAGGATAAATTAAAATAACTTAAAATATATTTATTTATCAACTTTAAAAAGCACTTAAATAAGAATTCATATTTTTTTGGGGACATGACTTTGCCAGCTACTAATAGCCTAATCGTATATTCAATTCAGATACAAATAATAAGGACTTATTTAATCTGTGCTTCTATAAACACACACACACACACACACACACACACACACATATAAAGGCCGAGTTGTAGATTGACAAATGAATCCCTTTTTGCACAGTAAAGTTCAGTATATATTAGCAGAAGTTACGGGACGCGTGTATTTACGAATGAAACACTTTAAAGTGTTTACTTTGGCAGTGATGGTGGAAGACAGGAGAGCCGGTGATTCGCAGTAGAAAGCTGGGATTGTTCTTCGCTCCACGTTTGAATCGTCAATAAGCGCTATTGCGGAAGGCAAACTTGACCTGCCTTTGATCTGTCTTTTAAATCATTCCCGAATATTTTCTGTAGAGTGGAAACTTTTCTTTTAGCTATTCCATGACATCCTCTGTTCACTTGTTATTCTCTGCAAAACCAAAATATTTGCATGTTTGATGGTCAGACTCATTTTCCTGCATTGAGTGCCGAAAAGTCCCGTTTCTTTGTGTGAGTAATATGCCTGATTCTTTTTTTTATTATATTATATTATATTATATTAAAGAAAATTTTTAATACCGTTTTCTTGAACGTATTTGATGCAAATCCCCATCCCGAAGCGCTGAGTTACACCTAGTCTCAGGAGCGTCAGTAAAGACTAACGAAGCAGGGGGAGCCTAACCTTTACTAGGGGGGATTTTAATGACAATGAGCGAGAACACACTCTATAAACTAATCAATGTATTATTTTATTTTATTTTATTTTTGGAGTGGGGCGGAGGTTAAAGAACATTTTAGGGGGGTAAAGCCCATAACGCAGCCATAGCGATGTCCCGGGGAGGCCTCTTCTGGGTCACATCATGACTTTTCATAAAGATGAAACTCATGACATGAGATTACTGAATAGCTGCATACTAAATGATGGCACCAAATAAGATTTTTGTTTTTCCCCAAAGGCATCAGAAAAACCAGGTACTGCATCTTATTTCAAGGTTTGCCCAAAGATGTGTTTCTACAAGCCTGCAGCAGTACGTCAGAAGAGTGTCAGGAGCATCCAAACACTCTCACAGACAGACATGCACAGGGAGCACACCCGATTAAAAAAGAAAGGGATGCCATTGTTTTATCCCAGCAGGTAATTTCCACATATTCCATTCTGAAGGCTCTCTTGTTGAATCACAGTTTATTTCCAGAGTGTCGGCTTGCAGTGTGACCACAAGGCCAGCGAAATGGTATCTAATAAAAATGTTTTGCAGTTTACTTTACTCATTTTTCCACATATGGTTCTGCCTATTTGTCCGTGTCTGGGTGGCCGTGGAATCCCCTTTACGCTCCAGTCAGCCCTCCTTAGTAGGCCGACCATATGGCCTGTATTTTTACACGTTTTTCTGCAGCTCTGGCTGCGCACATATGGAATGGCTCTTATGAGTAAACTCAGCAAGATTATTATTTATGTGTTTGTTGCACCACATTGCTTTTCAGAAGAGCTGAAGGATTTCCCCCATGCGACAGACATCTTCATTTCAACAGATTTAATGCACGTAGCATGTAGGGTTTGAGCTCAGTTGCATGATTTAATTTTAATGTATCAGTATTAGAAAACAAATTCTGGCTTCTACTTATTTTGTGCCTTTGATACATTAACGATGCTAAAATATTTTCTTTGGGGTTCTGGGTTTTGTAATACAGAGAAATGGCTCCATTTCATAACAGCTTAGGAAAAATAAAGCTTGATGCATTACAGAGATTTCTACCTCTCTATCTCAGGTGAATCCTCTGTGTGCTACTGGAAGCTCGCCTCCTCTTCAGTACAAGCAGCAGAGCTTCTCATGCAGTACAGGAGAAGCCGTCTTGGAGAACGACATGTTGTTTATTTCCATCTGTGACGGTTGGAGACAAACGAGGTGAAGCTGAAATTTGAGTCCCGATTGAAATGAAGCCTGTTCTGCCACAGCACCGTTTAAGATGTGGGCTGGGTACCAGCGACTGCTGCAGAATTAGTGATATCAAATTTAAATCCTCATTTTAAGATGGATACACGGGTGTAAATGACGTGGACCCATCCTGGGGCAAGAACCCTTGAGAATGCCATTTAAGCTTAATATCCACAAAAATGTCTGGGTATACAGAGGGTATTACAGTTATGGTATGATAGACGCTAAGTAAGAACCTGGCATGCTCGTAAGGTGTCGCGGTCCTGTGCACCACGGTGCAGTTTAGACTCTTGGGGAGGTGTGGAGATGGACTCTTGTAGGACGTGTCTCGTCCTGTTGGGTGGTCCCACAGGGGGCCATAATGACGCAGCCCAGTCCTTCTGGGCTTCATGGTGGAACCGCAGACAGATCTGCCCACCATTAGCCACCTCATCTGCCACATGGCTTTTGTGGATGGTGGAAAAGTCACAGAATCTCAGACTTAATAGATTTATTTTTGCAATTGACATGTTTCTATATGGAAGGTCTGATATCCCTGTACCGATGTGGAGAGGAGGACCAGGAGAGCTTAGCAGGAGGACCTGGAGAGCTTAGCAGGAGGACCAGGAGAACTTAGCAGGAAGACCAGGAGAGCCTAGCAGGAGGACCAGGAGAGCCTAGCAGGAGGACCTGGAGAGCTTAGCAGGAGGACCAGGAGAGCCTAGCAGGAGGACCAGGAGAGCGTAGCAGGAGGACCAGGAAAGCGAGGAGCAAGGGCGTTCAAACCGAGGACCAAGGGCGTCCACCCGG
>JAODJX010000065.1:896536-913273 GCA_026776945.1 Isichthys henryi | reverse complement strand
TCCCAGGCCCCCCCGCAGACCCTATCAGGCTCCCCAGCAGAGCCTAGCAGTCGGACCTGGAGAGCTTTGCAGGAGGACCAGGAGAGCCTAGCAGGAGGACCAGGAGAGCTTAGCAGGAGGACCTGGAGAGCTTAGCAGGAGGACCAGGAGAGCTTAGCAGGAGGACCTGGAGAGCTTAGCAGGAGGACCAGGAGAGCCTAGCTGGAGGTCCAGGAGAGCTTAGCAGGAGGACCAGGAGAGCCTAGCAAGGAGGACCAGGAGAGCCTAGCAGGAGGACCAGGAACGCTAGGTGAAGGAGCTTTCCAACAGAGAAGCAATGGGGTCCTCCAGGGTACCCTGATCCTTCCAGCAGTAGATCATGCTTTTCTTTGTGGAAGCTGATCTGACTCTGAGTTGTGGTAAAATGGGACCCCGTTGGTCCAAACGTGCCAACACATTTGAAAGGCGATACGTTAATCTCTGCGATTTTCTTATGGGTCAATAGAGAGTGACAGGCCCCGCTCCTGTACAGCCGATCCCCTTGTTCTCGCAGACCAGGTGTTTCGCTGCTGTATGCAGTTGTAATACAATCTCAATCCTGAAGATGAATAAAGCTTTAATTCCCTCTGACAGTGGATGACATTTACAACAAACCTGTTCATGTTCTGCTTTGGATCCCCTAATTTTATTTCCAGGCGTTATTATTATTGTAAAATAATTGAACTGCTCTAAAGCAGTTTATTTTTTAAAAGGATTATTTCATGAACAGAGACAAAATTTCTCTGGGTATTTAGCGTTAGTATTTTTTGAAAGTAATACATTTTAGTGTTATTGTAATGTCATAACTGTAGAGAACATAGAGCACATTAGACTTGGTATTTAAAGAATGTTAGCCTACAAAATGAATGTTAATTAAAGGATTATTATCACATTATCAACAG
This sequence comes from Isichthys henryi, assembly GCA_026776945.1. Lineage (NCBI taxonomy): Eukaryota > Metazoa > Chordata > Actinopteri > Osteoglossiformes > Mormyridae > Isichthys > Isichthys henryi. Next base: position 912,353 of record JAODJX010000065.1, on the reverse strand, counting down.
AGGATAAGGGCACACAGAGTGCAGCTGCAGAAGCTGGTCATCATCGTCTTGCAGGCTAAACTGCACTGAAACAGCACGACTAAATAGCTTTTTATTTCACCCATTTTCCTTCATCCATCATATTCACTGCTACTTATTGACATGATGGATTTACTGATTTTACATTTTTATCTCTGTAAATGTAGCATTTTACTGTTTTTTGCTTAAAAAACTCAATCCTGTACATTCCCAACAAAATAATTGTGAATGATTTCCATACACTGCAAATACATTGTAAATATATTGTAAATACATTGTAAACACATTGTAAACACATTGCTTATATTACCTGTTTAGAGGCGGATTTCAGACAGCTTGTTCAGCAAAGAAAACTTTCAACGTAAACGATGGAGCGATTGAATGAAAACCATCAACAGAAGACAAACAGATGATAAAATGACAGAACAGTGTTCAGCCCCCAAGCTGTTTACCATCCAACTTTGACCAACTTTGAAAATGGCTGTGCAGGTTAATTACAGTGTAACTACCATTGTAATAAGCAATAATGGGGGGGGGGGGGGGGGCTGGGACGCGCGTATGCTCTTCATTAACGAGAGTAAATATTACAATAGGGCACAAACCATTAGCTTCCCTTGATAACATTGATGTTTAGTACTTCGATCTGAAGTGCAACCATTTTGAATAGCAGTGCGGGCTTGGCAGTCATGTGCATCAGATGGGTTACAGGTGGGGGCTATGCATCATTAACCTGTGCCTTAAAGCTGCAACTTCCCAACAGGTTAAAACTGAATGCTGAGACCTTTCCCAGAATAGGGATACATGATATTGTGGTATAGGCTGGATTCAGTGAAACCTATCCTTAACAATAACAGACTGACCTAAATTTAATCTTTAAATGGATTCCGATTATGTCAAACTCTGGCTTTCCAATAGTGTGTCATTTCTACAAGACCATTGAAACATTGGCTTCAACTTCCTTTCTTATGTCCTCTTAGGGCAAACGTTTTCAGAACGTAAAAGGGCATGTTTCTACACTTCATTTGATGGGATGTATTCTGTTTGGATTTGTAACAGAAGTATTGAGCTTGCTCAACTGGTTTCGGAATGGAGAAACCCTCCATTTGTACAGAGAGACGGGATCATAATGGAAACCCTCCATTTGTACAGAGGGGCAGAATCATAACGGAAACCCTCCATTTGTACAGAGAGGCAGGATCACGATGGAAACCCTCCAATTGTACAGAGGGATGTGATCATAACAGAAACCCTCCAATTGTACAGAGGGACGTGATCATAATGGAAAACCTCCATTTGTACAGAGATGCGGGATCACGATGGAAACCCTCCAATTGTACAGAGGGACGTGATCATAACAGAAACCCTCCAATTGTACAGAGGGACGTGATCATAACGGAATCCCTCCATTTTTAGAGGGGCGGGATCATAACAGAAACCCTCCAATTGTACAGAGGGATGTGATCATAACGGAATCACTCCATTTGTATAGAGGGGCGGGATCATAACGGAAACCCTCCTTTTGTAGAGGGGCGGGATCATAACGGAAACCCTCCATTTGTACAGAGGGACGGGATCATAACGGAAACCCTCCATTTGTAGAGGGACATAATCATAACAGAAACCCTCCATTTGTAGAGGGATGTAATCATAATGGAAACCCTCCATTTGTACAGAGGGGTGGGATCATAATGGAAACCCTCCATTTGTAGAGGGATGTAATAATAACGTAAACCCTCCATTTGTACAGAGGGGCGGGATCATAATGGAAACCCTCCATTTGTAGAGGGGTGGGATCATAATGGAAACCCTCCATTTGTAGAGGGACGTAATTATAACGGAAACCCTCCATTTGTACAGAGGGGCGGGATCATAACGGAAACCCTCCATTTGTACAGAGGGGCGGGATCATAACAGAAACCCTCCATTTGTAGAGGGACATAATCATAACAGAAACCCTCCATTTGTAGAGAGACGTAATCATAACGGAAACCCTCCATTTGTACAGAGGGGCGGGATCATAACAGAAACCCTCCATTTGTACAGAGGGACGTGATCATAACGGAAACCCTCCAATTGTACAGAGGGATGTGATCATAACGGAAACCCTGCAATTGTACAGAGGGACGTGATCATAACGGAAACCCTCCATTTGTACAGAAGGGTGGGATCACAACAGTAACCCTCTTTGTTTGCATGGAGGAGCTGCTTTTGTAAACACACATATAAACATACAAGTCATGGCTGCTTGGGTGGTCCAGTTCCGTGTTCCACTGTCCCTCCCAGACACACACAGAGTGTGAGACGTGCTTCAGGGTTACTCTCTGTTTTCATGGAGACCTTTAGGCTGTCAAACATTTCTGACGCACAGATTTATGACATAATGGACTGAGTTGTTGTGTTTCTTAGAAACCAGCATAAACACAAACACAGTGAAAGAGCTTTAAAGGGCAGACGAAAGGATGGACTCACCAGAGCAGCACATTGACTGAAGGCAAACCTATACCATGGAAAACTAAGAATGAAAGTGACTTACATCCATCACATCATCTTGAACAAAGACTTTTGAGTGAGGGAAACACAGTCTGGCGAAGGTACTGCTGTAGGTCAAGCCGGGCATCAGGAAGGCAAGGCCTGAAAGTAGAAAAATGCATAAAAGTGCAAATGAGAAATTAAGGCAGCTGAAGTGAATTTGTATCTGAATTATGAGTCACTACGCTGTTTCTCTTTGTCTAAAAAAAAGTCACAGAAAATTTGTCACTACAGCATTTTCCACCCTGCTGAGAGTTTGCCTGTGAGTCTGTGGAAAATGTTGACAGATTTAATTACAAGCGACATGGCAATGTGGCGTTCCGTCTGAGCAAAGAGCCCGGTCACAGGGCGGATTTGCTTGTTAGAGCCGCCGTAAAGCTGTTTCCGGTGCCGCCTGTGTAGCTTTCTGTGAAATGCACGATAGCTTTTCAGGTCATTAGCGGTTAGCAGGAATCCGTGATACACCAGCCTAAGGTCAGCCAGTCCCGTCATGTCATAACACAAATGAAAAACATATTTGCTGTTATTAGTTGCCAAAGAAGAAGATCAGCGGCTGTCACTGAGCTTCAGTTCATTTGAAGTTTACTCTGAAGGAACGGGAGAATGTAATCGGATTTATGATTGAGGGTTGCTGCAGGAGACTCCCAAAACGTAAATCCACAGTGCAGTTTATATTTGTTTAAAATACATTTAGCTGTTTCTCAGCATGTAGTCAAACACACGCCTCTTAGCATGATACCAAACGGCCAGCTTATTGTATATCCCAGGATTTTGGTCACAGACGTAAAAAAAAAAAATCACTTTTTGTTTTCTTCCTGTTCTCACTGTTGAAAACACGGCCTTTTCCTCGATGACCAGCAACTTCTGAAAAGGTCGTTCAATGAACCATAGTAAACTTCAGTCAAACAAGTCAGGGACAAAATATTTACATGCAACGCTGCTGTCGGCTTCCAAGGCCGAATGTGTACCAAAGGTTGCCGGCCTCAGAAGCCCCCAGGGCTGCTCCCTTGCTGCTGGACAGTGGGAGGGACAGTGGAACAGCGGCCCCTCCGGAAAGGTCAGCAGCTCCAGTGGGTTAAAACCCCAGGCGCTTGGCGCGGCTGGTTTCTGTGCGGTAATCTGTAACACACATGCGGTGTCTCCGGAGAGGACGACCGTGGAAAGTAGGCTCGGGACTGCTGGTCTCCCTACAGGAGTGGTGTCAGGTAACCTGCTGTTTTTATAAAGGTTCTCGCGTCTCGCGCAGAATAACATTTCCACAGAGCGGCGTTTCCTCGCGCCCAGCAGTGCCGGCGGCACGAGGCCGAGAGGGTTGAAGAATGAGCGCACTTTTCCCACAGGCACACGGCCCCGGGCGTGAAGTGCCCATGCCGACTGAGTTTAACTTGCCCCCACTGGTACGCCCCGCCTGGCTTAGCCAAGGTGATGTCAGATGGCGATTATTAAAAGTGACAAACTCAGCTCAAGGATCCCTCAGCCGTTAGCGCGCGAATGTAAATTTGATTAGTTCCTCTCGCGTGGCGTGACCGTATTTTCCCCCCGGACTTGTCGTTGGGAGATCCAGAAGCCAGCTGAATCTGACACCTACACCACAAGCAGTATGTGCCGAAATCCAAAATCGATCCAGAAACACAGGCGTTTTATGAGATCTGGCAGCAAACGCTGACAATTAGCGTAAACATTGGAGCTGTGAAATGTAGACTTAACTCCTCAGTCTTCAGGGTGGGATGGATTTAACCTGTTAGTTGTCTTGATGTTTCCTGTATTAATCACAGGCCTGTGAATTCTTGGGGAGACACATTGTATCTAAACCAGTTTCACACATTCGTTTCATCCTATACCTTAAAACAGAAAATGTGCCCCCCCCCCCCACCTGCTCCCAGTAGTTACAGATGTCCTCTTGCTTGGGGTTAAATGCTCCAAGCCCAAGGGGGTGCATAAAACTCCACACCAAATGCAATTCCATCTGTGTACGTCTCCTTTCCTGGGGACATGCATCGCAAACGTGCAGCACCGATGATGACACTTGTTTCAGGAAGCATGGCTGTCCCCACATCTGGGCACTCAGTTTGCGTTAATTAAATTTAATGAAGGAGCAGGGGCTCTGGGGGGGGTAATATTGCTGTAAGGTTCTGATGCTGCACGTCATTCGTCCCTAAAGCTGGTAACTGCTATGTCTATGGCAGCATCATTGCCTCCATAGGAATGTACCATTTCATAGCACCTGTCTGGGTGATGTCATCAAAGCTGCATTTGCTTGGTAAAATACTGCAGTAAAAATGCCTTTAACCATAGTATCCATCACTGAGGGCCGTTTCTGTGGCAGCTCCTCCGGTCCTTTTCATATGTATCTTAAACATGAAGCTTCTTTGTTCACCTGCCCTGCATTCCACACAAGACGCCCCCTGCAGGCACTGCGAGCTGCTGCGTGTTAGCGTGAGCGCCCTGGTGCCTCTGGCATCTCCTTCAAAGCTGGAGCGCAAACATTATCTGCTCCTCTACAGCTGTTGGCTTCGGGGGTCGACTTTGCGAAACCAACCTTTTAAAAGGCCGTTTGCAACGGCACAGGAGTTTGGCATCTGGCATCAGGGAAGCTCTATCTGTCTCACCTCAGTGTTAACATAACATTTAAGTAACGCTGACTTTTAATGGAAAATTACTATTTTAGTAGAGCAAATGATCCAATATTTAGAAACACATTTTAAAAAGAAAAAAAAAATCATGTATATATTCTGATTTCGGATGGTTTATTACTGTTCTCTGTCTAAGGTAAATCTACTGAAGGTGCTGATCTGTGGTTATATCAGACGAAAAGGTGGGAATTCTGCTGAAAATGTCTTCCGTCCAAATAATAACAGTAAGGTTGCTATTTTGACCCTGAGATGGCCTGCTGTCCTGCTTCCCGGAGGCGCAAACATGGCTGACACCCGGGACACGAGGGGGAAGGGCTGTCTGTCCCCCCCCGTTTCCTCAATGCTCGGTGATCCCAGGGGGTTCCTGCCTCTGAGCATTTTGCCATGGGATTTCGCACAGGATTTTACCACACACTGCTCTTCATGTGCGGTGGTGGGGGGGGATTCGGGTATTTGTCTTGGGGGGATCAGTCAGGGGGATGGGGGGGTGATTAGCTTGAGTCCGGGATTTTTGCAGAAACAGGAGGGTCGCGCTGCCAGAACTTTCCCCTCGCCATGGATTCCATGATGATGTGCGGGTTTCTACTCTGTAATGCTGAGCCCTCTGTCCCCCTGGGGCTCTCTCGCTCTCGCTCTCTCTCTCTCTCTCTCTCTCTCTCTCACTCTCTCTTCATCCCTCCCCCTGCCTCCTTCCCAGCCAGTGATGATGCTGCCATGGCAACAGCTGAGTCACCCTCCCTAACCACCTATCGCTATCTGACAGGATTCCTTCTGCGGCGCCTATCTGTAGCATCACTCTCCAGCGACACGTGCGAGCGGCAACACGATCAGAAGAGGTGAGTGTGCGAGTGGGCCAGGCGTGCCAGGCGTGCCAGCAGGCCCATGGGGAATGTCCCAGTGCCGGCGAAGCATTGCTTCAATGTGGAGCGGCTGCTTCCGGCGTACCCACGGCTGCCACTTTGGATGCAGAAGGAGAAGGTGAGCGGGATGTGGCACTCCATGCCACACAGGCTGTTTCTGCCACAGATGGTGCGATAACCAGGCTGGGGGGGACATGGAGACTGAGGGAGAGGAGGAGGGGCGGTCAGCAGATACACACGCTGTCCCCCCGTGTACGTTTAGCTCCAGCACTGTCGCGGCAGGAATTCATTGCAAAGCAAGACTCGCTGTGATTTAGAGCCTGGGGAGAAGGTGGCCGCAGTGCCTCAGCTCAGGAAGGTGGAGCCACGGCCAGCTCACAGCCTTCTGGCTAAGTCTGCTCCTACGCTCCTCATGCAGGAAGTGGGACTTGGCTCCCCAGGATCATGCACTCCTTCCCCAGTCCCCCAACCTGTCTTTCCTCACCAATGACGCCTAGTCACCTCTGCGGCCGATGGCGGTTCTTTACGACCAGCTATTGCAGTATGTCTTTTGCACACATCTGGTGGATTGTCAGTGACTAGAAGGAGCGTCCAGTGTGTGAAGCTGTGAAGCACTCAAGCAGCGGTGGGACGGCATGTTCAAGACCCCCGTTTAGGATTTATTACCGTGCATCTGACCAAGGGTGTTGAAAGATGGTGGAAGATGAATATGTTGACAGGTTGCTTTCCATATCGCAGCCATTTTGGTAAATGCTAACACTTTTTTGTGTGTATTCCAGGTGCAAGCTCCAAATCAGCTCCCAGAGTTTGTTAAAGTTGTGGAAGTTGGGCCAAGGGACGGACTGCAGAATGAAAATGTAAATTATCCATTTTTTTTAAACTATCCCCACTTTTACTGGTCAGTTTTTTTCTGAAAACCCAGTTTTATAATTGACCCTCAATCATAATGTACTAGTAAACACTTTCTATTCCTTTTTTTCTTTTTGGATAATAAGGTATCTCGTTTTTATTAAACACCTTTAAAATGCAAGAAAAGGCATCTGTAAAGCATTTCTGGAGAGGAAAAATGATATCTATACATATAAACAGGTTGTGTTTGAAAGCATGTGCTGTCTGGGCAAAGGTAGAGTGTAATGTGGGTAATGTGTTTGCAAAGCATGTTATCTGTGACGCAAGCATGGTAAAGGAGATGGCCCACAGTGATACAGGCAGGGAATCGGACATTGTGTAACTAATGTCCAAAAACACTGTCACCTTCAGCACTGTTAATCGGTATGATCTGAAACTCTCCTCCAGTTAAGAGTTATGCCAAAATTGTCTCTCTGGTTAAAAAACACACACTTTAAGTTGCGATTTGTGTTAGATTACTGTAGCTGAATTTGCTAGGTATATGAAACCCAGAGACAGACCTGCTTCACTAATTAAGACTGAATATTCTGATTCCCTGTGTACTTATTAAGTAATTGGATTCTAATCCAAATAGAAGCAAAGGTGTCTCATTTTCTTTGGTGACACACTAAGGTTCTTGAAAAGGGAGTAACATGCTTGAATCTTCTCAGCGAGTCCGTTAGAACCTGTTCCCCATTTTCCCACAGAAACTGTATTGATAAAATGATACAAACCATCCATCCATCCATCCATCCATCCATCCATTTTTCAAACCGCTTATCCTACTGGGTCGCGGGGGGTCCGGAGCCTATCCCAGAAGCAATGGGCACGAGGCAGGGAACAACCGAGGATGGGGGGCCAGCCCATCGCAGGATACAAACCAACCTTGAAATATAATATGATTTTACCAGATGTTACATGTTTGGTGTGGTTAAGAACAATTAAGATAAGAGCTTCATCATTCCCATATTTATGGCCAGAAATATGCGACTATTTCAGAAAGTTTATAATATCCAGAAATATGATTTAAGAAATGGATCTTGCAAAGAAAGTAAGAAAGTATTGTCTGAAAAAAATGGTTTATTAAAATAACCCACAAAATTTCTGATGAACTTTCTCCTTTTTCAGGAAATTGTTCCCACCGAAGTGAAGTTGGAGCTCATCCACATGTTGTCTAAAACAGGCCTGCCTGTGATTGAAGCCACCGCTTTTGTGTCTTCAAAGTGGGTGCCACAGGTAATATCTCTCTATCTTGTTTGCGTAAAATCTGTCTGAGTGGTTTATTAGATAATCATTCTTTTCTGTAAATCTATTGAAAGACGCACACTGCAGAAAGGGAAACCTTAAGAAGCACACTTGGATATCTCATCCCGCTTCTTCAAGTGTCTCGTTAGACAGCCCACGTTCCCACGGAAGCTCCGAACAGGCACACTCAGATGACGATAAACATGGCAGTGTGCTTGCTGCTCTGTGCTCAGTCCTCGGTCACTTTGATCACTCCCAGATGGCTGACCACACAGATGTTCTTCGGGGAATCCACAGAGAGCCTCAAGTGAAATATCCAGTACTGACACCTAATTTTCAAGGCTTCCAGGCTGCTGTAAGTTTTTATTATAGAGATATACCATTTGATTTATAATTGAGATACTAACTTTATATCAGATATTTAATATTTACGTTTAGTGATGTTTTAGCTGGATATATCATTGAAGAACCTTCCTTGAATTCAGTACTTCTCTCTTTGGTCTTGAAGCAGGGAAGCTGTTGTTTATAAGTTCATGTCTTCAGACACAACACAAGAGTCCACTCTCTCTGCTTGTAGCCTCAATATGGAACAGCTAACGCTAACCATTAACCTCAACCCTGACCCAACTTACTCTTGACAAACGTGGGCTGATGTTTTCTGTTGCTTCCAAGGTGGCGGCAGGTGCCACAGAGGTGGCTGTCTTTGCTTCAGCCTCTGAGACCTTCAGCAGGAAGAACATCAACTGCTCCATCGATGAGAGCATGCAGCGGTTTGAAAAAGTGCTCCAAGCTGCCGAAAAGGCCCAGATACCTGTCCGGGGGTTAGTACACTGCGACCGCTTAGCCAGGGGAATATCCTGGCCGTCAAGCTTGTAAATAATCCACTTAGGTCCTCAGTAATGGGCAATAAGTCACACAGTTAATGTTTACTATGATGTCTGGCTCCCCAGCAGAGGCAAAGCGTGCGTAGCCATCTCCTGGAGATGGACGCTCAGCTTCACAGAAATGAAGAGGGCTGTAAATCACCCAGCCAGCATCACAGCTCTGCTCATCATGTGGAAAATCCACATTACATCTATGCTTCCTAACTCTGTTTGGAGAAAGTCTACTGTCAAGTTGGAGCAGATGTATACATAATGTTTTTTGTATGTTTTTCACCGCGTTTAACAGCTGCTCCGTGTGTACATGGCCAGAGGAAATCCAGTTTTTTAAGACTGAACTCAAACCTCTTTGGCTCAAATCCCCTCATTCCTGGAGCACAAAGTTTATAAAACTCAAAGCTTATAATTTACTCAATGTAAAACTTGTATATGCTTTTTAAAGAAAGTGACAGTTTACATTTATTTCCTTTAATTACCCGTGGAACCTAAACCACATCACAATGAAAACTCTCATGGGGATTTATTATTTAGACAAGAAATGCAGAAAGAGCAGAAGTTAACGGTGAATCAGCAAGACAGACGCGTCCACATCCTCTTATTTTTTGGTTATTAATAAGGACCCAGCTGAGAGAGCAGAACCAAAGGGTCTCCAGGTTTACAGGAGCACCTTTCAGGCCGAGGGAAAGCAGCGGGAACTTGACACGCGTCGCCCGTTTTGGAAAATGTGACTTACCCATGACATGTTTCGCATTACGATGAACGAGAGCTGCCCCTTGCCCCTCTACCTGGGGAGACCCTGTGGACTCTGGTAGCGGAATCGGAGATTTCATCCCCCAAACAGAAGCGCGCCGTGTATAGAAAGACATGGCTCTCTATTTAAAACCCTAACCTAACACCAGTGACCACATCAGCAAAAGATCATCCTACCTAATTCATACAAGCTTTACGACTCAGGGTGTTGTTCTGTCACATAAAAGGATTCAGTGAACCATGTATGTTGGACTAGCTGGAAAAGCATCAGAATATTGACGGCCATTTATTTAAGTAGTAAATTTGGGGATATTTAAATGTCATGTTTTCTTAATGTCTTTGTCTTAGGTATGTCTCCTGTGCACTCGGATGCCCATACGAAGGGAAGATAGACCCAGAAGAAGTGACAAAGGTTATAAGTCCATTGTAACCCTACCTACATTTTTTTATATTTCACCAGAGAGTATCATAGCTGGCAACGGAATGAACCCCAGCCTGCATGTTCGGGATCCCAGCCATTATTTTTCTCCACCTCCAAGCCTCACAGTTTTGATTGGCCGCATTTCCTGTCCAGGTGGCAAAGCGGCTGTATGACCTGGGCTGCTACGAGATCTCGCTGGGGGACACCATTGGGGTGGGGACGCCAGGCAGCATGGTGCGGCTGCTGGAGGCCGTGCTGACGGAGGTGCCGGTGGATGCCTTGGCGGTCCACTGCCATGACACGTACGGCCAGGCCCTCGCCAACATCCTCACGGCCCTGCAGGTGAGCCCAGGCCCCTGTGCACCGCCGACCCCTTTACCGCGGCTCTGAGTCAAGACCACGGTGGAGATTGAGCACAGACGCACCCTTACGGTCTCCTGATGGAGGACCGTGCCTGTTCTTCTGTTGAGGGAGATACTTACCTGTGCTACTGCAGTAAAATACACTGCTGTGTAAATGGGTAAAGCTATAAATGAGGGGCGGCCAGAGCAGAAAGTAATAATGTGAAGCTCTCAGCCAGGAACCACAGTTTAAGAGCCAAAACCAAGACTCGGGAATCGCAGAAATATTTTAGAACCAGATCAGGTTATACCTGTTGATATATGTACATGATCGTACATGAAGATGGTGTGTCTATATTTGGTGGGGGGGGGATGTTGAACGCACACGCACAGTTCAGTGTAGGACTTGTCTAATGGGAAACACAATCTGACAATTAGAACAGGGGATTCCCTAGAGGGAGCGAGTAAAAGACATGGTAACACACCCCCCACAGCAAGGCGGGGGCCCCTGGGAAAGCATGGAGAGAAACCTTCACAGGTCAGGAAAGACCCTAGCTGTGCGGGGTGGGGGGTGTTCTGCACTTCAATATCGGGTCCAGGACCAAGCAACCGCAGGAAAGTGAGAGAGCGCCCCCTTCTGGAGCCTTGTCCTCCCCAGGGCCGCACGAGTACCTTTGGGGCTCCGCCTGCTCTCCTGTTTCATATGACAGTCAGCCTTGACAAAGCCCCCCCCCCGCCCCCGACGCATGCAGGGGGGTTGAGAGCGAGTCCCTGGAGGGTGGGGTGTCTGAACTCGTCTGTCATTGAGCCCTCGTGACACCTGTGGGAGCCGAGGGTGGGGGGGGGCTGTAGCAGGACGGGGGGGCGTCCTTTCATCACCTGCCCCCCCCGCACGCCGAGCACATGGCGGATGGCAGAAAGGGAAGCCTGTCTCTATGTCGCTCACCCCCCTCCCTCTCTGTCTTGCTCTCTCTCTCCGTCAGGCAGGCCGCCCGCGCCGTTTAGCCGAACACAGGACTCTGCCGGTTCAGGGCGAGGTTACGACCGCACATGACATGAATGAGCCCCGCTGTTACCACCCCCAACCCCCCCGTGTCACTGTAAACTCTGTGTCCCGATGCGGGTCCGATTTCAAAGCCGGGGGACAGTTCAGCGGCGACCCGCAAGCCGACCTACACCCGACACCGGATCGACTTCTTATTTTTACCTCAGCGCCTGACATGGTACCATTTACTCTGCAAAAAATAACATTTTCCTTGGCTGTTTATGCGCATGTCGCAGGACAGTTTTTGAGCTGGAAATAGGCTCTCGGAGAGCTGCCATTAACTAAGCAGCCTCTGTGGGGCGGCTGCCCCCCCACATGCATTCCGGCTTCTATTATACCTAGAGAAATATTTTGGAAATTTTCTGTGGGCTCGTGTGCCACGCTACGAGAGGGAGCTACGCTTCACGGCGAGTTCCGATCTGGGAATTCACTCCCCTGGGGAAAAAGTTTTTTTCATTGTGAATCAGCATAAAATTGATTCATCACAGCTGCCCCATGACCACAGAAAATAATAACAGCTTGGGAAATTTGTCCCCCCTCTGCATTTGTTCACCCCCACCTTGACAAACAGGGTGGAAATGAAAGATTTTATCATGGCTTTTCATTACGGGGTGCCGGTGCTTCAGGCCACCAGCTGTGAGAGAAATGAATTCTGTCAGCCCTGTAGGCAGGGAGGCTGCCTCTGCTTTCATCCTTGATAAAGACATTCCTTTCTCTGTGAAGCCTTATTTCGGAAGCTTTCTTGAGCACCTTTCCAACAATGTAACTTTTCCAACCTCTGGCTCTCCTCACAATGGAGAAGGATATATAGTTTAACTCTGCGGACTTGACCTCATCTAATCCATCACACCTCTCCAGACGATCCCATGCCGGCTGAGTGCAGACAGTTGGGAAATCCTGCTCGGCCAAATTAACTTCCCGTCCTGTGAGCATGAAGTCAATTTACGGGTCCGCTGTAGGAGTTTTGCGGGTAGGCTGAGATTAAACCTTCTCTGCTCGGCCAATTGATGGTAGACAGTCAAAGTAATTTAAAAAGTTTGAACATAAAGCAGACTCCCTCAAACGCCTCACTTTTTCCAGAGATTAACCATGTGGAGGACATGTGAATGGCATCCTGGGAATGTCGCCATAACCTCAGGAGATGTGCACCTTCTGAGGGCTGTGGCTATGGAGATGTGCACCTTCCGAGGGCCGTGGCTATGGAGATGTGCACCTTCCGAGGGCCGTGACTATGGAGATGTGCACCTTCCGAGGGCCGTGGCTATGGAGATGTGCACCTTCCGAGGGCTGTGGCTATGGAGATGTGTACCTTCCGAGGGCTGTGGCTATGAAGATGTGCACCTTCCGATGGCTGTGGCTATGGAGATGTGCACCTTCCGAGGGCTGTGGCTATGGAGATGTGTACCTTCCGAGGGCTGTGGCTATGGAGATGTGTACCTTCCGAGGGCCGTGGCTATGGAGATGTGCACCTCCCGAGGGCCGTGGCTATGGAGATGTGCACCTCCCGAGGGCCGTGGCTATGGAGATGTGCACCTTCCGAGGGCCGTGGCTATGGAGATGTGTACCTTCCGAGGGCCGTGGCTATGGAGATGTGCACCTTCCTAGGGCTGTGGCTATGGAGATGTGCACCTTCCGAGGGCTGTGGCTGTGGCCGCCTGTAGCCCAATCACACGGCTATTATTTCATTATAAAGAAACTCATAACATTGATAAATCTGCCCCTTTGACTGCTGCCATGTTATTGATGTAGTTTGTGTTTTTTACGGAGGGCAGGTAAGGAGATGAATCAGGTGCCAGGAGGACTTTCCTGGGCTCATTGGGATCTTTATCCTTTCTGTTATGCAAATTTCGAGAGTGTTAAACTACACATGAAAAGTGGCCCCTGTGGCTCAGGGACACTTTGTTAATTTCTCTTAAAGCGATGATATCATTAGTGCCCTTAAAAAAAACCACCCTCGGTTGTAGTTGGGGGGGTCACGGTGGGACAGTCTCTCAGCAGCGATGACCACAAAACCGATTTTTCACAAATCGGCTTAGGCATGACGGACCCATCGGTCTTTCCAGAAACAACCGGAAACACATCGTGCAGCTTTAATTAAAGTCCTTCAGAGTAAAAAAATATACTGGTGGATTTCTGGAGCATGACCACGACCGCAAAAGGGGACTGAGGCCGCATGCATTCAATTACAGCTCCTTTGTTGCGCAGCTGAGGGTGTCTTACAGCGGCCCTTTGGAGTCAGAGAGCAGGCGGGATGTCGCTAAGAAGTGGAGCAAGGAAGCGGGTGCGTTAGCTGGCTAGAGTGAGTGCCGAGGACCAGCCGTGATGCCGCATACAGCACCAGCGTGAAAAGACAGACAAAGTCACCTTGTTTGTCAGGAATTTAGCCACCACTGTCAGCCAAATGGAGCCTAAAGTCAGTCTCTTCCCCATGCAAGGATTTATCCAAGGGTGTAGAGCAGGCGTGGCATCTCCTCCAGAACCAGTGCCCTGGACCCCGGCTCTGACAACTTTCCCAGAACCAGCGGGCTCAGCATCACTGGGGAATGCCTTTTTCATACTCTCCATTCATGAGTCTTTTTGACCCACAAACAAGCAGGGAAACGCAGCCTTGCAGATGTCCATGTTTTATTTATTGCTGCTTGGAATACCGTGTCCGGCGTGCGCTTCGCGCGTCGCAGTCCCGTGTCCTCTGGTCAGATTCCGTGGTTTATTTTGAGAAATGTCAGCATGGTTCACTAGCATCCCCGGGCTTCCCGCCACGTCAGAGGCTGAGAGAGGCCCCCCACTCAGCTTGCCACGGACCTCCTTCACGGGCCAGGACTTGGTGTGGGCGTCTGATGCTCAGAACTGCAGCTTCTGAAGTATCTTCCCTCAGGATAGCATTGTTTTTACAGGAGTCACAGCTGAGTGAATGCCACGCTCTAACAAGGGGCTCACATCTGTTCTTTGCCTTGTGTTAAGCTAACTGAACACTGCCAGTGCGAGTTTTCTGAACACCGCTCCTCACCAGAGTCGGCGTTTGCTACTGAAGGTCGCGCTGTTCCTTCTCAGCATCCCCCTGCCAGGAATCGTTCACCCGAGACCTTGGGCCTCTGCCATTTAGGAGCGGGATGTGCGTGGACTGGCACAGTAAATTACCCCTTGGTGTTTACACAACAATGTCTGCCCGGTACGATATCCGATGGTGACGTTGGCGAAGTCGAGATCTGGGAATGTGCAGAGCTGCGGACACAGAGGAGCAGATTACCGCCTCCTGCCAACACAAACAGCAATTACAGTGTGGTCTGACAGGGATCGCATGAAACGGCACCGCGTCCCTGAGAAAAGGCGCCGATTAAGGACATTGTTCTCAACTGCGTTCTTGCAGCCCAGAATTTACCCCCACCACCCAGCACCAGTGTCAGAATTGATCTGTCCCGATGTCGTGGCGGGGTCAGCAGGAGGATAAGCATGTTCATTTCGCTCCTCTCCTGGACCCCCCTCCACATCTGGCTCGGCTACGGAAGCTGGAAAAGTTCTTTAATATTCTCCTGACAGTCAAGGGGACCATGTGGAAAACATTCTGATCTCTTAATCCGTGACGCTTCTCGAAAAGAGAGGTTTGGCTTCGTAACCCTTAACGACACAGACAAAGGGGTCCAGCAGATGCTGTAAATAACTCGCCGGTCGAGAGCAGGCAGGCTCTGTGGACGTCCGCTTTCCGTCTACCTGGAAGCAGACACTTAAGTAACATTACCTGCTCGGCAGAGGCTGTAAATATCCACGCGGTCAACTGGCTGCTTGGCACGCTGCTGGATTCCGGACCGGATGAATGTGCCGAATGTGACATTAAAGGCAGATCAGGCACAAATCAGCAGCAGCACAGACATGGACGCCTGCTTAAGACATCGACCTCCTGCCCATACAAACAGGGTTTCGCTCAGTATAAGATGCTGAAATGTTTTTCGCTGATGGCTCCTTACGGATATCAGCACAAACGGAGCCTTTGAACTGATATATACCCTGAATACAAAATGAAATATGTTGCAGAAAAAAGAATAGGTAAAAAATTACAGCCTGCAGTTATAATTTGTGTTTTTATTTTATAAAACAGGGACATGGGGCCCACGGTCAGACAGGGGGGTGACACACAGGCTAAGAGATGCTGTCATACACCGTCACATACAGGCTAAGAGATGCTGTCATACACCGTCACATACAGGCTAA
>JAODJX010000065.1:855750-875924 GCA_026776945.1 Isichthys henryi | reverse complement strand
CCTCCCTGCTGAGACTGCTGCCCCCGCGACCCGACCTCGGATTAAGCGGGAGATGATGGATGGATGGATGGATGGTTTTGGGCGAGAACTGGGATGGGTTTAAATGCCAGACACCGCAGTGCAGACGCTGCCCCAGGCCAACCTAAGAAGCTGAATGCCTAAACCAGCCCAGCTACCTTGCCTGTGTCTGTCTCTTTGCAGCGCATCTAAAATCACCCATGTGACACTTGTCCCCGTGCAGATGTACCTGTCACTATTTCACAAACTCAGGCCTGTTTGGCAATTTGCAAACTGCCCTCTACTATCCACAAACTTTTTCCATTACTACAGCCCACATATAAAAACGACTAGTGATTGTCAACATTATACACACAGTGCTCTTAAATGCTCCTATTCTGTTTTAAAACTTGCCATGATGATTCGCTTTTCTTGAGAGAAGCGTCAGTTGTGTTTGTTTATCTATTGGATATACGCCACCAGGCCCAGCACAAGCGATAAGCGGCTGCTTAGAGCCGAGCGGCCACCAGGGGGCCCCACATCTGATCAATCACATTCTGCTGATGGCCGCAAAAATGGCTGTACCGGCCCTGCATGCCACTAATCCAGCATGGGGACCTTCCTCTCGTCTTTAAACTGTAGTCCTGCTTGTTGCCTTAAACTCGCTCTTCCCCGAAGCAGGTGGGCACCATTTATACTGTGTGCTGTCGGTTTAACGTTTAACCAGCGATATCAGGCTGTTTCCTCATAGCTCATTCTGTGAACACTGACAGGTTACTGTGCTGATTATTACAGCAGACGGAGAGAGGGCAGTCACACATCCCCACTGCAGGAGCTCCATAATCAACCGGGCGGCTGTTAGACAGACTCCCGTTCGTTTCAATGTGCGATGTGTACTCTGTGCAATTGCGCAAGATGATAGAACCTTAATTACTTTCTTGTTGAAATGACTGCTTATTGGGCCTCAGAAAAGAATAATTCTAACAGAGATACTTCGGGTTTGGGAAATGCTCTGGCTGTTCTCCGGCTGTGGATTTAGAATTTGCGCAGCTCATCACGGCCTTAGCTGCTCCTCCCAATATGTCTTTTTAAAAGGCAGCGCGGCAGACGTAACAATTAACTCACCTGTAAGTAAGGCAGCACCTTGCACAGGGTCTCCCCGAAGAACCAGGTCTCCGTGATGTCCACCACGAGGCTCGCAGGAAGGCAGGTGATGGTTACCAGGATATCAGCAAAGGCCAGGTTCACGATGAAATAGTTGGTGACGGTCCGCATCTGACGGTTCTTCCACACCGCGATGCAGACTGCAGGCGTGACATGAAGCTACATAACCCATCTCGTGTCGACATCACGTTTGCGCCTGAAAAATGTCTGGAAATTATCTAAAAATTCATTCTGCGACATGCAATTCGCTGTTAGTTCTCAGAATGTGATATAAAAAGCACGTAAATTTGCGGTAACGAATGTAAATATGCCATAAAAATTAACAAGGCAATAGAGTCAGTATGAGAATAAGCCAGTTTATAGACAGTCAAACATGTCCCGGAATGGAATTTGAAAAGGTGTGCTGAGCTATTGGGGAGGGGGGTGCGTAAGAAACCGAGGGGCGGGGATGCACTTACAGTATAGGCTACCCTATGTCTGTTATATGTATAATTTGCATTCATTTCATTCGTCCTCCCCCATAAACTGCTTTTATATTTACATAAATCCCATAAGCTATTAAACTCTCCTACGCCCTGCATGAGGGCAGGGGGTACTACATTGGTAACGATGACTATTATAATTAATCGTAACAATAATCAGAAGCCAACCACAGGGATGCCAGGCGACTAGTGTATTCGCAAATATCTAATTATAATAGTTAAAGATAGTTTCCTGAATGGTAGTACGTACAAAAATCTGCGTTCCTCGTTATTCGCTGCCCCTATAAATGCACACGCGAACTGGTCTAGTTTCGCTGAAATCAGACATGCGAGGTAACCTTTAAATAAATTAGGGATGCTGTTCCTATAAAAGTCATGTCCATCCCCTAACTGACATCCAAAAGCCTCAGCACTAGCGGAATTGGAAAAGCTCATTATATAAGCTGAAAACATAAATACGTGGAAATGTCACAATCAAACCGAAGATTAAAAACCTCATATTCTCAGTAATTGCAAATGTATAACCTTGTGGCTTTGAGTGGTTTCAGCAAGAATCGCACGGTAGTAGCACAATTCACTAAACGTTATAAGACAGCCTCAATTCAGTCTTTTTACAGCTGTGATACGGATGTGTCCACTTTACAGACGAATAAAACGGAATACATCGTAGCACGTTTGTTTTGATATACCTTTGCAAATAAGTTACATTATTTGACTGAACAGAAAAAAAAAATCGTTGATTGGTTCACGTTAGTGGGAAGGAATGTGTAGCTTTTGCTTTACTGTTTGAGACAATAGCTCTTACTTTCGATAAATACTACTACGTTAAAGAAAACAAGTGACGCAAGAGCGATAGCCGATTAATTTCACCCTCCTGCACACGATTTGCTCTCTGTCAAGCAATTCGCAGAAGCAGATGACATGGGAAACGCTTTGGGGTAGCCGGGAGGAAAATCCGATGTGATTCACCTGTAACTGCAACGTACACTGTCATTTAGACGAAAGAGTGCATGTTGATGGCTTTTAAATGAGGTCCTGGTAAACTGGCCCTGGCTTCCCAACGTCTTTGTTGGTATGTGTATTACCAGTGCAGTATGCATATGAACCCATTAACGACGCTCATCCCTCAGGTAAAGTAATAAAACTTGCAAATCACGGATCGGTACGGATTGGATATACCATTATATGCGGCACACTATTATGTTATACACATTGTATTTGTTCATAAATGATTTCATATACCCCAATTAACACTTAGCATTTAACTTATTATAACATTTTCGTATAATATTTTTTATAAATTCACAGAACAGTGGCAACATACTGGGAATTAAATTATTTGAGCTTCTGGTTGAGCGTATTTACACTTCAAGTTAGTTGCGAATGCATCTCTATAGAGTGTCGATGGAATAAATGTTTTGAAACTTACCAAGCGTATTTCCAAGCGTATTTCCAGTTAAGGAGACGAAGAAGACGATTATGTAACCGACTATCAAAGCCCATTCATACTGCTTAGGGTGCAGGTATTCCCGCCAGATGTACTTTAAAAGTTGCTCATCTTCATCCAGTGACTGATCGGCGCTGATGTTCAGTTCATACGGATGCGGCGAGCGGTTCCTGTAACCGGAGTCCATCCCGGACATGGTGTGAGTTGTGTGGGGATGCTCCGCTCTCCACTTCTTCATCCAGCATCTGGAGTAACATCAGAGCTGGTGCCTTATCGGTGATGTAAATCTCCTCTGCATTTCCATTGACCCGTGACGCATGAAGGATGTACCCCTTACTAAAAGGGGGATATCGCTCCTATATGGTCAAATTGCACTGCAATGTGCAGTCAGATTAAGGCATTGGTTTGCTGTGTAGGTTAGTTCTTATCGGCCGTATACGTGTTTACATTACTGTAATTGCAAACATTATTACACGTTAAAAATAACGCATTGGAAATCCTTAAAATGGATCCTTAAATTTTAATGCAGTTCATTAATTATAAGTTCAGAAAGCCCCGTACTGTATATCGCTAGTGAATGAACGAATTGTAAAATGCGGTTTAATTGCAAATGGGTTTTGTTTCGATCTGACATATTTCTTATGCATACGTAATTTGCAATATACATAAAAATAAAATAATTATTACCGCGTCTCTAAATTGGTCTTAGCATTTGCTCTTCCATACGTGAGTGTGTTGGACTGGCGTCTCACTCAGGATGTGCCCTGTCAGTGCATCCTCTACTGGACGTTCAGCCATGCAAAACTGGCGGATAGATGACTGTATGTTGTGGGGAGAGGCTGTTCTGTCTGACCAGGCTGTACCCCAGTTTCACCAGAGCTGCCAGACATGGCGTTTTCTCAACATTTACACATTATCCTCTGTAGACCGCGGCTGTCTGCTGGAATCGTGCCATTTGATCGCGGCATAGGAAGAGTCCATATCACATTTAGTTACCTTGAGTTAACCCCGAAACATCGTTTGCAATAAAGGCGTGAATCTTGTGTGTTTTGGATTCCATATTAAGCCTGCACTTAGTGTCCCGCGATCAACTCGTCAGGCCAGTACTGACGGACGCTCCTGAGCATTTCGAGGGTATTTACAGAGCTAATCTGACCTGTATTGACAGCTTTGTTACTGTTACGTAGCATTTTAATAGGTGACATGCATTCTCATAAATAGCCCTTTAATGAATTGTTTGGCATTTAACTCGTAGCACAAGAGATGTTGTGAGGCCGTTTAACTGAAACTTGAAGGGCAGCATTTTCCATCTTTGGAACCATTCACAGATCTTCCCATACATGTATTAATATTTACTTTTCAAGTAAAATATGTTCTCATTTCATGTGCCCAAAACAGATAATAAAATTCCCCAATAAAAGTCATGAAGTTTTTAAGCATATCATGGGCACCCCCCCCCCCCACCAATCAGAACCAGCCAATACAATCCCTTGGACTCCCCTGCCCAGAGCTCAACCTAAAGTTATGTCCTTGTACACAGTGGTACGTAGAACAGGTTTGGCTGGGCGTTCGTGAATATAATGTTCTACACACTGTTCTCTTGGCCGTATTAGAGGGTGGAGCTCCACAACCCATTCATTGGTAGAAAACCAAGGTCAGTTCTTCACAGCATAATGCAGGCACTGTCTATAGATACTGGCACCTGTTCCAGCACCAGCAGGCATTATAAAGCCAGTAACTGCATACTGCACTCAGCACCAGCAGGCACTGTTAACTGCTGCTTGGGCTGGGCCCGACCCACCCTATAGGCCACGTAGGCGATCGCCTAGGGCGCCGTTTGATTGCGGGGAGCCGAAGAGCAAGTGAGAAAAATCACACCATTAAAGTTTCACTGCTTTACTTCTTTTCTTGCTACTGAAATGCTTTTAATATAAATGAATTGACGGAATTTATGTTCTGCTGCTCTGGGGGTGAGGGGAGGAATTGATTATTTCAGCCTTTATAATTGCATTACAGGTTTGACTCCTGGGATATATGACCAAATGTGGCTTCTGAGTCTTTTGTATCAGCGTTCAGCACCGTCCCCATTCTGTGTTTCTCTGTCTGAGGCATCAGCCTCCATTGCCTTGTGCTCCCTCCCCCCCATATATCCCCTCCTTGTGCGCAGCGGCCGCCGCACCTGCAGGGCAGTAACTCCCGGGGGGGGGGGCGGGGGGTTGTAATCCCCCCAGTAAATCAAAACCGGTTAATTTAACCCCCCCCCCCAACAATCATGGTGGAGATCTCAACCCCCCCCTAATGTTCAAAGCAAAGTTACGTCCTTGAGCTCCTGCAAATGTAGCTAAGAGCTTTTAATTCTGAGAATGCTGATGACCGTTTTAAACTGCAGAAAATACATATAACCAGTGAGATGTACTGAAGTATAGGTACAAGTCTGCTGTAATGGGGTATATGTGAGATTTAGGGGTAGGCTGGGTGCGGCTTCAACTAGCAGCAGCGACATCATCTGAGAACAAGAGTGCTGCACAAAAAGTTCAGGCAGTAGACAAAATCTGTTTAAGATTACATTCATTTTTGTAAATAGGTGTCTATTTTCTGAAAATAAGTGATTACTAGGTTCAGGCCAGAGAGTTGCTTCATAGACCTACACAGCAGTTTTGCAGGATATAGTGACATGCTTAGGATTAACGTCTGCTAGGCGGTTAAAACAGGGGTGGCCAGTCTTATCCAGAAAGGGCCGGTGTGTTTGCAGGTTTTCACTGCAACTTCCTAATTAGATTACTAATTATAGGACTGATTGGCTGAGGAATCCTCATACTTGGGTCTGAACAGCTGACCTAAGTTTACCCCAAAAACCCGCATACACACCGACCCTTTGCGGGTAAGATTGGCCACCCCCGAACTACAATAATGAAATACTCATCTTTTCACTAAACGTGCCTGTGAATATTTCTAATGAGTGGAACAAATTGGACAGTAATTGGCACTTATAAATTCACAGTGTCTGTAACCAGTTGCCAGTCTGCGGTCAATCACTGAAAACCCCCCTTTAATGTTTCACCTTTTCCCAGCAAAATGCTGCTTTCCAGCATATAAACATGCTCAGAGAAGCCAAAATGCTACATTAGCATGAAAAGCTGTAGTACTGGTGTCCAACTAGGCCTGGTGTGGGAGGGGTTCTTACGGTGGAAGGGATTTGTAAGCATGTCTGTGGTCTTACTATCACCTGCTGTCAAGGAAGGGGATGAAAAGGGCACCAGAGCAGTCTAGTCTTCTGCTGTATTGCCTCCACTCTACACTCTACATAGGTGATTTCACTGGGGGATAATTTATCAGATGGAAATGGCATTTCAACATCCATTATATGTAACCGCTTGTCCTATTCAGGGTTACAGGAGTCCAGAGTCCATTGCAGAAGCTACAAGCACAAGGCAGGGAAAAGGAAATGATGGGACACACACCATCGCAGGAGATGCAGTGAATTTGCAATCTCCTATTAAACTGGGCGTGTTTCAGACCACGGAAGGAAACCCCCAGGACAGCACGGGAAGAATGTGCAAACTGCACTGCACTCCTCTCTTTAGGAGGCGAAGGGAAAGTACTGCAGCATCTCTGCTACGTGAACAAGTTATATTTAAAAATGTGGCTGTTGTCCTTCATATCAATGTCTGATAATTTATTGTAAAATGTACGTACTGTTTGTTTTCTTTACAAATTTATTTATCTGGATGAATAACTGGTTGGACATTCTCATCTTGCATCCCCTGGGAGATAAGAGTGACCGATGCCAGTATACATCCAAAACATTAACTTCTAACATCTGGATCTAACGTGGATTTTCTTCCATGATGTTTTTGTTGCCATGAGCATTCAAACAAGGATAAACAAGCCAAAAAATATTTTATGTATTTCAAAAAGTAATGACGGTAACTGTTAAAACTAGCTATGTAGAAGTTTTTGAAAAATGCATTCTTGTCATGCACATGTAACAAACATATTGCACGTTGCAGTGTATTACATCCACCTGCAGTAAAGGGAGAAAATAGACATGTCCTTTTTGAATAGACCCCAGAGTTTTCCCTGATTTTTCTCAATATCTTATACCAGTAATTGATGCACTGTAAAACAATTTGATAGCATCTGCATAATGCTCCAAACCAAGCCCATCCATTGCTTTTTTTATTTATTTTTGTGAATAAAGTTTCCCACCCGCTGTATGAATCTGCCAAACTTATTTTCATGGTGACCTTGCACCTGATTCCGAGATGTGGTGCTATGTTCACTTGCGAAGAGCCCCCTAGAGTTCTGACTTGGCAAGCTCTTCCGTGTCTCCAGGCCATGAAGGTGTGCGGCACCTGATGAGCCTTTCTCTGTCTTCTTCTCAAACGAGCAGAACGGCTCGAATCGGCTGTACAGTCTCCTGTCCACTTTCTGATCTCTTTGGCGGACATCGAGGACCTGGGTTGGTCTCGAGGCTGGTGCTACCTGCCGGTTTGTGGAAGCTCTGGAAGGCATGCAGTCCTGAGAGAGCTCCTCGGTGCTGAAGCGGGGTGCTGAGGATGTGCCCCCGTCAGCCAGGAAGTGGTTTTCTCTGATGAAAAGTCCTCCATTTCCTTTTTGTTGGCTGCTCACTGAGCTTGTCGTGCTACCCTTCTTTTTGCCCAGTTTCTTCCCCTCATCTTCAGGTGACCCGCCACACGTCTTGCTCTCCTTCTCTGGCTTGTTGAGAAGTGAAATAATCTTTTTTTTGAAGAACCTGGGGGAGCTGGGAGAGCTGGGAGTGTTGGAGGCTTTGGCTGAGGGCTCATGGCTGCTTGCACTAAGTGCTGTGGCTGATGATGTTCTGGAGGAGGGTGGGTTGAAGGCTGAAGGGATCTTGTTCTCACTGACCTTCTTGACGTCATGATGCGAGACTGACCGCTGGTCTTCCTTAATGCCGTTCGATGAGTACGGCTCAGTCCTATTACAATCTGTCAGCTCGCCGGTGATGCCCTGTCCACTTCCATATGTGCCAAACAAATGACTGGATGGCTCTTTGCTGATAATGTAATTGGTGCTGCACCTTGGGTCAGCTAAGCTATACCTCTTGTATCTTTCTTCTTGGAAAAGCTCTGGGTTTGTGACAGTCGTGCCTATTTTGCCTCTACCAAGGCTGGAAAAATTAGGATTATTGTTTCCATTGTACATGTTATACCTTGAATCGTCTAGGATCTGAATGCTCCGCCTCTTCATAATGAAGTCGTTGGGCATCGCTCGGTTCCCCATTGTGGTCAGAATCCTCGAGGGGTGAAAGCTTGTATTGGGTGGGGGGCCAAGCTGCTCTCCATGAAGCCCAGAAGACTGTGAGTTAGTGGTGTAGCTGTTGGACTCCGGCTGCTCAGGGATGGTGGACTTGAAGACAAGGGAAGATCTCAGCCGGGAATGCATGTAGGGATTGGGCTTGCCATCCAGCCCCTCGTTGTAATCGAGGTAGTCACTGGGATCCTTGATAGACGGTTCCTCATTGCTTAGGTAGGACTCTATCCGCCAGGTGCGTAGAAAAGATTTGCTGCTTCTCTCCAGGGACGGCATGTTCTGCTGCATGGAGAGCATTTGCTTGTCATGCCCGTGGTATGACTGCCTTATGTTGTTACCCCGGATATAATTTCCCGGGTTTAGTCGTGACTGCAGAGGATTTTCCAAGGCCCTGGAGAGGTAGTCATTTCTCCCTGTAATGCCAAATTGACCACAATCCCTGGCTACGTTCCATTGGCTCGCACCATAGTTCAAGTGGTTGGGGATATGCGAGGTCTCATTCCTTTCTCCAGCGTAACTGTGTCTCTTGAGGAAGTTGTTGTGGTCTGTGGCCTGAAGCTGAGCGATTCGCTGGTGAATCATGTGGCCGTCGGGTGCATGGTGGTTTAATAGCCCTTTGTCTTGCAGTTCTTGATCTAAATCATCTGCAGTGTTTTTGAGCCGGGCCTGACTTCCACAAGCTTTCATGTAGACGGTGTCCAGTGTGTGTCTCAGCTGGTCTCTCCGCTCGAAGGGTTGGCCATGTTTGGCCCCATAGCTCACCAATGGCCTGCCCCCGTCCGGCTTGCCTTCAAGCGTCACGGCCTCTGGCGAGGCGAAGGCCGACGGCACTAAGGAGCGAGCATAAAGCATCCGGAACTCCTCATCGTACGACTCCACCAGCTGCCCCGTTATCACCTGCACCATGCTGAGGTTGATTTTTTCGTAGGACCACATGAAGCTATATGATGGGAGAAACACAGCAGTCATTTTTTCCGTTGTAGCTACAGCGATGACAGGTGGCTAACGTTTTATACACTTCTGTAACCTTTAAGTCATGCAGTTTCTTTCTTAATGAAGAATTCTGTTACTGAATTAGTTGAGCTTTCAGCCTACCACCTAATTTCTGTGCAAGTCCTAGCAGGCTGTCTATAATGACTCAAACCTTTTTATTACTCTCAACTGTAACCACTTAAGAATATTATTATTGATTGAATTTATTTCAGTAGTCATTGCCCAATTGTTCGACAGTTTGTACCTAGTTGTGATCTGTACATCATACAGTCGATGCCTCATTTAAGGTTTTGTTACAAAAAGTTAAAAAAAAGTCTGTTTACTACAGCTCTTCATCAAATCAATGAAGATCACGTCACAGGTGTGAAGTGATCTAGAAGAGGACAAAATGGAAAAAAACAACACAAAGAAACAAGGAGATTATGTGTGAGGACATACAGAAAGGGAGGGGAGCAACTCATGACCTCCCGTAGGAAATGAGGAGAAATTAGGTGGATAGAGGGAGCACGAGCTCCTGTAGGAAATCGGGAGAAGTGCGGTAGGGAGATCCAGTGTGAGCTCCTGTAGGAGGTGAAGAGAGGTCAGCAGAGGAGGAGATGCACAAGGTCCTGAAGGAGACACAGAAGGAGGACAGGCAGTGTGGTATATGCTCCTGGTAGAGACTCATGCAGCTCGAGAGGTGAGTGTAATTACCTGTATGATCCATACACCACTGTCTGACAGTCGACCAGCAGGAATTTCTCTCCCATTGCTCCATAGAACTTAGCTCCTGAGCGGCAGAGATACTCCTGGCCCTTCACGGTGCGTACTCTTATGTTCTGTGGACAAAGGAGGCCGGCATTCAGCTACACTGTGGGAGCAGCCCTGGGGCACATGCTTCGCCAGCATTATGGCAACAGGAAGCTGCTGCAACAATAACCTTTCTGCTGGGATCTACTGCAGCGGTTACGGCTATAAACCAACCTGTTTACTGCCACTGTAAACCCCATAGAGGCTGCAAACTGCGGTCTCTTATTTGTTTAGCATAAGATTATGTGGGGAAACACACAAATACAAGACAATGAACTCTCCGCAGACAGCCATTGCTAGGACCTGGCACGCTTGGCCTGCTTTAAATGGAGAGCTACAAAATAGGAATGGAACTGAACACAATGTTTCCATTTTCAGTACTGCACACACCGAGACTGTGGGGAACATAAATTCATAAAATTTAGTTGGGCTTATCATCATTTTTTAATTTCCAGGACTTTCATGATGACTGTAGTACTGATTCATTTTTTTCCAGTTTTAACAATACAGTGTCCAGCAGTATGGACTGACAAAAACTTTAAATATGTTTAAAATACCCAGCCATGTTCTGTTAATACCGACAAAATATTAATATCTCAGTATCTATTGGATTCCTTAATGCAATCAAAATAAGCAGCCAGGCTAATTAGAATATAAGTTCAGTACTTATCTTTTTACAGCTGCTGAAATAACTATGAACTCAATCTGCTACTGTTTCACCTTCTGCTTATCTAATTTGCTCTTGCTACCAGAACTGAAATGAGCTTGAACTCTGCTCATTAACACTACATGGCTGGTCTTTGCTCAGGCCCTCACATGCTGGCTGGAGGGGTGCTTTGAATAAACTGCTTTCTTATACTTGATTCGAGTCTGAAACACAATTGTGCCACATATCAGGGTTGCGATACAAGTAGACTAGGCCTTCCTTAAAAAACACAGCACCGATGAGTAACCGCTTTGAATCTGACACCGAAGCGGCTGATTGTTTGACATCATTTCTCCCCCCGTTTGTCAGGTGGAGCTGCCCACGCAGCAGAACACGGGACTCGATCGGGCTGCGTGTGAGCGACTGCCAGCCTGAGGCACTGGGTGTGGAGTCATGAATAAAGTAAATAATTGCGAGTCATCTCATAATCATTTTCCACCCTGTATTGGAACAATGACAATCGTACTGTGTCAGAATCCATGTCAGTATTCTGAATTCATTTTGTTGGGGGGATTAAAATATATACTATTAATATATAAAATTTTGTTTTAGGACAATAATAACATCACCGAGTACGGGTTTGCCCCATGGTGGAAAATCCCCCCAAGAAGCACCATTACGGAACACCCCACCCTGGTTAGCTTGCCTGCCAGCTCCTCTCTCCTCTGGCAAGATTCACTCCCTCAGCATGTATGACAACGTTAAATTAGCTGCCAGTAGAGCTGACTTGCTAACTCGGCACCCCCTCAAAAGATGTTGCCTACAGGACTGACAGAGCCTGATCGTGGGGCTCAGCGGTGTGATGTCACAGGACGCTCATGGTGTGCGGGTGTCATGCCACTCAGCATGGATGGGGCGTTCCCTCTGCGTAATCAATCACCTGCTGGTGCTGCTGGGGTGTGCTCCTGTTCTCCCCACTCCCAGTCCGTCCCAGCATGTCGTGCAGTGACGTGCTCCTGTCTTTCATCGCCCGGGTTTTTTAAGAGTGAGGTTCTCCGACCTGGGATGGCCCAGGTGTGTGCTTCCCAGGTGCTCGTATAAACATGGAGGAATAACATCACAGACAGGCCCCAGCCTGTCCCCAGCTGGACAAGAAGCCACTTGAACTGTGATATGCCAACGGGAAGCACATCTCCATGGATAAGGGCTGCAGGGAGGTGTGTGTATCAGCCTGCGATTGGAAAGTGGCGGTTCAAATCTTAGGGTTGGCAGAGTGATTTGGACCTCTGTGCAAGACCCTTAACCCCAATGGCTCCAAGTACTGACTGACCCTATTGTCTCAGAAAATCCCTTTGGATATAAATAAACAAAATATAGGGCCTGTGTGTTGTACGGTGGCTGTGGTTCAGTCCAAGGCTGCATTAGGCTTCCCATCAATTTCAAATTCTCCAGTTTATTTGTAATTAATTCATTAGTTCATGCTACATGTGAAGGTGACTCCATAGAGGTTTATAAGAGAAACAGAGGTTCCTGTGGATGCTAGGATGACGAGAAGATGCTGTCCGCAGAACCAGGTAGTAACCAACTATTGTCCAGTAAAAAGTCTCTGAAAGCCTGAACTGCAGGGTAACTTTACAAAAAGGAAGCGGAGAAATGGACACACCCTTCAGTTTGAGTTCCTCAACCTGCCTGAAAGGCGTCAGCCTGGGCCAAAAAAACATCGTAAAGACGTCCTGAACAAAAGGAAAGGCAGTGATATGAAATCCGATCTGAAAGGCCTGTGACGGACACCTCCGTGTCGACAGAGAAACCATGGAAAGGGCGGCCAGCACGGCAGCAATGGCCAGGGTCTCCAGCTTGGCCTCCAACAAGGCGTCATAAACCATCCTTGGAACCTCGCCATGGTGTTCTGTCTTGCTACACACGCCTACTATCACCATTGCCCACTCGCTGTACTTATTGATCGATCTGACGGTTCTTCTTTATAGATATTTTTTTTACTGCTAAGCCTGGGGGTGGAGAATGCAAACGCCTTCCTGGGTAGACCGAGGAGCTATCAGGAGATGTTCCTCATGTTTCACGGTGTCATTGAACGCGGCTTTCTGTCTGAGACAGTTCTGCATTCACAAAGTCTGCGCTGTCGCTGCTTCAGTTTCTCTGTTGGCTGGCAGACGCTGGTAGCCATCTGTACGAGGCACCTCGGTGAATTAAGGGCTTGTTTTGCTCAAATCATGGGGGGAAAAAACCAAACTGAGGCTAAACGATTTTATGGGAACATATATCTTTGCCTGGACAGTACATTACTCAGAAATTACAGACGGGGACCCCCACCTTCTTTTTATGGCCACTCTCATAGTAACTAACCCTAACCCTAACCCTAACTAACCCTAACCTTAACCCGAACACAAAAGCAGGCCACTTCCCAGCTCTTGGCCCAAATTGTTTTCTTAACTATTGGCCTGAACAAAGCCTAGTTTCAGCGTTTCAGGTGTCCAGCTATTGCTGTCATTTGGAATATCAGCATTGTGCTCGGGCACTGGGCATATTCCTGCAAACACTGTCCCAAAAAACAGGGATGCGTGGGACTTCATCTCTCAAGCAGAGTCCAGTTTGTTGTTTCTGAAACCTCCCACCCTGGCGTACTGAGTGCTTGTGACCAACAGGGGGCCTCAAACCTCTGGGGGGCCCATGCAAATGCCTGGTTTGCGTGATAGTAAACAGTGGTGCTGCTCTCTAGGTAAAAAGCTGTTCCTCCCTGTAATCCTCAGGTGTCACATTTCTTTAGCTATTAACTGTAGTGTAATACCTCTAAGTGTTGTCAAGAATGTTAAGGAACAGAAAATATGACTTCAGCTCCCTAAATGTGGCTATTCTCAGTCTAGTCTCTATGCATTAGCAAAGAAGTGGCTTTACTACTGTGGAACACAGAACACCAAACTTCACTCTGTAGCTCTTTCACGTCCCAGTCTCTTTGAGAAGATACGAGAAACATCTACCTAACCACCCAGGATAAAATTACTAACAAATAACTGCCATTCGTATTAGGTGTAATAAAGCAGACATTTAAACTCCTGGTTCAGCTTCAGTTCAAACTATTTTAAGTCCAGAACACTGTATTGTAACTGTACTATAACTGCACTGTACATCTCAAGTATTTTGTCACATGTCACCGTTGTTGATATAAAATTAGATTTGATTTTATTTCATTCATATTGAGATTTTGCTCCTTGATTCGGTACCTGCAGCACGAGACCAGAGGAGAGTTTGCCTTTGAAAATCTCACCAAAGGGGTTTATATGCGAAATGGTGTCAAACAGCCTGAAACCTCAGTTTTCACACATTAATGCATCGTTTTAGAGGGATGCTTTGTTTGTCTTTATTGACAATACTGGTGTAAGTTTTTCAGGTAACAATTGTGCATCATGAAGCTGAAAAGAAGAGCGCTGTTACAGTAAATCCCGGAATTCAGAGTGTAATCTGAAGCCCAAGTAGGCCTAAGTTCCTTAATTCAATTGTGCACTCGGTTAAATCATATTTGTGTCAATCATTAAATACAGGATAGATTTAGTTACATGACTAGTTTCATTAGAGTCATTAAAGTA
This sequence comes from Isichthys henryi, assembly GCA_026776945.1. Taxonomy (NCBI): domain Eukaryota; kingdom Metazoa; phylum Chordata; class Actinopteri; order Osteoglossiformes; family Mormyridae; genus Isichthys; species Isichthys henryi. The sequence continues at coordinate 861,509 of JAODJX010000065.1, read as the reverse complement.
AAATAATTAGCAAAACAAGCGTCCTTACCCTCAGCCTCTGGATGTGGACGTCCTGCTTCTCGGTCATCCTCAGGAAAGTTTTAACATGACGCTCGTCAAGGAGGATGTAGACGGCCACCCCCCTGCTGGACGCGTCCACAACCTCTTTGAAAATATCCACGTCTGTGAAGATGTCCATGACGATGGCGATGACCTGCGAGGGGAACATGGGGCGCATGAGAGCGCTGCCCTTTCAGCCGCAAGGGGGACGCACCGTGGCTTGGTAATTAGTCGTTATTAGTTATTACACTCCAGCTGCACATATTTCACATTTGGTTTTTGAATGCGGACCAATTTAAACCGTCAAAACACAGAACTCACTAAATTTATTCAGAATAGATTAAAATTGCAGGTTATGTGATATTTTTCTAACTGAATACAGATTGTCAGTAAAAAAAAACAAAAAGGTAAAGGTCATTTCTTAACAAGTCTCCATTTATTCGAAATTAAACTTTGTTCTGCAAAACAAGTCTACGTTGGGGGCAAATGAAATTGTACCTTTCTTCACTAAGTGCTCAGGGGGTTGCAATATAATATAATATAATATAATAGCCTACCGACGGAGGAATGGCAAGGAGACGGGGGGATCGCGAACCTTAACCGCATGGCGCCACACAGGTTTACGATATGAGGCCCAAACCGGACAAAAGTCGAGAGGGGAAATGAATGTGCGCGAGAGTGAACCACGTTGCTCGCACCAACTCATGTAACCAAGCAGGGCAGTGGGCCCCGTGTGAGTGCGTGGCATGTGGGGCTCACGGCACGACCATATCGGCGTCTGGGGAACTGGAAAATCAACATGCTGCCTTCAAGTTGAAGCAAGTCACTCAGTTCACCCGGGTAATGTCAAGGCAGAACAAATTCTCCTCAGTTATGAGCGTTCAGTTGGTGTTTAGGGTGTAATTATGCAGAAAACGATTTGCAGCACGATGCCATCATAAGAATACAGAATGGATATAATCTGCACTCAGTCCCCTTTTGGGTTTAAAATAATGTTAGAAACATTTGGAATTTAGAAATTTTACACTGCATCAGAATATAAACGTTTAGTAAAAATGTCTAAAACAAATACAATAAAATACTGTACAAATGTCAGCATTGTTGTACTACTTATGTCCAGTATAAATAGTGACCAGGAGAGTGTTATTTGAAAGTTTTTTTAATCCAGTTTTGCTTTGAGCAAGAACAAAGCAATAAGTCATATGGGTATGATGCCCTGCTAACACTGCCTGACACGAGTCACCCGACAGCCAACTAGGCCTCACACTGCTTGGTTTGGCAGATTTTTCCAGGCTATTGGACAGTTGCCTGGGTTGTTTTCAGTTTGCTGTATAGGACAGTAGGGTGGATTATTCGTTAGGAGTGGTGCATCGGAGTATTGTAAAAGTTTGACCAGCTTTCAGGTGTAATGTCAGACATGAATCGATGAGCTGCTTGGTATGATGGCAGTGTTAGCGCGGTGTGGCCAGTGGCCAGTGTTCCATCTGTGCTATTTCTGACGGCCCACTTACGTGTCTTGCTTCCTGGATGTGTTTACGAACCGCCTCTTTGATGGTGGGGCAGTTTGGACGGGGCGGCTGAAAGAGAAGATTGATGTTTGTTTGCATCTTCTCCCGAACGTCCGGCCAGCCAAGGTCGAGGTTAGGGGTGTCAAGATCAGAGTGAACGGGCCAGTAGGTGCCGCTGGAGGGCGTGCTTTCCATTGTGGGGTCTGCATCCTCCTCCTGATCGCTGGTGACCGGCCTCTCCGCATTCTCCGTGATGAACAGGAGCTCATCCTCGGAGAGGAACTCGCCAACACGCTCTCCCTTGAGGAGCTCTCTGTATGCCTCTTGCCCCCCGCTTACTAAGGCATCGATGGCCAGCCTGTAGGTCTCCTTGTAATGTGGTCGAATGAAATCATCTGGCTTTATCTCGCTCGTTAGGGAGGACAGCTGTGACTCGATCATTTTTACAGCTGTGGGGGGCACCGGTCATCAGCATGGGCCACCTGGGGGAAGAGCTACTAGTCATTGTCTTATACCAACACACAAATACCTACTTATGAACCTTTGAGCTTGTACAAGACAAACGACAATGTTGACATCAAGAATTTAGATTTACCTGTTTGTGATTACTTCATTAATCATAACAGTTTACACACTCACAAGGGGCTTGAACATTATCACTCTAGTAGAAATAAACATGTTTTTTTTTTTTAAAAAAAAAAAAAACTGTTTTTATGTACAAACAGTGGCGGGGCATGCAGGCCGTGCCATCAACAATGCCTGAATTGTTTTGAAGGGAAATTCTTTGACGGTGATGAAGGTTCGTGTTTTGACAATTTACTTTTTAAAGGACCGATTTCAGTGTGACTCACCCTGTCAAACCATATTGTACAGTTGTTTTTTAATTGGTTACCAAAACATTATTAGTACAGTACATTGGACGTGGTAAGAAGGACATTGACTGCAAGAAGTCCAACTTTTTGGACAGGAATTTTGCAAGTCTCCGTTTGTCTTCTGTGTGTCGCGTTTTGGTCGTAATGAACGCATGCTGGCGTTATATAACTCAGCAAAAAATGTTAAATGTACCCATGGGCTTTTATATTTACAAAACCTGAATTTGTGAAAAAATTCGTATGTACATATATATGTGGTCTGGGTGCTGAATTATTTACTTAAGGGTATACAAAGGTACGATCTGTTGACACATTATCTAACTGCATAGTAATAAAATGTTCAAATTGACATGGTTAAGTCTGTCTTATCCAAATTACTCTTCTCAGAAGTAGAAACAGACAGAAATTGAGCAACTTAGCCGCAAGTCTGAGCAATTCTAATGCAGAAAGTCGACGAGGAAGCTGAATTTTGATTCTGTTTATTCATTGTTACAGAGAAGCATTTCGAATGGAGGACAGAACCACACAATAGCGTCGCCCATCACATCACTGCTACATAGCAGAGTCTCCTCATGTTTGCCGTTTTTCTTCATTTGAATCGACCATTTTGTCACACATCCTCAGGTCTGAGTATTAAAAGTATCTGGACCAGCACATTTCCCACATTTTGGGAGTATTTCCCAAAAACTCCCGCACCCCAAGCAAAACGTCTTGGGCTTGGATCGAGGGCGGTGGGGGGTCGTACATTGATATTTATGAAGCCAGCACATGAATACCAGCTCAACTCAGTGCTGGGATCTCACACTACATTATTTCAATGGACTCTGTAGCCTCTCGGGGCGAGAGGAATCACACTCTACAGACCACTCTAAAAAAGATAAAATTTCACTTACTCATGACTTTGTTTTTAAAGTTTCTTGCAAGTCTTCTTCATGTGGCCTCCCATCATGTCCGCACCTTTGCTTTGTGGAGACACCAGCTGCTGCTCTAACTGCAGAGGCTGCCACCAAACTGCCGGCTGGGGAAGCGAGTGAGACCTCGGAGTCAGAGAGCCAGGCAGCGGGGAATCCAGGCGAGGGCGTGGGGGCCAGTTTTCACATGCGAATACCTGCCGCCTTGTGTGTGGCTGCCGGCCAGGGCCGATAGTAAACCTGTTTGACTTGTGTGGCTCCACCCCCTGTGTGAGAATACTGAGTACCTGCCTCACCCCGCTCCCCCCTCCCCCCCAGCGCTGTTTCTCGTCAGTGGAGTCTGCAGCCACCTCCCGATCTGTCTGGCCGGCTGGAGAGGACACCATTCCGTCACAGATTGCACAATGCACTCCCCCGGGCATGCCGCGGGCCCCGCTTACATGTCTTTCCAGCTTGAAGATTTTTTTACTATTTTTTTTCATGCAATAAATTTCCTTTACTAATAAGCTGGTACTTAAGATAATTTTGCTTTTTAATTTCATGTGCTGACTGCACTCACAGTGATTAGCAGCAACAGCACAGGAGAGAGTTTGATGTTAGTGGAATGAAGCCAAATTATATATGGGGGGTACACAGCCCCCACTTCCTGCTCCCCTTAAAAGTAGAGTGTAGTATGAAAACCGAAAGCGGTTTTTGGATGTTGATGATTTCAGTTTTTTCCGAAATGCTGCGTTTTATAGCTGTTACCACATGTTTCTCAGTGAAGGGTCAGTCCCAGATCTGTTATGATTTTTCTTCGCCACATGAAGCTTGGGGGGAATCGTCCTCTCCTGCTCTGACCTGGTTCTTCTGGGCCTTAGAGAAAGTCGACATAAACTGGCCGTGCGATTAGACCTCTAATCTGCGCATTTTCAGTGTGTATTGATGTTGCTCCATTGAGGAAAACCCAGAATGTTATACTTAGGAAATGATTGCTTCAAGCATGTGAAAGTGTGTCATGGAATAATTACATAGTCATAGGAATTTGTGAAAAAGGGGGTGTCATCTTTTAATGTCAGGGGACAGGTCAAATGACTGATTTATTATTCCTAGGAAAGGTAGCGATTCCTGAGAAGGGCAGACATGCAGATGCAGCAGCGTCCCAGCAGCTGGGCTTCTTCTGCCTTTATATTTGAACAGAGAAAGTGTGCTGTGTGAGATCCAGCCTTCCCACTTTCTGTCTGTGACTGTAACCCCTCCCAGTCACAACACACACACACGGTGGGAAATGCCAGCACCCCGAAAGATTACAGCGGGAGCACCGGATGACGACATCAACACCAAAGCAGCAGCAGTGTTTACTATCCCCCAAACCATGCATTTACATCACCCCCCCCAGAGACAGCAAACTGTATTATCAGATACATGCCATGCGTGATGTTTTAGTTCACAGGTTACTGTTGTATTGTTTCTGTTACTATTAGTGTTGTAACGTTTTGATAAAACAGACAATTATTACCCGTCATGCAAGCCTCAACTTCATGAAAATACAAATGATGTAACATGTGACAGTTTGCTGACTGCTGCGTCGCCACTCTGAATAATGTGAGTTTCTGCACTAGTGTGGGGGAGACCACAAGCACTGTTCATGCGGCACCTGCATGTCCGTGTGCAATGCATGGGCGCCGCATGTGTATGGACACCCTGTCGCATTAATGGGGCCCAGCATTTTACGGGCAGTGGGCGAGGATGATGGTGGGGGTGCAGGGAGATCAGAGTAGTGTGTGAGCATCTGAAGGATGCGCGTGGTTCCTGTTTCCCGTGCAGTTAACCCTCTATGCCCCTGCCCCCCCAGATTGTTTTACACACTGTGCCCTTTCTGCCGTCATGGTTACACAAATCTCTGGCACCCCTAAGTTTTCTGCACTCATTTCTTTCTTCATGATTTGGCCCCATTGTGTGAGGAGTCAGGACGCCTCTCCCTACTGAAGGCTCACCCCTGACCCCTGGATCCAGGGGCAACGGGGATGTTACCACAGGTAGGGGGAAGCGGGAGGGCATGGAATCCTGGATCCAGGAATTGAACCACAGACAATTTCAAAGTATTAAGTATCGACCCATAGATTAGCGAATTTTGGGAATTTGGGAAATTTGGGACAAATAGGGGCTGGGAAGACCAGCAGTGTAACAAACAGAAAGGGGAGGGCAAGGGGACTGACTGCATATCTGCACAACGCTGTGACTGACTGCCAAGGGGACTGACTGCATATCTGCATAACGCTGTGACTGACTGCCAAGGGGACTGACTGCATATCTGCACAACGCTGTGACTAACTGCCAAGGGGACTGACTGCCAAGGGGACTGACTGCATATCTGCACAACGCTGTGACTGACTGCATCGGTGGATCGGGGACTATCGGAAGAGCGCTGTGACGGAATGGCGCGGGGA
>JAODJX010000065.1:833855-848492 GCA_026776945.1 Isichthys henryi | reverse complement strand
AGAAGTTGGCACCTCCACATCATTGCATTCAGTTTTTATTCACGATTTGTATAGTGTCCCAACTTTTTTGGAATCCGATTTGTACTATTTAACAATGTGAATTTGCTTTAAAAACTCAATATTCATTCATTCTCTACAAAGAGTGGTAAAGTGAATGGGGGATAATTAGACCTCGTTAAGACCGCGGGGTGGGGGCCGTAAGCAGGAGTTTGCGCGCTTTCACAAAAATGTAAACATTCCCAAGTGTCTCTATTAACTGTCTAGGATTTATTGACGGCCTCACTAAGCATGCCCCCCCCCCCATCCAGGATGAGATCAGCCAAGTCACTTTCCTCATTCCATCTAAACATTGGAGAATTTCAAACTCATGCATAAGTCACACTGTGGCTGCAAAAATAAGCAAAAAAAAGCCCTAATTATTAATGTATCTGACACGGCCGTGTGGAGCCTGCTTGTCGGGTTTATGCATGTTAAACACAACAGCCTTCAGTCAGGGCTGGAAATGTGACTACAGTGTTTCCATGGCAACCCTCAACATGCTGTATTTCCTTTCAGAATAATAAAAAAAAATTAAGAACCGTGAACCATAAGATGAGGGCAGAAGTGGAGCTCGTGAGAAAAGCGGAAATTGTATCGCAGGCAAAAAGACAGTTTTGGGCAAATTTACCTCACAGATGGGTTTTTTAGCTTTTTTCTTAACAGTCAACATCGTGTTTCCAGCAGGCACACAGTCAACAGGTAAAAATGCCTTACAGGCCGCTGAATCATTTACCTTAAAATAGACTGGCTTTAAATTCCTCTGTTATTGTGGGGATTTTTGGCTTGTCGGTTTTGATTGAATTTGACAGAATCAGATCCTTAGACTCAATCTGTAGCCAGAACACACTTCTATATTTTCATGAACCAGGAGAGATCCTTCTAGTCCTGTGGTCCTCAGCCCATCGTCGTGAGCCTGTAAGTGTCCCCCATAATACGTTTTAGAAATATAATCCTTTTTGTTCAGTTTGTTTATATACGTGTACATCTGGGTATTACAAGGTATTTCACTTGTCAGGATCAGTGAGCAGGACCAGCCACCGTCTCTGGAGTAACTGGAGGTTAAGAGTGTTGCTCATGTGATCACTGTGCTGATCATGGCATTTGAACCAGTGACCTTCTGAGCACCAGAATAGATTCATAACCCACAGATGCCACATAACATTCAGCCAATAAAACAGTATGGTGTTACGTCTGCAGAAAATACTGCACCTGTATTTTAAAGTGCATTGCAGTTAGGTTCTACAGAAACGTGAACAAACTGAAACCTTCACTACGCTCCGTGTATGGTAGTGCACATGCACTCTTGTTTACATACGACACTTATCCATGCAAGCAGAAGGTCGCAGTCGCCCAAGCGTACAGCGATGACATTCCATCAGACCCTCCAGCAGAGGGCAGATGTTGTCTTCTTGGTGTGAATGAATTTTCATCATTGCCAGGTGATTTGTTTCCACAGATTTGTACACTGAAATACATCTGTGTACTTCTTCAGTTATGCGTACTCTTATTCTGCCCTTCCTTCACTGAGTTCTGCTCAGTGCTGCCACTTACTGGGACAACTAGTCACATGCGTAGCTGATGTGCACCAATGAACAAAAAGTCCGCTAGACCAAAAGCCTGATCTGCTCGGACAGCCATGATGACAAAATTTGGTTCACTAACCCAGTGCGCAGACCATAATGACACGTGGAAAAGTGAAACATGAACTGGTCTTGACATTGCTCTCCAGGAAATGAGAACCTTCATGTTCTGCTGTCACGGACGACACCTCTGAACATGAAAAAACTTCAAGAATGGCTGTGTGTGTCGTCAAAGACAAAAGGTCAGAAATGTCAGGGACCTACCTCCAGTTGTTTGCCCATCAGTGTTTGTTTCAGATATTTCCTGAAGGGATTTGGCTGAAACTCCGCTTTATTGTCTGCCTCTGGTGTTTTAGTCACGGCCCCCACAGGACGTATGACTCCAGGCTTGGTCTGTGAAGGTTTTCATGCCAATCAGAACTACTGAGAGCCTCTGATGATCACACCTGTGCAATTACTCCTCTGGAAGAGGAATTCCAAAAGGAATGCTTCTTCAAACATGAATAAAACACGACCCTGAGTCGAAAGGCTTTCCAGTCATTCAATATAAAATTCAGCAATAGTTTGTGGTGAACAAAAAAAAGTGATCATTTCTGATCTATAGGAAAATCTCAGGACATTCAAAGCTACTAATACTGCAGATGGTCTGTGCCGCAGAAAAGATCTGCATTGTGGCTAAGTCCAGATGTAAATACACCGTTTTGGTTATATAACCATTAACAATGTTTTTTTGCTGTTTTAACTTCATTCTGCATTTGACTTAGAATTGACAAAAAAACCTCTGTGAATGCACGTACAATGGAAACTGTACTGTGACAGAACATTTGGATCTAATCACTGGTCCACTTCAATATGAAATAAAAAATGAAAACACCCACCAGATTTCTCTCCAAAGGGCTGCCTTGTTGCGTGTAGGAAAATGCCTGTTTTGATAATAGCACATTCAGTCAGTGCCTGAAGCTATTTGCGGTGACTATACAGAGCATGAAATGAGTCTTTGTTTGAATGATTACCGCCTTTAAGACTGACTTGTTCCCTGAGTGTCTTTCCATTCCTAACTGGTTTTACCATCCACAGGAACTAGCCTGTGTGTCATGATTCAGTGTCCTGGTTTCAGGGTTGAGTCTATGGAAATGCAGGATGAAGTGTCTCAACACTCTTTGTTTCATAAATAACATAGTGGGCAAGTCCTGGTAGTTTTTCTTACATAGCAGCCCTTAAACTCTTATTTATAAAATCCTAAGTGATCTATCATGTGGGGCGGCATGGTGGTGCAGTGGTTAGCACTGTTGCCTCACACCTCTGGGACCCGGGTGCGGTTCCTGCCTGGGTCACATGTGTGTAGAGTTTGCATGTTCTCCCCATGTCGTCATGGGGTTTCCTCCGGTTTCCCCCCATGGTCCAAAAACATGCTGAGGCTAATTGGAGTTGCTAAATTGCCCGTAGGAGTGCATGTGTGAGTGAATGGTGTATGAGTGTGCCCTGCTATGGGCTGGGCCCCCATCCTGGGTTGTTCCCTGCCTCGTGCCCATTGCTTCCGGGATAGGCTCCGGACCCCCTGCGACCCAGTCAGGATAAGCGGTTTGGAAAATGGATGGATGGATGGATGGATGGATCTATCATGTCTTATCGACGTCCTACAGCAAACAGTTTTTATTTTTTGTATCAGCCACATAAGACAATGGGAAGCCAGCTGAAGCATGTGGTGAAAATTAGTCGTGTGAATTCTGAGGCGACCTATGTTTCTTTAACATTATCACAACACACATGCAGAAAATCAGAGAGCAGGAAATCTGTGAGAAATATACGCTTTGCCTTTTTGAGATTCTGTATGCGTGGGGGGGGGTGGGACTTACATATCTAGTTTCACGTCCCACTGGTCTTGGCAACAATGTGAATGGCTGTAAAGAATAAGAAAAGGATGAAATTCAATATCGAGATGCAAAATCAGTGATGGAGGATCAGTACCATGTGACGGTGCCCATGTGTAAAGCTTCACTTTTCACACCTTTGAAGGTTCAGGGCTCAGGGATTTCGTCAGTGCTACTGGAACGGAGCGAGATCGCCGCTGTAAATGAGAGAGACACCTTCTTTGCTGACAACAAAAGACACTACCCAATATTTACAGTTGAGATCACACTCAATCACACTTAAATGGCTTTGACCGTGACTTTATGTTCTTCCTTTAAGCAGCACGGACTGCAGATCTGAGGAACATTTCTAGCTGCACTTACCGTGGGCATGGTGTTCTCTAAGACTTCATCGATGGCGGCATACAGTTCCTCGGACTCCTGCCTCAGCTGGGCTGGCGAGCAGATCTACAAAATTCACAGGCTGTTTCTGTTCTGCTGCCCCTGTGACCTTTCACTAGGGTCAAAGAGGTGTGTTTAGGGCAGTGATTCCCAACCCAGTCCTCGGAGAACCCCGGACAGTCCACGTTTTTGCTTTCTCTCATTTCCCAGCGCACCTGTACCAGGTATTCGGTGTTCCTGATTGGCTGAGAGCTGAGAGGGAGCAAAAACGTGGACTGTCTGGGGTTCCCCGAGGACTGGGGTGTGAAACATTGGTCTAGGGAACGCGACTGACTTTGAGACAAACAGCTCTTCTGCCCCTCAAGCAGAAGGCGTCTGCCTTTACGGTCCTGTTAGGTCAGACTCCCTGCCAGCCCTGCTTGCCATACCTCTGGGTGACTCTCCTCGTCATTGTCTGCTCTGTCTCCGGGCCTCTCCTGATTCTCAACATGATCATCTATTGCCTATGGTTGACAGCCAGGTGACAAGTTTCATAAATCACGTTTCATATTATCCAGACAGTTTTGACACTTCCATTCAAATAAACATTTGTTAATTTGTAAGAAGACTGCTGTACATGCTAATGAGTGTACTATCAAAATATTATAATTCTGTTTTTGAAAGTAAATGTAAGTTTTTATATTTGTATTTTCTCTGATTTTGGTTACTCTCCTTCATACATTTACATTTCAGTCATCAGACTCTCGCTTCATTCTTTTGATTCGCTAAACATGCCCCGATTGAAGACAACACAGTTTATCATTTGATGAAATGCTATCGATATCTATCAAAAAATCACAGTAAATAAATCATGATCTTGTCATTTTATCACTATCCAACAATTAGTAATTCACAATAATCAGAATCAGAAAACTTTATTGATCCCAGAGGAAATTGCTTAACTATATGAGCAGCTAGAAGAGGTAGGACCAATCATTCAGATGTCTTGGTCCCAGTCTTGGATTCACATCCTCTACAATCTGATTGGTTATCTCACTGAACCAATCATTTTTCATTCTGCCTTCAGAATATTTTTTTGTAAGTGAAATTCCTACATGCCAGTGAATGGAATACCTGCTGTCACTAAGTCGCAGTGAATGACAGTAAGTGCCTCACCTGCTGTTCCAGCAGGATGGTGTTGGTGGGAATGGCTGCCAGCGCTTTGTAGCCGGTCTTGATCTTGTACTGCTATGATCAAGGAAATTATCAGACATGCACTGTTAACAAAAAGCCTGAAAAAGGCCGATGACTGGATTTATACACAGTGCCCTGGAAACAGAATCTCCTCCAATGATCAGAGTGTAATTTCATTGCAATACATTTATAAGGATGTTTACACTCAGCAGAATCATATCTAAAATCCGTAACGTTTTCACATGACTTTGTAATAATTTTCTATCTGGAAAAATGATTTATTCACTGATTAACTGGTATAAAGTCCTTCCATGGATACATTTGATACTGAAGCATTTTATAGGAATAAACATGGAAGGACCTTTTAAAAGCTCCTACCAAACAATACAACTGACAGCTGAGTAACACCATGAGCATGACAATGTAATCTGATTAAAAAGCAGAACAGAACAGAAAACATACAACAGGCAATAGAGATATTCACTGGTATGCAAATGATCATCATGTTAAACGAATTAATGACTAATGACTAAGAACTTCTCAAGTTCAGAAAGAGCTTAATATTAACACTGCCGTATAAGTTGGGCTGATGTTTTCCCACTGGGCTTATTGCAATGGCTAAGAGGAGGAGCGAGTCCAGGCATGCACCAGGCGTCGCAGGACATGCGTAACAACATGCAGCCACCCTGCTCAAAGGCATGCACCATACCTTCTTTTTCCTACCCCCGCCCCCAACAGTGGAGCCGTCTGGTGTGCCATCCCGGGGAGTTGGGGAGGGTGATGAGACCAAGGAGAGTGGGGGGGAAGGGGGCGGGGTTATCCAGCCGGGTGCCGAAAGGGCAGAGCTTGATCTCAGAGACTCAGAGGGGTTTTTTGGAGGCATTAGAGGGAGGGATAAGGAGCTCCAGCAGGGAGGTGGTGTCAGGTGCTGCATGGATGATGCTGCAATACCGTTCTGCAGCGGATGCGGCAAGTTGGATTCCTGCACCTGCATTACCCTGAGGGATGGGGAACCTACAGGCCCGTAGGGGGCACCACTGGGCTTAAGGGTGACCAGCTCAGGCTTCGAGAACAATGGGGACGCAGCCCGGTGTGGAGGACTGGCCGTATGGGTCAGAGTCTCTGGAGTGCTTTCAAGTCGTGGGGGAGTTTGTGAGATGGCAGGTGTTGTAGGAACTTCAGCAAACGACGGTTGGGGTAGAGCTGTTGGCTTTGAGGGATTTGAAGGCCAATTATGGTTTTGGACTGTCGCAACTTGAAATGGGTATAACCTGGGCGGAGGGCTCATGGTCTTCACGGGGGGGAGAGAGGGCTTGGCCTCCGTGAACATGGTAAGCAGCCTTTTGTCCACCGGACTTGGGGACCAGGGGCCGGAGGGTCCCTGCCACAGGGAGGAGAGGCTGGAGGCAGCCGAGCATGCGGCACAGGACAACTGGCTCTCCGGAGTAACGGGCCAACAGGGGGAGTACGGCCGGGGCGGCACTGGGGATAGGAGGGGCAGTCGGCCTTTCCGCAAGATGGCTGTGAGCAGCGAGAGCCGGCTGGGGGGGATCTTATGTGCAGTCTTTGAAGAGAGGGTGCCGGCTGCCTGGGTGGCCGACGCTCGTGCCAGGCTGCAGCCCGGTGCCAAAGAGCGGCGCTCCACCCGCACCACGCAAGGCGAGAAGCTTCCCGACCAGATGGAAGAGCACGGAGATTCAGTGCGGCTCAGCGACGCCAGAGACCCTTCCGGTGAATTCCAGGCGGGCTGGCTAATGCGCTTGGCCAAGTCCTCCCAGGTGACAGACTCCCGGGATGAAGCTGGTGAGACCAACAGTCCGTCTAAGTTTGGTGTCTCAGTCATCAACGTGAGGGTGACCCTCACAGGTGTGCCACAAATGCCATCTACAGGAGCTGAAGGGACATCCTGGCATGGCCCAGGAACTGATCTGTGATTGGTGGAGCTCGGGGCAGGGAGAGTTTGAAGGCCACTTATGCAAAAGTGAGGCATGGTGTTCTCTGTATGAGGAGAAAACTGGCGATCGGAGGCCGACGTTTCGGTCAAGTGATCGGCGGCCATTTTGAACTAAGAAGAAAGAGACATCAGTCCTCGTTAACGGGAAGACTTCACCAATGGAGCATGTCCACTTCCGGGCTGCTTTGTTCTCCCTCCCACATCGCGGGGGCTTTTAAAGCAATAGGGCCTTGACTGAAATCAGAAGGTGTCTCCCCCAGCTGTTCATTATCAGACAGCAACCTTAAATATCAAAGGCCCCTTTCAGCCTTTTATTTCAGCTTCATAGCATCTAGTTTTCCCGACACAATGCAAAAATACATCCCTGTCATCGGAGGAAAAATAAGAAGCAATAGCCGAAATGACCATAAGTCAGTGCTCAGCAGTCAATGTCTACACCCATGAAGAATCACATTAATTTGAGCTGGAAACTTTTCTGCAGACTCACAGTTGAGATTTGAGGCACTTTGCCCTTACTAACCACAGAAGCCTGTGATTATCTCCGTAACTAAGTAAAAGGAAACATCCTGGTTATTCTGTGTCATCTCTCTGCCAGCGACTCTGAAGTTTAAATGTTGTCTGAGGACTCAGAAACAGTTCCCCTCCTTGCCATAAGGAACACACAGCTGCTAGCTTCTCAAGTCAAACGTGTTATATTCAACAGTGGATTGACTCACCGGTGCTGGTGCCTCGTCTTTCACGGAGAGCTCATCCGGGACACATTGGGTCCGGGCAGCTCCGGCGTCCCCCTCATTGGAGTCCCCGATGAACACGATCTCTGCCCTGAACACGCCGTCTGACATACTTTGGTCAGCCTCCTGGCCTCCTGAACAGTGCTATGGTCCAGGTTTACAGGAGAAACAGATAACCGATGTGGAGTGTCCGCTAGGATAAGCCTTCCCAGCCCCTGCTCCGCAGATGGGTACCAGTCCTCACTGACCATTCCATGGGTCATTCCATATTTTTTATATATTTTTTAAAATCCTTGACACTTGTGTTTCATTTGCATCAGAAAAACACGACAGCAGTTAAACGTATTAAATACATTCTGCTGATTGACCTGCAGCCAGATGTCCCTCCCCCGCCCCAAATTTATGCACACCGTGAGCTGGTCCGCAGCCATCAAAAGGCTGGAGCCCCTGCCTAACTGTGTGTATGGGTCCTTGTATTACGCGGTCAGGTGAATCGGTATCGTTAATGCCCGCCCCCATCGTGGGGGCTATGTAGTGTATAAGCTGTTAGGAGACAAGTAAATAGAAAACATCCAGGGACAAATGCTCATTGACAACACAGATTAACTTAAATTCCGTCAAGCCTTTTCAAACTTTAACAAAGGGCACGGGGTGCATCCTGTGAACCTGAGGAGTGGGCAGCGAAAGCTCAGCAGATAGACGATAATTAGCAGTCAGCCACTAATACCTCGGTAGACGTTGCAGAAGGGTCCCTGCTCTGTCCTCTCGGTAGAATTCTGCTTTTTATCGGCAGTTTCTTCAGAACCGGCACGAACGTGAATGGCTGGAGCTGGGTCAGCAGGACATCGCTGGAGACCTGCAGGCCATGCAGGAGTACCATTTAATTGGCTGGAGGGAGGAACATACCCTCAGCTCCTGCTCTAATAATGCTTAAAAAAAAGCAAGCAGGGAACAAGGCAAGCTGAGGAGAGCAGCAGCACCATAGCTGGGCTACACTTCAGCTCGTAATTACAGCTGGACCTGAACGACCTGCATGATATAGGTCGAAGGTCTTTCTCTTCATTAAGTTTAATTTCCAGCAAAACAAAATCACCAGTAAATTGAAAAATAACACCAGCAAGGAATTTTAAGATAATGTTTAAGTTTTTATAGCATGCAACAGAAGAATGATAATCACACTCCTACAGCACAGGTTTCTTTAAGTTTATATACACAAATAGAGATGATCTGAATAGATTTATAAAATGTAGCTTTACCTTCAGCTTATTTCTGGCTCTGTGTGACTGTAGGATAGAACCCCTTAAGAGAAAATAATGATAATCTTCTGGAAGTCGTTGACTCCCTTTTGGCCAGAACAGAAGCCTTATTCACTCTGCATGCATATGTAGGAGGTGCACAGCCCTTCACTGTTCTCCATTCTATGCACAGCGGCCGGGGGTCACACCTACTATTCCTGCCTTTCACCGACATGCTTTTAATATTCCATAAATACTGTATTTTTGGTTTGAAACCTTCCAATCCACGTATATCTTCTTTTTAAATTTAAACTGAAGAACCAGTTCTTAACATACATGTAGGAGCACTTATTGCACAAACCATATCTAAACTTAACACAAAATGTAACCCTAACCTAAACTAACCTTAAACTTAAGACGAAATTGAATCCTATCCCAAATTCAGATCCTAACCCAAACCCAACATAAGCATAACCGAAGCTTAGCTCTGAGAAAATCATCTCTAACCTAGCCTGACTGTAATAAGAGAAGAAATCCTACCCCAGTCCAGCATTAATACTAACCCAAACGTTAACCCTAACCTGAAGTCTAACTTAGCCCTAACCTGAAGCATAACTTAACCATAACCTGAAGCCTAGCTCTAACACTAAGAACAATGCTAAGCCTAACTGTATAGTTCAGGTCCAAAGAGTACAAGTGCAGACCAAGGTTTTGTGGTCCCTGTGACTTTGACTTTTTATACTCAACTGGCTGGTCGAAACCGAATCTCGGTCTGGACTTTTAGTCTTTGGACCTGAACTACAGGACTTTGATGGCAACAGAAGCCTGGCTGGTGGAAGCACTCCATACTCTGCCGTAATTTCTCCAGCAAATTTTATAGTTCTGTTCAGTTATAGTAACTAGGGGTGAGCTGTATAGGCGATAGAAACGAGTATCCAGTGCTAATATTGTGTTATTTCTAAAGTCGATTGTCAGCTGATCATTACTGATGAATATTCTCAGTAACATGCTTAGACTTCCTAGCATTTTCAGCAAGCTACTTCAACTCAGCTGCATTTAGCAAGGAACACTGCTCTCTCCCACGCACACACACACAGTCACACAGAAACCGCTACAACCTATTAATGATTCGTGTTCAGTTTCACAAAGCATTCCAAAAAGCAAATTTAGTTCATGTCATACCTCTCATATATTTAGTTCATATCATATCTATAATATATTGGAGAATCCCACATTACAAAAAAAGGACAAACTAAAATAAGGCAGTAAACCGTAATACTATCCTGTAATAAGTCTGTTCTTGCCCCAAAAAGACATTATGGTTCATATATGGGCATCGTTTGGCATGTATGGCTTTCATCTGTGATACATACAGGTATGATATATGATCTTACTTGTCATCACATTTATATATGACCACATACGGATTGCATATGTTCATCTTGGTGCAACATATTAAATGTGTATGATCAGTGTATAACAAATAAGATTCGTATGCACCTCTAATATTAAGGCCCGCCCCCCACTCAGCTCGCACACCCTCCAAATCAAACTACAGCAAAAACTGACAGCTTTGATTAAACCTATTCTCAACCATAATGCTGAACATAACCTTAACCGTATGCCAATCTCAATCCCAAAGCTAACCGCTAACCTCAACAGTAACCCTACCATTCTCTTTAATGCTAACCCTAACCCTAATGCTAATCCTAAGACTTAAAGTTTAAAGATTTAAGATCACTTGCTGGTTACCGATATTCAGAGACAGCCACCAAATAAATATATTCCCCTCATTCATGCTGTAGTTACAAATATCCATCTGATGAACTGAAAAACTAAACTTTTTCCACAATTCTGTTTTGCTGTGAACACTTGTTTAGTATTTGTCACATTTGATTTTCAATACAAAAATATCACCCAGATTAAGTTACAACTATTCAAATCAGACACTTCTCAGCATATAATTTCTAAGTAAATCCACATTTTTAAGTGTGTTTGAATCCTCCTTGTTCTATTATAACATAAATTCAGTTAGAAAGATGATCCCCGTTTCATAAGAATGTTTTTGTCACTTATGTAAGTGATAAATGGTGATTCAGCGTTTATTTGAGTGGGTAATTACATAGGTTAGTTTGGCTTGGTTTATAAGTAACTACAGTATCAGTCATCTGTCTACAGATTTATCCCGGAGCGTTTTGTACACGCCTGCAGAGCCCAGCTTGTGAGTAGCTTATGAGTAGCTTGTGAGTAGTGTGTAACTGTGGTTCTGAGTTGGACCCTGTCACCCCAGTTAGTTGCATAATTAAAGGCAGGAGGATGGACAGAGATGGACAGGCACGATAAAATGCTTGCGGCTCTCCAGGTAAAGCTTGACTATTTCCATCACTGGATGTGTTAGGGCTGTAATGAGTGTGTCATCCTATTTGCTGCAAGGCTAGCAAATGGTATACAGGCATGAAAACACATTGTGCTAGATTTTTCAGTGTCTCCTATCTCTGCTCGGAAGAAGTGTTCACACCCACTAAGATTGCATCTGATGAAGTCACACTATTTAACCATTTCCTCTATTAAGCCGAAATTAGACTGACATTTCTTGGCAGGAAAAGGACTCGGGTCATGTGTCACAGAAACGACACCAGACATCTGGGATGGTTACATGGTTGCATGTCGAGTGAGTATCTACACTGCTGCTTGCTGATCATGTTACCTAGAAGGGGACTTTGTGGAAAGTTCTCATTCCTGCCTGAACATCTCATTCCCCTTCGTGCTCATCAGACTGAAGACTGGCGTTGAGTAATATGCTGACAGCCTTTTTATCATAATCAGAAGCCTGGTTTGTGGAAGCTACCGTGTCTTATGATGGAAGCATTAAGAGCCAGTGTATAAGCTAACACGTCACGTCAGCTAGCTGAAGAACTTAATTAGTAGTTAAATGAAGCATTCTCCAGTCCTGGCTAAATGAGCCGCTCTCCAGTCCAGTCTGCTGAAGAGGAAAGGTAATCAGCCAATCTGTGAATGACATCAATTTCACACGCAAACGATAATGAATAAAACCCCCCGTTGTATTACGTGACTTCATGCTGGATTTAAATGTCCTCTCATCACCAGTAATGATTTAAACTTATCCCTTACTTGTTGTCTGGTTACGAGTTCCAAGCAAGTGCATCTGAGTAAATCTCTTGGTTGTTATTTGAGTGACCTGGGTTGCTGTGTTATACACACCACAGGAACACGGTGTCGTAATGTCAGCTGATGGCAAAATAAAATACAGATCTCTGAGTTCTTGTATGCGTACTTGAGGTTTTTTTCCAAGAGCTGCCTTTGTGCTCTGCAAACACACAATAACAACTCTGGAGGGGAGTGTATATAACGAAACCGTAACGTCTTTCCAGTCACTCCAGCAAATGGACACCAAAAATTGACTCTTTGTATCAAAGTCTTTCAAAATCCATTCTATCGGGGAAGGACAGTCCACACATATCAAGAAGCAGCAATTGAAGACTATAACTGTGAATCGACGACAGCCCAAAGGAATCTGTCTCCCCAACTTTGCTAAAGGCAGCGTGATCTGCAACATCGATTCCCAATGTCAGCTAGACTGGGGAAGGGAGTCTGAAACGCAGACACTGTTTAAGGCAGCGTGATCTGCAACATTGATTTCCAATGTCAGCTAGATTGGGGAAGGGAGCCTGAAACGCAGACACTGTTAGTGGACGTGGACTGGCACTAAATGCAACAGATGGACCACGGGCTGCTATTGTCCCTCCCCCCCAGGCCGGTGGTGTGCGAGAGCACGTCTCTGGGCTTTCACCTGCCCCCCCCAGGCAGGCTGCTGGCGTGCTGGAGCTACAGAGGAGCTGCAGATTTGACCAACCCAATCTGAACACTTATACACTTCATCTCCTAACGAGACGCGCAGCATTACTTACCTTATGGATGCTAATTTTTGGTACCACTTTACAGTAAGACTAACCTTATTCATAAGGGACTTAATTAATAACCTTATTATAAACCATTCATAAGTTCTAACACTGTAAATCATTAATAGGCAATTATAAGTTATAACAATTCTTTTTTATTATTGAGTTACTACCATTTATAAGTGGCAAAAAGGAGCTTTATTGTAAAGTGGTACCATGAATAAAAACACTTCTACTGTGTTCTATGCTGTGTATTGCTGCATATATTAAAAAATATTATATATACATGACTGTATAACGTATGAGTAAAAATAAACTCTTATACATACTATTAAACTAAATAAAAGAATGTAAATCTGCGTGCAGACATCCTGAGGCCTTCCTGAGAAGTTTTCCTGCTGCCTCTTTGTTCCCTGGGCCTCGTAGCTACAGTAACACAGAAAACAGCTGATAAACACAAGACAGGGAAGCCTGGGCCCCGCGTGGCTGAGGACTGCTGTCCGTCCCAGTGGTTTAATTGCTTCAAATATCACCATGGTCACAATCCACCCCCCTCCCTGGATCAGATTTCCCCCTGTCCCTGTCATCAGAGGAGCTCTGTCGGTCTCCCCCAGGACAAACACCTGATGTAAACATGCCGTTTGGTCTCAAACATCAAAACTGAGAGACTCCACTTCTTTGTCTCTCATTACTACAGGAAGCTTACTGGGGTAATAAAACAACTATAACCTGTCTATTCAGCAATACTAAAGGCTCAGGCCAATGCTAAAGGCTCAGCCCTATGCTAAAGGCTCAGCCCTATGCTAAAGGCTCAGCCCTATCCTAAAGGCTCAGCCCTATCCTAAAGGCTCAGCCCTATGCTAAAGGCTCAGCCCAATACTAAAGGCTCAACCGTATGCTAAAGGTTCAGCCCTATGCTAAAGGCTACGACCTTTCTATGCAGAGGTATATGCAGTACATATCCAAACACTCCCAGTTCTATTTCTTAGTTTAATTAAGGTTTTACAGTACAAAGTGTATCTTTGGGTATCTGGGTTGTTGTTTTTCACTGTTAGTGGTGTTTACTGGGTCTGATGGGGTTGTACAGTGTTTCACTCTGCTTAAGTTCAAAAGAAGATTTTTTGCTGAACTGCTTGCATAGCAGGTTGACAGAGGCCAGGGAAGACTGCAGTCTCTCAAGGGACAAACAGACTGATTTGGGGTAAGACACTGTAAGGACAAGGACAGCGCCAGGAAAGGACCTCACAAACGTTAGAATCGTCACAATCTGAGAGCAGAGTAGCTCTTCTCACAACACTGACATTCATAATACTTGCATTTAACTGAGCAAGTAATAGAACTACACACATGTAATGGATTCAACTCACCTGCCCATTTTTGACTTGAAAGAGAAATTTACAAAATGATGCCTCACAAACATCCACGGTGAGCTCACCAAGCAAAATAAAATCGAAATCATCACTAAATATAATAAAGTTAAAAGGAGTGAGGGCGGAGTGTTTTTAGCAGCAGGTCATTAAGGTTTGAGTCATGATATAAAAAGAATGAAAAAATCAAAGATGGGGAATCCTGCAGAGTGACGAGTCAGCTGGGGGGTTCTCAGCCTCAGCAACGGCCGCGGTCCACAGACTATTCAACGTTTCCTTCATGAAGAGCCTGTCCCGTCCTTCACTGCATAGTAATCGGTAGCCTTGTTATTCTATTGCATATTATTATTAACCCCAGTGTCTGTTTTTTGCCTGTAAAATGTATT
>JAODJX010000065.1:794133-809662 GCA_026776945.1 Isichthys henryi | reverse complement strand
GCGCGCCCCTGCCTCCGAATGCGCGCGCGCCCCTGCCTCCGAATGCGCGCGCGCCCCTGCCTCCGAATGCGCGCGCGGCTCCCGGTCGGTGAAAGAGGCCCAGTCCAGTGCTACTAAGGCCTTTTACTCTTCACTCCATTTAGTTCAGCCTTGTACAACACTAATTACATTCTGGCCAGGAATGGGAGGTAGTGGGCAGCAGAGATAGGAGAGACTACGCTAAAATGTACAGTGGGTGGGATCAGCATGCGCTGCCAATCAGACCTAGATGGAATCTATAAGCCAATAGGAATATTGATCCACAAATGACTGACAGAGGCTGGAAGGGCAGCGGCCTGTGGCAGTAAGTGAGAGAAGCAGGAGCTGTTCCTTCAAACTGCAGGTTTCTGCAGCTCAGCTGCTCATCCTCGGGAGAAAAGGCGGGGCTCACCTGCTCAGGGGGTTCCCACTGAAGTCTGCCACCTGGAGAGCTTTGCAGTACGAGATGCTTTCAGGAATTTCCATGATCTCTGCCATAGGAAAGAAACAAAACACACAACGTAAAATAACTGCGTCTTCACACTGCAGGAAGTAACTAGACCTAAAGAGATTCAATTACATTCATCTTTATATAGCACCTTTCACAACGGAAAGGTTTATTGAGACTCTTGAAGACAAAAAAAAAAAAAAACAGGTCGTATGCAGCATTTCCATCGGAATATTTAGATGCAACGAACACTCTACGACAAGCATGAATCTGTCAGACTCTCAAAGACTAAATAGTGAGAGATGAAAGCTTTATTGAGCAGAGCGAGTGGATGAGCTCCATCCCTCACCATGACAGCGGTGGCAGTCGATACGATGCAACTGTAAAGCACTTAGCTTTGTGTCTTACGTACCATTTCGGGAAATGTCGAGGTCCACCAGCTGCATGAAGTTCGCGATTTCAGGAGGTAGTCTCTGGATCTCATTGTCACTCAGACCCAGTTTTCTAAGTTTCACGAGCTGGAAAAATTGCTGAAAGATGGAATTCCAGCATCAGACTTTAAGATACAAACTTGATCAGACTTCATAGCAGACACTGAAAATTCAGCTTCCAGACACATATTTTTGGTCGTGCATTATAACCGAATTGTGGAAGACAACTAAATTTTTAATATTTTAAATATTTTTATTAATAGGCTGTCGTGTAATTGGGCTGCTAACCATGGTGTTAATGGTATATAGTGCAAATCTGTATCGTAGCCACAATCACACTGGTAACTGATACTGGAGCACTGCCCAGTCCTACTGCTAATCTGCTTAAACTCTGACCATAAATAAATGCCCATATTACCAAAAACCTGATATGTGGCAAAATGTTTTGCCTGACATATGAAGCCCAGGTGATTATTGATTATCACGCACAGGCAATATAATATTAATGTGATAATCGCCCAGCCCTACTCCTCACCGTCCCAAATTCAGGGGAGTCCGGGTGAAAGCCGCCCCCAACCACCGCCTCCTCCAACATAATTATAAAATAAATCTTCGCAGGAGCCCAGACCTTTGCCTAATATCTCACCCATCTGAAGATACATAGATTATCTTTCCATTATAATTCTCCTTCCTTTTAATTAAAATCAGACAGACATGCCTGCTGTGGAGAAGCGGAGCCAGTTATCCTGACAGTTACCGGGACGTCTGTCTCACTGAGCTGGAACACTGCATCACCAATGATACAACAATGTGCATGTGACATGGTCACAGTCAGATGATCCAAAAATGATCACCGATTCATTAAATCCACCAGACACAGGCACACAGGCGGATTCCCGTACTGTGAGGCATTGCCAAGCACTGGCATGGAGCAGAAATGGCATGTGATCAGGATATCAAAACTGCCTTGAGGATCTGCCACATTGAAATTACGGTAATGATGGGATTCCCCGCCTGAACCATATGCTCTGCTCCAGCCTTTGGGGAAGATCCACAGGCAAGCAAACAGACAACTTCAGGAATCATTCCAAATATTTCAGGTTTTGAAAATTCACTTCTTGCCAGACATTTCTGCGTAACAAACCACAGCAAGTTAAACTGGGCGTCAGCAGAGAATCGATCGCATATTAACGTAGCGCTCCAGCGAGATCCGACCGGACAGGATCACAGCACATCGTGACGACCCCATCATTACAGACCAGCTCCAACTTTAGATAAAACATAAAATTAGATGCCAAAGCAAGGTCCTCTAACGTCAAAGCTTGAAATTACAAGTTGTGGAAGAACTAGGAAACCATGCAAAATAGAAAAACTAAATTTTCACACACACACACACACACACACACACACACACACACACACACACACACACACTATATATAAAACATATATAAGAGCAAGTTGGGGGAGGCATAGAGAATTTCCCCACAGGGATCAGTAAAGTATCAATTATATTTTGAATGAATGAATGTATGTATGCACACGTGTGTGTGTGTGTGTGTGTGTATGTGTCAAATTACGATCTAGCAGGTGGATCACAGGCTTACCTATTAAAACGTTAACGCAAATCAGACAACAAATACCTTCTCACATCTCAATGTCACTTTACACAGCCAGTCATTGTGCGAATGATGCATTTAACATGGCCTTCATCTCCATCCCATTCTACTGAATACACCCACATCAGAGATTAACATCCCAGGTTCATCCCAAACCTCAGCATTGAAACACCACAGTTTGCAAGCTGTAGACCAGCCTAAATCACACCCAGCTGTAAAATTTATAGCTCCACAAGCCACCTTCGGATGAACCTTGCGCAGCAGAGAGCGGTACGGTGAAAGTGTCAAAGTCTTGGGTTGGGCAACTTTGCCTTACAAGAACAACCCGTATAGAAGATCAGGAGCAACAAAGAAAATGCTTGATCTTTTTACATCGCCTGGCTGACTGATGTACACAAGCATCATCTGAAACTGAGGACAAGACCTTCAGATGTCATTTGGATTTCTGCTACTTCAGGATCTCTCCTCAGCATTCAGGAGCAATTATGTAAGTGTGGGGGTCCTTTGCGGGTCATCAGCATTTAACGCAAGAGCAAGACAGGAGGTTGGAAGTGGCCTCTGTGTTATGCCAGGAAGTCAAATTAAATAGGCATCACATCTCAGGCAGAGATCCCATGGCAACATGATCTGAACCATGGTAAGGATTAGGCAGCCAATCAAACAACTTGCAGGCGATGGCTGCTGGTCTATGTGGCAGAGGGACAGAGACACGTGTCAGTCACGTTACACTTTAACCTCACTGTGCATCAGCAGAGCTGCGTGGTGGCACTGACATTCAATCGGTTTGTAATTAACAGACAGTCACAGAACTGGCTGGCATGTAAAAACTACCATTGGACATGTCCCGTTGGATTCTGGGGCAGGCTTGTGCCAACATGCCTGGCCATGCCAGTGTGCTATCGGGGTTTGCTAACGTTACGTAGGGGATTCAGGGAACACAAAACAACACATTCCCATACAGAAATGTGTATGAACATTAATACACTTCAGCAATCAGTATTTAATCCATACTCATGATACCATCAGACAAGATGATCAACAAACTAAGCGTGATGAAAGTACGAGGCAACCAAAACTCATTGGAGCTGCAGCCTGGTTAATTTACATCAGATGGCGCTTTGTAGTCCATGAGTCCTCTTCCATCTACAAGCAAGACCTAAAATCAACAACTGCCATTAAAACCTAGACACCGCTAAAGTACATCGTAAAAACCTTGTTAGGGAAAAAGAGATTTATTTTTTTTTTTATTTATTTTTTTTTTTTTAAATGGAGAGTGTGGACAGTAAGGGTGGGATTAATCTCCTAGGTTCTCCTTGAAGAGGTGCGTGAAGAGGCAGGAACTCGGCCGTTCTTATGGCAAGAGGAAGTTCGTTCCATCACTGAGGAGCCAACAGTCCAAAAATTCTTGATGCATGTCATCCTCTTAAGTGTTGGTGGTTCGAGACGAGTAGCGCTTGATGTTCCGAGAGGACTGTCTTCTCGTAGAACTGTCTTTTCAGTTACAGCCATTTTCCTCATCCTGACGCAGAACAACTATCAAAAGACTCCATTTGGCACATGGTTAAGGGTTAATATTAGGTTACGTCACGTACCCACTGGAGCCCTAACACCAATATTCATCTGGAAGCACGTCTTCAAAGAAGTCTGATGCCCTACAGGACCGTGAAGTATATCAACAGGACGATATTGAGCCCCGCGGGGATGGTGTACAGCTCTGCCGGGCAAGTGCTTTTACGAAAATTGTCTTTTTCCGCTTATTCTGCGAAGATCGTATCAGTTGCCCCTCAGCTAGGATGTAGGAGGAGTTGCAGGCCCTGCACTCTGGAGAGCAGCCACCAGCATTAGCAACTTTTAAAAACGTGGATAAGTAAAACCATGGGCATTCCCACAATACCATCTGAACACATGTCCAGTCAGGATAAATGTCACCTAAGAGGTGCCCCCCACCTGAAATTAGATCTTGGATTTCACAGGGCCAAAACAAACAAACCAACAAGCCAGGAAACGAAGTTTGAGATCAGACTTCAACAGAAGCTGGAGCTTCTAGGGATGGAGAACCAAAGGAAAGTTCATATTTACAAACCCAACCTTCATCACAGACAAACTGTAGGAGCAGCACAGCAACACACGAGTAGAAGAGCGAACTGGGATGCTTGTCCCCACCCTACTCATCATGAGCCAACTGGAAACAGTGTCCTACGGACTAGTGGAGAACGACCCAAAAGAGGGTCATCAAACCATTTTTGTTGTGTTGGAGTGCGGGGAGCTGTTACTGTCACCAGCTGGTGACATAATAACCAAAGGAAAACATGGATCCTGACACCAGAGGTCTGGTAGACAGAGCAGGAGATGGTCATCTAGGCAGCGATCTGATTGGAGATTCACGTAATTATTACCCGAGATCCAAATTAATGAAATGAGACAATGAGAAGGAACCACTGACCCCCCCCCCGCCCTCTCAGCCCTAACCCTCAATATGAGGTTTGAGGTCGACATTCCTTAGTGATATTGTACCAAAACGCTCAGATGAAGCTAGTGAACCGTCGGAAATGCAAGCTACATAAGGGGCCACATCACCATGGAAACCGTCTGCAGCCTCACTGCCACTCCAGTGTGTTTCATGGCGATTTATTTTCTTTTTCCCCAAACTATGCAGAGCAGCTGTTCTCATCATTGAATGATATAATCATTAGACACAGCCCTAATCGAGCAATCTATCGATTAACATCATTCATTGAGAAATGGTTTATAAATATATATATATATATCAGACAATATAATTTACTATAATGTAGCCATCCATCTAATTTCTGTAAGCGCTTATCCTGCTCAGGGTGACCGGCTGGGGGATTTGGTTCTGATCAGTAGCCGATCGCAGAGGCTACAGGCACAAGGCAGGGAAGAGCCCAGGATGAGGGGCCCACCGGCCCGCGGCCCCCTGCGCATTTTTGTATTTCCGGCGTTTATTGTTGTATGTTGTGGACTGGTGTGTTGGTTATTATCCTCTAATTAAAGCACACACATTTTTAGACGATATGATTGCAAATTTCTTAAGGTACTCGAAATTTTCAGGCTTTTATAAGCTGGCCGTTTGTTTATATTTATACGATTTTTTTCCATTTTAATTAGACCAGAAACGTTAAGATCACCATTTTAATCTTAATATTTTAACGAACATGCAGTTTCAATAAAAGTAAAATTAACGAATGCTGCTGCCCCCTCAGTCGACTCGAATGCTCGATTAATTTAAAATCAAAACAGTTCGATAGGCTCGGTTCTGTAAATTGCACTGAACTTCCCATCACTAGTGCTACCCACTTCGCCCCAATATAACAAAACACATCAAAACCAGACACGGTGACTTTAAAACATGCAACTTAAGTGAACGGGA
Source organism: Isichthys henryi (assembly GCA_026776945.1). NCBI lineage: Eukaryota > Metazoa > Chordata > Actinopteri > Osteoglossiformes > Mormyridae > Isichthys > Isichthys henryi. The sequence goes on along the minus strand of JAODJX010000065.1, from coordinate 803,755 downwards.
GTGTCTAGATAATGGAAAGAAAATGGATTCTCTCTGAAAAGCCGTGTACACGCAGGGTTACTGTGCAAACCACAGCACTACCGCGCCGCACTGATTCCGCCCTGACAGGCTTGTACAATAGCGACGTTAATATGTACATGGCATTTCATGCACATGCAATCGGCACCTTGTAGTCACCACGACAGTCAAAGCATCGAACGTTACGCTAAAACATTTTAATTCAATGATAGGAAACTCAGCTTAGCAAACTTCGGGATTTTAATTAGGATTCATTTTCAATCATTTAGTATATATTTAAAAAATAATAATTAAATCAGTCTAAAGTTAACCGCCACTGCGTTTGCATGAGCTCTGTGACAGACAATCACTCTCATTCTTACTGTGCGACTCACTTACAGACTCTCTGGTGCGTTACTGAGAAATTAAAAGGAGGAGGAAGAGAAAAGCAAAAAGACATCCGTCTTCCACTGTATAGAAATATTTTGTATTACAAAGACAACACTGAGCAAAATCAGGCGACTTCCCAGCACTGTTTCGTGTCTGTTGGCACAACTGAACCACCAATTTAACAGACAAATATCGTGATGTAAACTTTTTCTAATATCATTCAGCCCTACTCAAAACACAACACATGTACAAAAAATAATATATGGGTATTATGTACCGCGTTATGCAAGATGCGGCTAAGCGACAGGGCTAACCTTCATTTTAGCAGTGATTTTGAGATACAGGAATCATAGAAAAGTAAGTTAAGCAAATTAATTACTCTGCGAGGCTAAACGGCATATCTATGGCTAACCTCACATTACCGGACGAGTCCATAAAACCGGAAAATCTTCAAGATGAATTTACACTGCAGGGCTTTCAAACAGGCCAGTAATCGCGTTTAATGGAGTAATCGAGAAAGCTCTAAAATAAACAAATACTTTCATTACAGATGAACGATTCGCCGGTAATGATTTACGTTTATTTACCTAAATGAGGAGTGAATCCAAAGCTGGCATGATAAACAATTAGCTAAACTAAGAGGCAATCCGGCAACACAGATCATATAAAAATCGGCAAAAACCAAGGTATGCTAAGGCAAGCGTGACAATGTCTGGTCTCTGCATCATTGCAATAAAACACAAATCCATCAGGATCTCAGGATGTAAGCAGGAGCAGCTGGAATGGACAATACAAGGATAAACAGATGAAGAGGGATCCAGCCTCGCCTCGAGGCAGACTTAACGCAATCGAGAGTCACTGGTTGCCATGTCAGCATTTCACGTGAGATCACACCTTTTCCCAGACGTGTTTTTTTCCCCAGGTGCCTCACACCTAGAACTGTGTGGCTCATGTAGAATTCACCATCCTTCCAAAAACCCCCAGGAAGAACGTAAGCAGGGACCAGGGCTGACACGAGTCCACCAGCATCCCTGAAGCAGATGACAGTGCTCTAGAAGAGGGGTGGGCAATCTTACCCGCAATAGGCCAGTGTGTATGCAGGTATCAGAGTTGCAGCAAAAACCAATGGCCATTTTTTGATACGATTGTTTCATTTTAGAGCAGGGTGGCCAATGATGGAATTACTTTACTGACCATGGATATTTGAACCAACAACCTTCTTGACAGATCCGCACAGCCAGAGCACTCTGCTAACCTCAGTGTAGAGCTTTGTAAATGCAGCCCATAATGGAGGCACATCACTCACTCTAATGCAAGATAGGTAGTCACACACAGACTGGTATTTCAGCATGTATGACAAATGAATCAGCCCATGCTAAGAGCTCTCTGGCAATTCTGATTATGGCCATGCTGCCCAATGAAATAAAATCAGGCTTCAACCTGACACCGTTTGATTAAAGACAGCCACCACCTCAATACTACTTATCCAAATTAGAGCAACATCTAAATAAAAAATAAAACGTGAATGACAATTGCCCCATTTCTTTACACGCTGGATGGCAGATGCCGGCAGACGGCCTCATTCGAGGGACCTGACAGATGGCTTGTGGACTCCCGCTGGCCTAATTACTGATCAGGCCACCATAGGATCCTTAACTCCTACGAGGAAGTATAGATCCTTAGGGATTAAGGAAATCATCACTTTAATTTCCCTCCAGGTTTACATCAATTATCATCAACTACGACACGTTCTCACAAAAATAGGTACCAGCTGGATGGAGAGAAAGCTGGGCACGACTCAAATGGATGGCATCACAGTGACCCACCGTGTTCTTGGCCATCTGGGGGGAGGGGGGTGTCAGACGTTTTAGACAAGCGGGACATTCCAAGAAAAAAAGGCTTCAGATACATCTGGAAATCAGATTAACCTGGTGATATCACTCCTGTGGTGTCCCTGAGAGAGAGAGAGAGAGAGAGACACACACACACACACACACACACACACACACACACACACACACACTGCTGCAGAACATCAGGGTGAAATAATCACCATGTAAATGAGGCAGTGACAGTTTTGCTTTGTTAGATATAAGAGTTTCTCTCTTATCCAAGAAAGCCACTCGAATGGGAATCTGCAGCTCTGCTTTCCTGGGGCCAAAAGAGGCACTTCTGTGGGGTTCAAAGGTCACTGGCAAGAAGATCAGGAGACAGAGGGTCGTATCAGGTTCTCAGCCCAACTGAAGAAATTCTAGAAGTAAAAAAATTACTAAGACACAGAACTGTAACGAATCTACGTTCTGTTCCCATGCCCAGATTTCCAGCATATTTTTGGTTTTTCCAGAAAATAAGTGTAACTCCTGCATCTGATATAAGCAGTCAAACGGAGAAATTTCATGAGAGACCTTTTCGGAGGTTTAAGGCATGATAAACATTAATTTCCTTTTTCTACTGTCGTTTAAAAGTGTACATTAAAAAAGAAAAAAAACTTATGTAGTCCTGAAAGATGATAATTTAGAGCAGGTCTACGTGATGCCTTCAGGGTGCAGAAACCCTGAAAAAGTCAGTGTTACTCCTGCATAGATGTGGGATGCATCGTGTGGTCTGCGCCACCGGCACGCGACCCAAAAGCAAGGAGGTCGTGTTTTCACATCCGGAATACAAAAACCGAACAAATCTGAAGGAAGGACCCAAGATTTTCATGGGGGGGGGGGCACGGAGAGCTAAGTAATATGGACCAAAAAACCAGATCGCGATATTTTTAGCCAGATTAGCGATACCCGTCAGCATTTTGTATGAAGTGGGACAAGCGTTTAATTTTCAGTCAAAGCCACATGTGACGTCAGGAACACTTATTAAAACAGTGCGGTCAAAGCGGAATGCAAAACAGAATCCTTCCCCATTTGCAAATATACAACCATAACTATTCAGTATACATTTTCTACAAACAGCATATTTTTACCAGTTTGATAAAACAAAGTTATTGTTTATGAAAAAAAGAAAATCTAAAACCTAACTGGCAAATGGACATTCCTTTTAAAATATATACTCTCCAAAATAAACTTTGCAAATTACTGCATTTTAACCTGTGAGCCGTTTGTCAATGTTTAGAAACTAAACGACCCAAGTAGGGCTATAGTGCGCAACCCAAGACGCGAGTAAAAGTTGATGACGGAGTGGCGAGGCGCTGGATAAGCTGACGATCCGCCGCCCCGTCCCTTGGTGGGGGGGGGGATTGGTAACTTATTTGTTGTGGGACTCTATCGAAGACTGAAACTGAAATAAAAGACGGTGTCCTTGATGGCGTTGGGGGGGGGGCTCCCTGGGCGAATCCCCCCCACCACCATCATGACGCCGGCCCCGCGCTGAAGCTCCTGTGGCATTTATTAATTTTAAGTTATTTGCACAGAATCTTTACAGCCCGATACATGTCATGCGCGCTATTTAAAAGTAACTTCAGATGCTAGTGCCCAACTCGCATATTCACGTCTGACTTAGAGCACAGACACAATCAGAGGAAATTTAATTAAAACATCTAGAGCCATAATACACATCATACATTTGCATTTACTTACAAAATACATTTTAAATACACCGATTCACCTTGGTGTTCAAACCATAGCTGATAAAATTTTACAGCGAACTTCAATACGTGTCAATATTCATCCATCCATTTTCCAAACCGAGGCAGGGAACAACCCAAGATGGGGGGCCAGCATGTTTTTGGACTGTGGGGGGAAACCGGAGTACCCGGAGGAAACCCCACGACGACATGGGGAGAACATGCAAACTCCACCCTACGTGTCAATATCTTTTGCTACATTTGTATAAACAAATTAACTTTATCATGAAGAGAAGTTACTTCAAAAAGTTACTTTAATACCCTGAGATCATCGTGAAAAACCACCAACGTTCAACACCTAAAGTGTGATTTGTAAGGATACAATTTTCGCGTGTGCAGGAGCATCACCGAACTCCACGATTATAATACGTAATATAATTGTAGGCGACAACACAGCGTGCTGTGTTCATTTAAATTACGTTTAATTACCCTTCGTGTCTACCATGACATGCTATTTCAAGGAAATAAACAAATTGGTTAGGAAGAGTCCTCACACGCGTGGCCCAAACTTATTGAAGTCGTAGGTCTTTCAAAAAACACAAACCGCATTAAAAACACCTAGACCCAGCTACTGCAAACGCCTGGACATTCTGAGACACATCTCAGGACGTTTAGCTAAAAACAGGCGCCGTGCCCCGTTTGTTCTAAAACAAACAAACTCTGAAAGATAACTTCCTGTGACAAAACCTGCAAGAAAAACTGGAAATACAGGTATCTCCCCGATGATACGGTTTCCCCGTGCAGTCCGCTTATACTTAACCTCCCTGTCCGTCTCATTCATTGCCGTTGACGGACCAGCGTCCGCTGACCACTGACCTTATAATAAAGTTATTATGGGCCCCCCGGTCCGCCGCCCGGGCGCCGCTTACCTTGGGCAGGTCGCGCAGCTGGTTCGCGTCCAAGAGCAGCTCCTCCAAGCTGCGGCTGTAGCGGTAGATCTCATCCGGGACGTAGAGCAGAGAACAGTGCCGCTTATCGACCGACTCAACGTGACGGTTGCACCGCCACAGGGGGATACAATGAAACATCACGGGCTTCGGGCAGCTCTCTACTTAAGCGGAAAAATGCGATAAGTCAAATGAAAAGTCCTTTCGCAAGGATCCACTTCTTCGCCTTAAGTCCGGCTGTTCCTGCGAGTATCAGCAGCAGGCAGACATCGAAAGTAACTCCCCAGGCATAAATAAAGTCCTCGGAGTAACATGGGATAAAATCTCTGGTTCTCTTCCAGCGCTCTTTCTATTTTCTCCGTCCGTTTTCGCCCGCACTTTTATCCCTGTTGCTTCGACACACAAAAATAATCCCGCCGATTTACTTCAGTGTCTTTTCACTCTTTTTGACGATCACATTTTCTTTCTTTTTTTTATCGTTTTCTCGTGTCGTGTTTTCCTCGGCCGAGAGTTAATTTCCTCTCACTCCAGTTTCTGACCCGGAACATTCACTCCCTCATTCCAGCCTGACGTCACTGCTCCTCCCTTCCTCTTACTCCTCCTCTTGTCCCGCCTGTCCCGGGATAGTTATGGACGGGGCTCGGGCGCCATCCCCGGGCCGTGAAGTACAGCCCGGCATAATTTATATAGGGGAGACGAAATGAATGTCACACCAGCACACTTTTGACGTCACCATCCATAAACCAACATTAGGTCCGTCTCTACAAGAATAGTCTGCTTAAAACGTAAATTAGTATGACAAGCTATGAACCTACATTTGCACCTCATCTAATAATTAGTTTTTTTCCCCCTCCTTGGATTAAAAAAAATCCCGGGAAACCGCTTCTTCCCCCCCCCCCCCCCCCAAGTTAGATTTATGCATAGGAATACACACCTTTTATATTTTTCTCCAAAAATTTAAAAACACAAAAAGGACACCTATTTTCAAAGTACTCAGGAATATCACACTAGGTGATCAGATTAAATGTTTCTTCAAACAATGCAGTAATTATGTGACATTAAGACATATAGGCTACAGATACTGGGCAAATCTACGATTTGTATGAGTAGCGGTTTGCTATCATAGGGGAAATGAGGCTTGGAGACCTGAATCAGCAGTGAGATTTGTGCTGCCAGGTTTAAACCATCCTTCCTGCTTATCCACTGAAAATGGTAGCTTGGAGCTAATCAAACATAGTATGTTGGTAAAGCAAGGGGACTGGCTAGGGCTGCAGATTTCAAGCTCTCACACACAGTCCATGTGTTCCCAGCATTGTGGGAACTCTCCATTTCCATGGACACAAGCCTGCCCATCACCCAGCCCTAGCCTTACCTATAAGCACCAACAAAAGACTTTTGGCTATTTTTATTATTTTTTTTTATTGCATCCACATGCTATGTAGCGACAGTCACAGACTCATTGTCAATTGTCCTCATGCACAGGAGAGGCCAACATGTGACTTAGAACAGGGATAATCAGCAAAGGAATAATGAGCCACTCGACATGTGAATAGGCAAGCAGTGCCCTGAAGGCCCCGGAGAAAATGCCCTTTCCCACTAATGGAGGGACCGTAACTGTTAAAAGGCTGCCAAGTACAATCTAACCCTGTAATCCGGGCTGCCTGGATTCGATTAAGCCTGACTCATTGTCAGCAAGCATCAATTCCTTTTCGTTTTACACAAATGGTTGTTAGCCATGCAAACATCATTCAATAAAGACATTCCTTTTAATTGTGTCATTAAAATTCAGGCCAGGAAAGGGTGGGGGGCACACCCCCCGCATAAAAAGGTTTATGAAAATATCATCCCCTTTCAAAACTAATTACACAAGGCAACATCATCTTAGGTGCATCCACAGTCAGTGTTACTCACCAGCCCGATGGCTTTCATCAGTCAGAAAGCAGGAAGGAGAAAACGCAGGACACCTTTCCCTCACCCAGCGGTACCTTCGCCCTGCTTCCGATATCGTACTTCATATCATTTCCAAATTCCATGCATTGCATAATTTCCAAAATCTTCCCCCAAATGACCATGCAGTTAGAAAAACCACAGCATTATTGTGCAAACTGGACCAAACTTTGAGGGAAAACCTGCCTTAAATGTCCCGAAATCCACAAAACAGAGTAAGAGAGTAACAGAGTACGGGGGAAGCACACGCAGAGTTCCCATCCAGATCTTTATTTTCAAACATGGTCACATTTCTACATACTGTGTTACATTCTTATTTAAACTAAACTGTTAGATTAGAAACGAATCAGGTTGAATTCTTAACATTCCATACTTAACATTTCTGCACTACGACTAGTTACCCTCAAACACACTTGCAGCATGTTTCCGGACTTTGCGTTTGTGGTTAGGAGGGAAATGCCAAGGTTAAGCTCCAGAAACTTTGAAATACTTGAGAAGCTCACTCTACCAAATTAAAATTTCAAAAATGTTGAAATAAATGTCTTAATTGCACTGCATTCTACATAATTCTACACGTAGAACACTCCCAGTAACTAGTTCGACACTTCAATGCACCCTCCCTAACCATGCACATTAACCAGTCATTTATACTCTGTAGCCACTAGGGGGCGATCGTGTTTAAAATTCCATTGATACGCACTACATACAGTAGACACTCTCTCTAAGTGCATACTCAAACATTCCAAAAGTAGAAACATGTACTTGCAGTTTAAAGAGCCCATGAATAAAAGATACTGAGAAAAGGCCAAATTGTACTGTAGTACTTTTAAACTTGATTTATTTTATGATTGAAACCACCAAACAAAGGAAAAAAAAGTGTATGGAAGACCATACTTCTGAATGTGTGAGTGTTGGAGGCTTCAGGATACTTAAGATGTTCAAGCTTGCCATCTCCAAGGGGTGATCATCTGCGACACAGCTGCTTCTTGAAGGCTTTCAGGGACTTGGCCATCATAGGTGCAACACCTAAGAGGGGAATTAAAGCAGGAATAATTACTGCCTTTTATAAATTGCCGATAAGTACATCCCAGCACCTTTTACAGCGAGGAAAAAGCACAGCAAATCAAAGAAACCCCCCCCCCAGTCATGCCACTCGGTCTACAGTCAGGTCCGAAGCGGAATTATATCGTGATTTGAAGCTACATAACTCACTCTCATAGGCAATGTGATCATTTGCTAGGGACTCAGTCATGGTAACATAACCGTCTTCCTTTGTAATTAAAGGAGATAAGACACAGATTTTGTTCTCCCAACACCAACATGGAACTGCTGAAGCCTGAGGTTTAAAGAGCCACCACACACACACACACACCACACACACACACGGCAGGTTTCAGGATCCTATACTGGGTGCTGTCACTCAGGCTGGGCAGACTGGCCGCTGCAGCAGAGTCGTATCTCTCTTGGCACCGTTCAGCACAGCCCAGTAAAGAGCACTGGCACCAGGGACAGAAACCCTACACCAGCCGCCATGACCAGAGGTGTCAGTGGCAGCCTGTAATCTCTCACCACTTCCAGTTTTATTTAACCAACCCGATAACCATCGTGGCTCATTTGGAAGAGATTCCAAGTATCCGACTGAACGCAATCTCCTAGAAGAGGAACATTAGAATTGAAATAACCAGACGTCAGATGTTAGGCAGAACTGACATCAACACTGGCCCTGACTGAAAGCTGACCGGTCCTCAGGGTGCCCCCTCCCCAGTTACTCAACAATTCAAAACATCAGCCAATCATACATCTGGCCCTCTGTTTGAATCATGGCTCCTCATCCCTCCCTTAAAAATCCTAGAATCACCCCAGAAGCCCAAAAACCTGGTAAGTGGCAGGGAGCCAGAAAGCTGGACTCTGAGGCTTGGAAATCACACTGGGGAGTAGAGCATGCTGGTAAAATGCAAATGTAGCCGGGCCAGCAGGGGGCAGCACAGAGCATGTACACTAAATGAGCTCCGCACTCCTCTAACCTGAAACTCAAAAGGCCACATATAGCTAGACATGAAATACCACTGGATAATTAATACAGCAGGTTTATCCTGGAGGACAGAAAAACCTACAGCATTCTGCTCACAGCAGAACGCAGGAATGAAGTGAGGGGGAGATGTTGGGTACCAGTGAAGACTCACGTTTGATTTTCCTGGGGTCCTGACTTTGGCTAGACCCAGGACCAGGGCCGGCGCCGGAGGACCTGCTGGATTCACTGAAGCTCGGCTTGATGCTGCTGAGTACCGGTGTTACAGAGCAGAGTATCAGTGCCTGTGGGGTGGGCGGGGGGCTGTACTATACAGCAGGATTCTCTAATCATTGCTAATAATCACAAAAGGGACGACAGAAGATTACTCAGTGAACATCTGATGAAGATCCATAACTCTCAGTAAAACCAGTTATTCCTGCACAGAAGCCATAACTCTGAGAGAACAAGATCACAGCCTTTACAAGGAGCTAGAATTGGGGAGGGTGTATGACTAATGGGGGGGGGTAAGGGGTACAAAGCACAGGCCACAAAAACCCCCTTCCAGTTGTTCAGATGCCATCAAAGCCATCTCTCAGAGCTCTCACCAGCTCTGGCCTCTATTTTTTATTTTTTTTACAGTGAGAACAACTTTTGCAAACAAAACGCCTAACTTGCTAGTTGGGGGGGGGGGGGGGGCCTCACCACAGTATGTCGGGCCACACGGGGGGGGTTTGTATGGGCCAGACACAAGGATTAGTACCACGGGAT
>JAODJX010000065.1:765477-778880 GCA_026776945.1 Isichthys henryi | reverse complement strand
CCCCCCCCCCCCACCCCCCCCCCCCCCCCCCCCCCCCCCCCCCCCCCCCCCGCGCGCGCGCCGCCCCCTGATGGAGGCCCCATATACCTTCATGCCTCAGCTTCTTGTTTGAGTTCCTCCGGAAGTGTGGACTGGCCTGGGTGGTAGTTTTCAGGCTACAGTTGTTCTTGCTCGAAAATGCCTGACTTGTAATGGCTCCCTGCTGGCTTCAGCCCCGTCTGGCTGCATCCTTGGCGTGTATCTTCCTATGACCTCGAGTGACTCACTGTTAGCAAATGGGTTGTGCTGGGTCTCCGCTCTGGCCAGTCTGATGAGCTGCACATGTAGTTCATGGTTTTCTGCTGTACTTCCTGGAGTTCATAGAAAATCCACTTCTTTCTGTAACTGGGTTTTCACAGTCTTTGGCGGACAGGTGGTAGGTGAATAGGTATGTGTTTTCAGATTGGGCACTGACCCATTTCTTGGTAAATATGGATCAGCTCCTCTCTCCACCTGTTTAAACATGGGGCTTGCCGCCCCCCCCTAACATTGGACTTATATTTTTCCAGACCCGCGATTCCAACACGGGTATAAGGGTTGGTTTTCTTGTGCGTAGTGAGGGTGTCTGACCACCTGTCTGCAGTATCACGGCTTTCACCTCCGACTTCATTTGTTTACCAAATGATCGTTGCCCTGGTCACTGGCACTTAACTGCTCCTGTACTGTTTCTCCTCCCATGTGACACAGCCATCCCACGCTCTGGAGGCCAGAATATGGAAGCTACATGATTGAAGGAACGCCAGGGCAACCGTATGGTGGGACCATGTCTGAGTTTAACACCGTGGAGAAGAACATGGGCAAGAGGCGGCAGGAGGCGTCCTCTGTGCTGAGGGAGGGCGAGACGCTGTGCACCATCACCTCCTTCCCCAGGTGAAAGCTTGCTCCCTTCCTTTGCTTCCATGGCAGTTGTTTGCTTAAGCTCATGCTGATGGAGGAGAAGATGTAAGATCAGAGGGCTCCCCAGAGGCCTGAAGAGGACCGCTATTCCTGGAACGACAGGAAAGGCCTCGAACTTCAGCCGGATACTGTCGAGTGTCACATTAGCTCGATAAACTAGTTCTGAAAACTGAGGTTCGTCCATGTGAGCTGTCTCAGTGGATTTCTGGGTTTAAGTAGCCTTAAGATCACTTTAGGGTGAAGTTACTGCCAGTGGAGAGTGGCTTCTACACAAACAAGCAGCCTCTCACGCTCCCCCTCTCTCACGTTGCCTAGGAAAACAAGTTCCTGTGTTTCTGCTTTACTGTCATGCTCCAGAGGACAATAGAGACAAACACAGGGGCCCCTGGGGCTGAATTTGACCCCGTAACTCTGACACTTTTAACTTTATGTTGAACAGCTTTGTTCAGTCTATTCGGGCTCATGATAAAGGAAAGGGCTTCCTGAAGATGCTCTGAGATCGAAGCCCTGTGGGGGAGCTGCAAGGTCTCCCCCTGAACGTATGTCTGTGTCGGACCTTTCAGACTGGGCTGTCCTGGTTTCACCTCGCCTGAATATAGACCCACACCGGTGGAAGAGGGAGTCTCCAAATCTCTGTTTTTCCTTGATGAAGCAATTAACAGACACCCGAGATTCAGGTAGGGAGCACATTCGTTATCTTAAAGAACCCAGCTTGGAGTTGGCGGGAGCATCATCTTGGCTGAGGAGGGGGTGTTCTGGCATTTTTCAGGCTGTAGGGATCTCTGACTCTGTGACATTAAACACAAACCAGTACAGTCTGCCTGTTGGTTGTCCAGTCATAGGAGGGTAAACACTGTTCCCAAAATAAAGGTCAAGTGCTACGCTGTGTTTTCCAGTTGGCCTCACTTGCCCACATGGCTATGTAACGCACAGCAGCAGCTATGGAAAGATGAGTCAGTCAATCCTGAGGTCAGAGGAGACTATGAGCAGGATCGCGGAGGCTGCTGGAATCACCAGAACCTTCACTGTCGCTCATGAGCGAGCAAAACCGGTTTTACTCATGCGTAGACATGTAAACAAAAGCCGTGGGTAGGAAACCAACCTGCGAAAGGCTGGCTAGTGGGAAGGGGGACAGTGCGCTACAGGCTGTTAGCATTTGTGACATTTAAGTTTTATTCTTCAAACGCCACCAGTACAATTTGCATTTTTATGTGTTTGCATGGAGATGTTTTGAAAATCAAATGATGTGCTGCTTACTTCACAGCACCCTGACCAGAAACATCCGCCACAGACGGGGGGAGAAAGTGACCATCAACGTCCCCAGTGAGCGTCCGGCCGGGCCTCAGGGCGCTGAGCTCTAGTCCTGCCTGCACTCTTATTTATTTTTAAATGTTATGTTGGAAAAAATGCACAGGGGAAGGACTCCAGTTACGTATCGCTCACTCTGAGTCTTATCTACAGTAAACGGGAACACTGTAGATTCTAAAACAATGTAACAGTCCAAAGGTAAGAGCTACATAAGCTGCACAATCTGCAACAATAAGCAAGTGACTGAATGCTTGCCAAAGTCATCAAGCCTTTTAAATCCGCCTTTCTTTGAACTCGGCTTGAGTTTTCCCCTCAAATTATTGTTTAAATGGGATGAGATTGTTGCGGCCCAGTACTTGCACCTTTTTAATGTCTACATGTTCCCACGGTGACTCTGGGAAGTGTGAATGAACTCTGAATGTTGGTGTCTTTTTAGTTTTTAAGGACAAAAAGACGCCGTCTCCATTCGTGGAGGCCTTTCCTGAGGACGACGGCGAGGCGGCACGGGCAGCCCTTCCTGACCACATCTACATGGACGCCATGGGCTTCGGGATGGGTAACTGCTGTCTGCAGGTACGTCCACCGCAGGCGACGCCACAGGGCACTGATGAGACGTTACATTTGTAACGGGACCAGATGATCAGCATGCGGTGGGGGCAGAGGGTACGGCTAACATTTAAGTTTGCTTGCAGGTGACATTCCAGGCCTGTAGCATAAGTGAGGCGAGATACCTGTACGACCAGCTGGCCACCATGTGCCCCATAGTGGTGAGGACAGTTCTCTAACTTCTGATGGTTTGTGTGGTTGGGGAGTAAACCCCTATCTGGTGACTTTTATTGACGAAGCTGATTCTGGCAGCTGTATGTCTTTGTGGAGACCCCCATCCACTACAAGCTGAAGGTTCCCCTCTTTTTCAGATGGCCTTGAGTGCCGCCTCTCCATTCTACAGAGGCTACGTGTCAGACATCGACTGCCGCTGGGGTGTGATCTCCGCCTCTGTGGATGACCGAACGCGTGAGGAAAGGGGCCTGGAGGTAAGCTCTGGTGTTCCAACACAGCTGCTGTCTCAGTGTGTGAAGTCTGCGTGTCTGACAGGGGCATGAACATTCCTGTCCTGATTTCCTGAAGATGATATGGAAGATGGGGAAGTTTCTGGTTTAGTATTTGTCTTCCTTGCAGCCACTGAAAAACAGCAAATTCCGGATCTTTAAGTCACGATACGATTCGATTGACAGCTACCTTTCCAGCTGTGGTGAGAAATACAATGACATAGAGTTAACGATAGACGACGAGATCTACAAACGCCTTCTGGATGCAGGTAAGGAGCTAAAAGGTTTCTTGTGCCTTTCCTGAGCTTTTCTTTATTCTGTGTTCTGCTTGCAAGTTGAACACTTGTGGATTTAAAATTTTGGAAAATGGAACCCTGTCAGGTATCGACAAACTTCTTGCTCAGCACATTGCACACCTCTTCATCCGAGACCCACTCTGCGTGTTCGAGGAGAAGATTAACCTGGATGATGGCAATGAGTCGGATCACTTTGAGGTCTGTTAGACATTAAGCATGATTAAGCCGGCTGGTCGGACGTTCAGCTGTCTGAGGTTAATAATTGGCTTTGGGGTTATTCCAGGCCTATCACACAATTAAACACTGAGACATCTTTTTGACAAACACTCTATTTTTATAGAATATCCAGTCGACCAACTGGCAGACTATGAGGTTCAAACCACCCCCCCCAAACTCCGATATTGGATGGAGAGTGGAATTCCGCCCCATGGAGGTAAGATCAGTCCAGGGTATCCAGACTGGAACGGAAACCCATGTGAGAAATTGCTGAATGGTGTGCAGCAGTCATCGTGATGGCCCAGTGAAGCTGCCGACCGGGTTGGCTGGAGGTTTTTTATTTATTTTTTTTACTTCCCATGTTTTCCTCCTGCCCAGGTCCAACTGACTGACTTTGAAAATGCCGCCTATGTTGTTTTCATTGTGCTACTGACCAGGGTCATTCTGTCTTACAAGATGAACTTCCTCATCCCCTTGTCGAAGGTAGGAATGACATGCGCTAACATGAGCTCAGGGAAACCATCATGTGACGGTCGGGCGCTTAGCTTGTGTTTCCTGTCACATGGTCGCTCTGCTTGGTCCCACCTCAGGTAGACGAGAACATGAAGGTCGCCCAGAAACGGAACGCTGTGCTGGATGGGAAGTTTTACTTCCGGAAGGATATTTTTAAAGGTGAGTCCGATGGGAGTGAATTATAGTTTAGAATAGAATCTGTAGCTCAAGGTTGCTCTTGCATCAATGAGAACCTGGTGATGGTCCAGCATCCTGGACAGGAGGTAGTGTAACGTAAAACCTGCGTGGCTGAAGCACTTAGTAACTCAAAAATATTTGGTCCGGCTACATAATCGAGCTGCATATTGACTGTTTAAGTGCATGTCACTTTAAAAGATGAGTGTAAACTATGCTTTTACATTGCTCCCCCCCAGGCTGCAATGCTGTAGTCGATGGAGCACCAGCCACCCCGAATGGCCTGGAGAGCACCGATGACCATGAGGAATACACTCTCATGACAATCGATGAGATCATCAATGGGAAGGTCAGTATCCTGTCATCCCCCCATCCCAGCCCGATTCTGGCTGCTGACTGGCCGGAATGTTCCATTTCCTCTGTTTTTAGGAGGGTGTCTTCCAAGGACTCATTCCCATCCTCAACTGCTACCTGGAGAACATGGAGGTGGATGTAGACACACGCTGCACCATACTGAATTATCTGAAGCTGATCAAGAAACGAGCCTCAGGTTGGTGGGATTTCTTGATGTGACGCTCAGACTTGCTCACTTTTCTGCTTTAGAATTTGTGTTCAGGAGCACCAATGGCATAGATTAAAATGGGCATGGATTTCATACTGGAGTTTGGCAGTGGTGCATTCTGGGATGCCCTTGTCACAGGGAGCCCCCCCCCCCCCCTCAGCTATAGCCAAGTGTCCTGTATCCCACGCAGGTCAGCTGATGACTATGGCGAAATGGATGCGGGATTTCGTCTCTAAGCACCCGCAGTACAAGCAGGACAGCGTGATCACTGACAGAATCAACTATGACCTCCTTCGGAAGTGTGACCACATTGCCAATGGACATGAGCACTGCCCTGACCTCCTAGGGGAGCCAGTGAACCGTGGAAAATAAAGGCCATTCTGAGGCTTTAACAGAAATTCCCAAATGTTTCGCTGTTCATATCCCTCTTTCTGCACAAAATGACCAAACCTTCAGCTGAAGAGATAGCAAACAGTGGTCCAATCTGATTAACTTGGTGGGGGAAGAACCCCACCCTAATGGAAGGGCAAGTATGCTGGACCTTAGCTGTACATATTTTTCTCCTGGTATTTATGGCTAACATCCCCCTGTCTCTGTGAAGGCTCCACACATGACGGGCTCCTCGTACGGTCTAACAGGAGTTTACTGTAAATACTGTACTTGTACAGTGGAAGTCATGCCCATTATAACCCGTATCCAACTCTGAATTTCTGTTTTATGTATTCTTTTGAATGATACTCCAGTATCCTTAGGAAGCATTTGCTGTCATGTTTCTCCTTTCTGCTAACATCAAAGCCCTTTAATTAGCGTCGTAATGGTATGTTTTTGAAGACTAATCATTCGCCATTTTGAAGGGAGTAAAGGTTTTTGTTTTCTTAAATATACATAATCTGAGGTGCTTACTGTGCATTTTAGAAGTTTTCCCCTTAATACATCACCTAAACGATTAGCAGGAATTCTAACTAGCAAAGTCCAGCTTTTATATTCTGATATGAATCTTGTCCTTTACTCCTGCAAGTTTCCTTTTTATTTTTGTTTCTGATAAACATGGAATGGAACGCTGACCCACCAAAATTTGACATCTGTGAATTTGACGAGCATCCATCATCCGTCTAATTCGTGTAACTGGTTCGTAGAGCCGGGTCACTGTAGGGTCAAAGCCTATTCCAAGTTAAGAATGTGACTTACCCTTTTCTTCCACTAGAGGGAGCTGGAGAATAAATTTACATTCAGTTCATAGAGTCTGATATGTCATCTATTTTTAAACATTCACTTAAGCAGATTTATAACAAAGCCACAGATTATGAACGCAGGTATTTTTGTGGTATGTAGTGCTGGATCCGTCTGATGCTTATAATAAATACTAGTGTTCACAGATTCTGCCTTTAATATGACTGCCGTTCTGTTTTGGCTGCATGATATTGAGAAATTCAAATACTGTGATGTGAATTTTCTGCAATATTGTAATATTTATGAAGCAAAGTTGGGTTCTTCTGGATATAATTTTGAATCACTATCTGCCAATGATGTCCAAGTAAGTTAAGGTTGTCAAGATTTCTGCCAGCCCATCCCTCGCTTTTACACTGTCTTGTCTATAACTGGTTCTTGTTTGCTTTATTCATCCTCACTTTTTATTAAACTTGTCAAACACTCCACCCCATCTGTAAATGCAACAACAAGGATAAAAATTAGTATGATTGGGTCAGAGATGGCAGGCAGAGCTCATGCAAAAATAGCAGCAGTGAACTTTAATTTTTGTAAAACAGAAATCTAAACTTCAAAAGGCGCAATCATTAAAACCGCTTACTAAATTTTGTTCTCCACTGAGCAATTCATTTCCTGTTTGGCAAGTCATAGTAACAATTTCAAAATACTGCATTACAAAATAACGATGTTTGGAAGAACATACTGTCCAGACATTATACTGTGTAAAAACTTGTCTCAGTCCATGCAGTGTGTGAACTGAACGTGCGTAACATACGATGTCGATGTTGATATTGCACAGCTCATGCTCAGTAATTTCCTCAGAAGTCCCACATGTCATGTCTTGCATCCATAATTTTCCCAGGAAAGCTGAAAAGCAGAATTGCTCCACGAGTAGCTCGTGGAATCGTGACTATACAGAATTCTGTCTGCCCACTGAATAGACCGAAACTTTTCATCTAGCCAGTAGTGTGTCTTGAATGTGAAATTTGATTTCATTTTTACAAAACATTGATTTCCTTTTGATGTCCCTAAGACCTCTAATATTCTAAGAAATGCAAGTAAAATTTTAACTAAACATAATGAAAACTACTTTGTCATAAGTATAGACAAGGGGTGTAGGAAAAACTAAAGAAGTAACGTTGCTACCTGCAAATGATCTGTTAATTACTGAACAATATTGCCATTACAACCCTAAATATAATTGTCATATTAACACTGCTATCACCTTAAAGGTCTTCACTGAAAAGCCTTCCTTCCCTCTTAACCCTGAAGGGAAAATGCCTAGAATAGGGGCCATTCCTCAGCAACATAAGTCTTTTTTAAAACACCCTTTCTCACCATTCTAATCAATAATTACTTTACAGCCGTGGACGTCGCATCACGTCCCTTGTAACATTCAGGCCCCGCCCCCCTCCGGCCAGGCCACAGCACGTGCTTCCCTGCCTGCTTTGCATACGTCTTTAATCGTAAACCCGGTGGTCTGACGAGTTGAACTACCTATCGAGCCTTTCTGCGCATGTGCAGTTCCACCGTTTTGGGGTTAGGGTGAGGGTTTTAGGGGTGTTACGGCTATTAATTTGCACTGTGGTAGACCAACTCGACAAAGCAGGTCAACTGGACAGAACACCCAGCTGATAAACCATAACTCCCAATTCCCTATAAGGACTTCTAAATCCTGATTGGTCACAAAACACCAACAAACCGAACTAAGCGTATAACAAACACAGTCCTCCCCCTCTATTGGCTCACTTTGTCAGCAAGGTAAAATCCACCCATCTTGCTAAATTTACCAGAGCATGTTTTGACTGCTGGGCTCCTACTTGAGATATGAATATAGATATTGATTATTTCTCATTGAATCACAGAAATATTTGGTTGGACACAAGGTATTCAAAACAATCTCTTCTTTCCTAAGGCCTAACAGACCCCCCCAGCCTACCAATGTCCACTGTTCCTTACCTCTCTGTCTTTGTTGGCTGATGCTGGTGGTCAGTCAGAACGTAACTCACGTTAGATTCAACAGGAGGATTATGGCGCGTTTAGTTTTTAAGCTCACACAATGGTCGAGTCGGTAAAGAGTGTCGTACAAACCGTGGCCAGCTTTGACTTAATATTTAGGGTGCAGGATGCAGGCTGGAGCAGAGCCATCTAACTGGAGCCCGCAGTTAGGAAGCAGCGGACTTGCTGGATATACAGCCGAGTAACAGGAATCTTGCAGCACTGCATACCTTTCCAGTACAAGTAAAAGCACACCAGTTTTAAACTTAATAAAGAATGAAGACATTCTGGAAAAAACTTCACACCCCTGCTTTTCGGTCTTGACTCTATCCCACATGGGCGAATGATGAGACGGTTTAACGTAATTTATAGACACACCTGCGTTTAAGGCAGGCTTGATTCGGAAACCACTTTCAAGGCAAACAGTTTTCCCCCTGAAAGCACAATGTATCTGTGTTTTTCAGCCATGAGTAACAGGTACGTTACGGTGACAGAGCCGGGTTTTCTCGTGCTGTCATGTCACATTCATCTCAGAAACCTAATATTAGCTACACCAAATGCGCTGGGGTAGTTTGCAAATCCTACATACTATTTACAAGGAAAGTAAACTCTTTCATATATGCAAGTGCGTGCGCAGACTTGTTTCGGATGGAAAATCTCACGCCTGCGATGCAGCTGAGCGAAGCTGGCAGCCCTGCAGACGGCAGAGGCTCCGGAAGGCTGTGTGACCCAAACTTCCCCGGTGATGCTTATAGTCCTGCTGGACCTGGAGCCGTCAAGCGCACAGACATTAGTGCTATTCTTGGTTCTCTAAGCTGCTGTCATTTTAACTTGTTCATTAGTACATCCAAGCAGACAGCTAACGGCTTGGCTGCCCATTAGAGTAAATTTACAACATCGCCGCTTAACAGGACTCGTTAAGTGCCACTTTTCACGGTGCATTTCGTAGCAAATTTGCAATCAATTGCTTTGCAAGCACGGCCAGCTCCATACAGCAGCAAGTGTAGGGCTAAGGTAAAAAAGTCCGGTGTGACTCAGCAGCTCTAATGCTCCACTACCGCCAAGCCAGAAGGAAAACACCGTAAAAACTGGCAGTGAAGCTGCTTAAAGGTGGTTTGATGTCGCCTAAAAGAGAATTTCCATTTCTCCGATCCCATGCCCCAAGTAGAAAATCACCAAATAAAGCTTCTCACATTCTCTAAAGCGGTTGACAGTAGATCTACACTTAATTAGCTACTTGGAAATCGCATTTTTAATATTACAGTGTTTCCCATACATAGGCCTATTCATGTACAGTAAACACTAGGGTTCGTACATCAGAAAGCATAAGATCCAGTGCTGATATTTGTCGCGTCGCACATTAAGCGGCGTTTAATTGCAGCGAAGGTGACAGAGAACCACACCGACTCGGGCTGGGCGCCCCAGGGCTGCGCGTCCACGCCCAGCACCGGCAGCGCGGCGCGGCGCCGTGATTGGTCTGTGCACACGCCCCATCAATGGGGTGACACAGTGCGATCAGGCGGTAGGGGGGTCAGTCTACAGTGTAACGCCTGACATCAGATCCAAGCCGGCGAGGGTGAAGTTCAGCGGCATCGCAAAGGTACTTTGTAACGATCGTAGTCGAAATACAGAACCGCTAAATGTGTAACCTTGCCTTTAATTGTAAAATGATGAACGGAAAATGTAGCTATAGGACTATGGGGGCTGGGAGGTGCGATCCCAGCCTGGGATGAAACTTTTAGTGTCATTTTACAAAGCAGCACGGCGCAGGCTATATGGAGCATGCGGTTAATCCGCTATGTCTAACTAAATGTTTTATAACTAAATAGTAGCTGGCGAGGGAGCAAACTGATGTTAAATTAAATAGATATTAGAAGCAGATAGATACAATAGCAGAAGTTTCAAAAGGAGGAACATTCATGTCTACGTATTTATGTATGCATGTATGTCTCTATGTATCTATATGTATTTATGAGTGTATATTATGAGTACCTGAACTTAGACATACACAAACATGCAAGAAGATGTAAGTTACTGAGGCGTCGCGAAATGCGCCTACAAAAACGGCTCTCGGGCTCAGCCCGGCAGCTTTGGGGCTTTGGCAGCGCGTCTCTTTGCAGAAAAGCTGAGAAATACAGGATTAAATGAGGGATCTGTGGGTGTGTGGGTGCGCTGCTCCAGGGCACAGTGCCAGGGCTGACATGTTTAATAGCGGCGGCCGCTTTCCGCGGCTCATTTCCCCGCTGGAGCGACATCATCACAGGGTAAAGCCGGAGTGAAGGGGCGACAGCTCGCCTTCCCAAGGAAAAGCTCGGGAAACGGACGCCGAGGCGGCTCTCCGCCCTCCGCACTTGTTTTCTCTAAGATTTCCCGGAGTATTTAAGGTATATGCATTTTTATGTTAAACGCGGCTGAAATGTTGAGTCCCCATAGGAGGGGACCTGCTAGCCAGTTAGCGGCGGCTCCCGCTTTGCTGGCCGCATCAGTGCTGCTTACGGATGAGGCTCTTCAGTGGGGCTGCTTTGTGCTGTGTGTCTGATCGTTCCCACTAAAGCTTCTGCGTTTAAGGCAGTGCGGCTGACAGGCACATTATTGGCCTTATTGTTCCCTGATCGCTGTACTTGTCCCCTGAAGTGAACGGATGTCCAGAAGTCCGGCACTAGGGGCACTAGAAACAGAGAGATATCGCAACGATAAAGGGGAAACTTGCACAGAAAACAAGGTCAGTTGTGCAAAGGGATGGAGTTTTGTACGAGCTTATTATGAACTGTGTAAATGCCGGGGATTTGGTCTTCTGGTTTAGTGCAGTTTTGCATGCAAATCACGACAAATATACCACCTTAATTTTGTTAATTGGAAAAATGTTACGTTGCTGGACATAGCTAATTAAGCTATCTATTACAATAAAATCGCATGATTTCACCCCACGTGATTTCCCCATCTAAGAGACCTTTCTGCTATTACATAGACATACATCTCTTTATGCTTTTCAACCTTTAATCAAAGAATTAAATTCATCGATAAGCTAAGACTGTGTGTTACAGTCGCATAGTCAGATGCCATGCCGGTCTGCTGCCCTGCCTACTGCATTACTTAGACGACAAAATGAGACTTCATTAATATTTGCTGTCATTTAGAAAGATGGTGTGTGAACACACTGTCAGCGCAGTAAATAACGGGTCAGTAGCTGAAATCGTCCTGCAGTCAGCCTTAATATGTCATTTACTTTAAACCCCCAGAACTCCGTGACCCCAGACTTATCTGATGGCATATTAGTGCGACTCGGTATTTGTTACATAAAAGTTGGGCAGCCTCATAAAGGAAGTACTGATTTTGTACAGCATTAAATCATTTTGTAAACGCCGTGAAGTTGTATTAGTTTACTTGGGACTGGATGTGTTAAAAGCGAAAGTGAAGGACAAGGCTGTGTGTCATTTTAGTCGGACAGCAGCGCCGTCTTAATGCTCCCAGACGCCGCGTACTACAGCTACTCGCTCCTGTAATTAATAGTACATTACATTTGTACAGCACTGTTAATTATCAGATGTTGCATCTGCGGTGAAATGTAGCTGGGCCAATTTCTTGGTTATTTTTGTGCTTTTGTGCAGATCGCGATGTGTTATCAATATTAGTCAGTACATCACGAGACAGTAATTAAATACATCAGCAGAAGAAATGCGACGGTAATATAGGTAATATTTTAAGCTGTTTGTTAAGGTGGCCGGGCGGTCGTCTGGCATGTGCCGTGTGTGACTCCGGTGTCGATCAGCTCACCCCGCCCCCTGTTAAAAATGCTATTTATTATAATTAGAGGGCAATATCTTATATCTTTCCGTTTTCACCTTTTCCTTTCAGTGGGTGTATGCTAGCTCTGCTGGACGGCTTTCTGGTGTAAATTAGTAACCGGCATGCGGTTTAATGGGAACTGTCTGCCCCGGCTGTGAATTACGAAATCGTGACATCTTTTAGTGCAAGTTTTTAGGACACTGGGTGCACCGAGAGTCTGGATCAGTGGGCAGGGGCTCAGCTTATCTGATTATATCTTCTGCCTCATTTTATAATGATCTGCTTTACTTAGCTAATGGTTGACTTCTTCAGAGTCCAGGCCCATCTTATCTGGCCCAGAACTGCAGTGCTTCTGCTAGATCTCTCTTACTC
Source organism: Isichthys henryi (assembly GCA_026776945.1). NCBI lineage: Eukaryota > Metazoa > Chordata > Actinopteri > Osteoglossiformes > Mormyridae > Isichthys > Isichthys henryi. The sequence goes on along the minus strand of JAODJX010000065.1, from coordinate 766,464 downwards.
GAATTTGTAAACAATCACCGCACAACAAAGAGTTTTCTGAGGGGATTCGCTTATTTGTAGCTACTTCATTCCTTGTTCCTGTTTCTACCTCCTTGAAAGCTGATATCAGCACTGCGCTGAGGTTGTAAGCCCCTCTGCTTTGGGGTTTATTCTTGATTGGGGTGAGTTTTTTGAAAGTGATCTTGTTCTTAGAAACCTCTAATGGAAGTTCTTTTTTACACCAGGTTGGAAATGGAGGTGTTTAACCACAAGCTAAACTTGTACATTGATTCATGGATGGGTCCCAGAGGTAAGTCACTGGGAGAAGGTCAGCCTGGACTATGGCACATGCACAACATCATGTGATTTAAATTGAGCGCAAAGAATGAAACTCAAGCTGAAGCCAACAGTGACATAATTGTCCCGTAAAGATTCATGCGAAGGTTTTTGCTAGGTGTGGTCCCTTTTACACTGCTATAAAATCTGTTTTGTTCAGCAATTTAGTTGTCTTGGTAACACTGAAGCTGATTTCAGTTCTTTGTGAATCTGAACGAGACTGTCAAACTGCAGCAGGGGAACATGTTCAGAGGAGCAGAGAGACTCCACAGCTCTTTGAGTGTCCTATACTCTTAGATCTTAGTGGCATTTAACTACTAACCACTGTCATCAGGCAGGACTGGCAGTTCCGTTGATGACCAGCTCTCTGCGTCTATGTTCTCTGACACTGTAAGCAGTGTAAGCACCACGCTAAGCGCTCTAAGGCAGCACACTGTATGTTCTCTGACATTGTAAGCAGTGTAAGCACCACGCTAAGCACTCTAAAGCAGCACACTGTATGTTCTCTGACACTGTAAGCAATGTAAGCCCTTGCTGAGCGCTCTAAGACAGCACACTGTATGTTCTCTGACACTGTAAGCAGTGTAAGTGCCATGCTGAGTGCTCTAAGGCAGCACACTGTATGTTCTCTGACACTGTAAGCAGTGTAAGCGCCATGCTGAGTGCTCTAAG
>JAODJX010000065.1:725556-736319 GCA_026776945.1 Isichthys henryi | reverse complement strand
TTAAACGTTTTAAAGGTATGCCCCCCCCCCCCCCCCTTACTCACAAAGTTTCATCACACATCTGGCTATACTTTAACTTAACTGTGATGTTACTTTCGACCATTACACTTTGGTCGGAGCGCCATGGTGAATTTGCGCGGTGTGCATGGCGACTCCACTTTTTATGCAATTATTTATTCAGAAATAAATTCTCCAACTCTTTTGCAGATGGATCGCTTATGTTTCAGCAGGTGCCTCTGATTGAAATGGACGGGCTGAAGCTCGTGCAGACCAAGGCTATTCTCAACTATATATCTGCGAAGTACAATTTATATGGGAAGGACCTTAAAGAAAGAGTCAAGTACCGTTTTCACATGTTTTGTACATTAATTAATTAGTCGACACAACGAATTAAAATGTCAAAATATTTTTGGCATATGAAGTTTACGATAAAGATATGTCCTATAATAGAAATATGAAAGATTAACGGAAATACACGTTAAACACGGGATTATCTGTGACAGGGACAGTGAACGGCTAAGTAGGTGTTGTCTTTACATCAATTCAGATTAACCAGGCAGTAATACCTTAACCCGAGTTAATCTCATGATATATTTAACAAGATATGGCAAAAAGCTTTGACTTTAGCCAGAAAACAATTTCCTCCTGATGCAGTGCAGGGATGCAAAACCTTTTTTTTCCATTTTAAGGATTGATATGTTTGCTGAGGGAACCAGAGATCTGATGGACATGATCAAGATGATGCCGTTCCTCACCCCGGACAATCAGAAAGCCAAACTGGATGAGATGCAGCACAAGGCTTTAGAGCGATACTTCCCCGTCTACGAAAAGGTGCGCCTTCAGGGCTGCACACACAGCCTAGGGACTGTGAATTGAGGTTCGATTAGATTTAAAACCATCATTCTCTCATCAACAGGCACTGTCTAATTCTCAGTACCTGGTGGGTGAGCAGTTAAGCTGCGCAGATATTCACCTGCTGGAAGCCACCTTCATGGTGGAGGAAAAGTGTCCCTCAGTGCTCTCCACCTTCCCAAATCTACAGGTAATTCAGGGAGGGCGGGGCTCCAGCAGCTTCCAGGAAGCTACGTAACCCTCTCTCACCTAAAGCCTTTTCACTTTCACTTTGGGCCAAAGCATCTGCTAAGTCCATAAATAACTGTAAATTCTAACTCCCCCAGCACTTTGGGGGTGGTGGGGGGTCCTTTATATTGTATAAAAAATTAAACCTCTCTTCAGAAGGATTGAATTAAACTGAACAAGTCGCCATGATCAATTGTCATAAATCCACATGATGTTTAGCATTTAATTTATAGCTTAGTGTCAGGTGAACCGATTCCAATCAATTACAACTCAGCCAAACGAGAAACAGACGCTGGAGAATGAACTGATCAGTCTTAGCATAAAATACATAACTACACACCACAAAAATCCAATAAACCTGCTGTATTTCAGTATTGGTCATGATCTAGGGTCAGAGCCCAGCAATCCTGAACTACATGTTAATGACTCACTAATTTTTTAAGCCCTAAAGAGGAGACTCACTGTGTCAAGTTATCAATCTTCCTTCCTTCCTTCAGAATAAAAGCCATTTCACAAAAAAAAAAAACAAAAGTCTCTAAGTAGCTTGTTCTTGCCCCTCCCAGATCAGGTAGCACACTGTGTAATGGTTTATGAAGCTCGCTGTCAATGACTGCATGCTCGTGTGTGGCCAAACGAAAAGCTGACGTGTTATATAACTTGTCTGAAGTATGCTTTACTGTTTCATGGTCTTAAAAAAATGTATCGCTTCATGAAATGTGCAGATCTTCTACAGGGCAGATGAGTGAGTTGTCCTGTTAGTACAGATTGAGGACTCAACTTGGATAAGGTTCAGATGCTTAGGTGGGATAAGTATTGCTTTAGAATGGGGATTAATTAGTGATCCCTTCTATGCAATAATGACATAGTGATGCATCTTACAAGTGTAACCTTCAGAAACCCAACTGTTTATCCAATACAGAATGGCGTGGGAGGCTATCCCTGCAGCAAATGGCAGGGGTACACCCTGCACAGGGCGCTAGTCCATGACAGGATGCACATACTGGCAGTCATACACTGAGGGCAATAAAGAAATCAGTTCACCTAGTGCCCTGTACTTTGGACTGAAAGGAAACATCCATGTTTTAAGACTGGTTGATTCTGCAGGCTTTTCAGGCAAGGATGACGAGTGTTCCGGCCATCAGCAAGTTCCTGCAGCCGGGAAGCAAGCGGAAGGCCCAGCCCGACGAGGTCTACGTGAGAACCGTGAAGGAGGTGCTAGGGTTTTAGAGAACCTCAGGAGTGCTCTGCAGGACAGCTACTCAAAGACAACATGCCTGTCTTATGGATAAGAAGTTCACCTTCAGAAAAGGATCCCAATGCTTCCTCCATCTTTCTGTATTGTTGTTCCAAGTCTGAGACCATTAAAGCCACCTGCAAAAAAGCTTGTATTTCTTATTCCAAAGCCCATTGCGTAAATGTGTAAAACGTGCCAAATACAGTTGAATCAGTGTTCAAACTCTTAACAAAATAGTCTTTGCAAATGTGAAGGGTTTGGATTATGGTAATAGATGGGAGATCACAGAGTCACCATTACAAATGTGCTGAAATATTACTATTCTTGCATGGGCGTGCTGTTATAAACAACACCAACACTGCAAGCAGAAGTGGGGCGGACTTCAGTACAGCATATCAATTGAGCACACATGGTGTCATGCGACCCAATCATCACACACAATCTGCAGATGTAATGATGGCTTCAGACAACGTGCTCTTGTGCCATCAAGGAATAAGAACAAAGGTGAACTCTGGTGGTTTTTAATTCAACTTGGGGAAAGCTTAATGCTGAAGAATTACCTTGGAGACATACAAAAGAAACATGCTATCTTTACTATTCACACATAATACTTGGATTTTAAAATGTTTACTCTTTTAAGACTAACTGTAGCAGAGCAAATAAAGGGGCTATAATCAAATTACAGGTAGAGCAACTAATCAGCGTGAAACAAAATATTAAAAAGCATAACCGAGGAAAAGGTTTAAGTGACAAAATCAATGAAGCCCCTCACACAACACAACTATGGCTACAAAGGTGAGAAGATCAAGCCTGTGCAACCTTAACCAAACTACTCAATCCCCTCCTTTGTTAATGTATCACACAATGGTGTGAAGAGTACATTTACAGAGCTGGTATGAACAGAAGATTCATTTTACTTGCATTTTCTAAAAATGTGGAAGACAGGTGAAGCTGTATACCTGCCATCCACACCTACTGTAAGGCCAGAGGTTAGTGGGGAAAAAAACGGAACTTCTCAGGAGAAGATAAAACTGAAATGCTCTGAAGTTTATTCGGAATGTCAGGATAAACAGTGGGACGCATTCTGACTGTCCTTACACTTCCCAGTTAGCCAGTTAGCGGATATGTTAACTATGATGTGGCATCTTAGTGGGATTAGCTAGTGCAATTACACAAATCCAGAATGGAGAGGGAATGATGGTAGACTGTGGGGCGATGGACCTCTCAGCACAAGGAAAAATGGGCATGGCTCACCCGGGGGGGGGCGGGCATGCTACAGTACAAGCAGGAGGAGAAGTCGCAGGAACATCAGGGTGCTGAAATCAGATCAGATCAGAGACACTGGTTACCTACCAGACAAACGATTTGCCACAAGAAGCCTCTAACAACATATGAAGTCACCGCAACACCAGACTAACATTGTGGAGACCATTTCACACACCAAAAGAGCAGGACTATTAAATACCACCTCACACTGAAAACGATTTTAGGAGACCGTTAGTCACATGTGATTACATGACTATTATAAAACGACCAGTTTATTGCTAAAAACATTTGTTTCCCGCTCACCTCAAACCAGCCAGAACAGCTGGTATAAGTTTGCCAGACTTCCAGTACCGCAATCCCATGATGGCAGCCAGAGACCCCGATGACACTGCCATGTCACACACAGGGGGAACAGAAGGACCACAGATTAAATGGAGAAAGGAAAGCGGTGAAGCAGGTGAAGTTACACTGCGCTACTCACACAGGGCCACGCTGGGATTGTTCGTTATTCCGAGGGATCCGTAGGCAGACAGGCTTCCGAACAGAAGGCCAGCGATCAGCGACATCACGCTGCCTGCATGAGGTGGGATCATTTATAGAGCGCTGAGATGCGGACAGCAGACATTCTGCAGCCTCTGAGGGAGCTCCGGCATGCTGCGGCCAGTACCCATACCTTTCCTCTTGTACCCCACAATCCCTCCCAGAAGGACAGCCATGGCATAAGCAAATCCAAGCCAGTCAACAGCCATGGTCCTAGCAGTGAAAAGAGAGTAGTTAGCAGAAGAGCCCCGATAAAGTTACAGCTCAGTGCTGCTTTTGTTGGTTGTATTAAACCTCCCTTTAAATATCTGTAGTTATTTATGAGCGTTACATTAATTTCAGTGTCACCGTCTTCTTTCTTTCCTAACTAATGCGGAGTGAATGGCTGTAGTTACCAAGAAAAGAAGCGTCCATAAGCGATATAAACAATGAATTCGGCGTAAACGCAGAAGAGGCGCGGGCCGCGAGCGCCGGGGAGGCTGCGATGGCAGCGGCGGCTCCGCACGTACCGGATCCGGGGGAAGCCGAGGCGCACTGCGGCATTTATACGGCAATGCGGGTAAGTAGGGAAGCAGGCATACAAACCGAGAGTCACACAGCGCCTGCCGGCCGCCTTCGGGAACCTCAGATCGGGCTGAAAAGGGTTATTTCACGGCAGGATACGCGAGTCACTCCAAGCCGCGTAGATACGCAGCTACGTCGCCATATTGAGTAACACAAACTGAACGAAACTATTTGGAATCAATTTAAGCTACCTGACAGGTTTCTATTCGAATATATACATATTAAAACGACCCAAAGAAAATGTACATCCCCGGGAAATCTAATTTTGTTACTCACGTTAAAAAAACGAATAAACGACAAGGATTCAAATGCCGTTATGACAGCTGGTTTTGGTTTCAGGAAAACTTGTTAATTGCCTGTCATTTTAACAGTACGAATGTATTAATTAAGGAAGTCCAATCAAAACATGTTACATAAAACACAGAACCGGAAATTCAGCTTAAAGGGAACGCCGTCTTCCTGAGCTGATGTCGGCCTACAGCGACCCCTGCAGGCAGCGCCGCGGAGGTGCAGCAGTGTGTCGGCGAGCGCTCCGACGGGACGTTGCATAAATTTGGAATTTAATTGTCATTGTTCACACACCACAGCACACAACAATGAAATGTGTTCTCTGCATTTAACCCATATGTGACATCGTGACATTGCAGGGGGCAGCTAATTCAGCACCCGGAGAGCGGGGCTTGGGGCGGTATCTTGCTCAGGGTACCTCAGTGGTGCCTTGCTGATCGGGGATTCGCACCTGCAATCTTTCAATTACAAGTAAGCTTCCCAGGTCTCCGCTGTGAAGCATGGGTTATACGTGAGATGAAATTAGTCAGTGCAAAAAGTATATAGAATATAGATATGAAATATGACGTGAAATGAAACGTATTAAGACACAAGACAGTAAATCTTGACATGGACATAGAAACAAGACAAAAAATATAAACGCTCGACTAGCTGGGAAGATTTCTAAGAATAAACAAGCTTGTAATAAATCCAATTCTTTGTCTCCACCGTGTTTTATTATGAGGACAAATTAATGAAGGCATCAGCAAGTCTAATTATTTTTTTCATCCTTTATTAATCGCAGAATGTCAGTCCTACAGGTGGTTAGAAACCATGCAATGGATCAAATTTATTGTAAAGTGCGTTGAACGAGAAGGTAAATTGAGACTAAGCTATAGAAGATGATTCTAAAGTACTATACTGTAATGCTTAAAATATGTCAACGTGCTGGAGATAAAAAAACGGCTGTGAAAATAATGTAATATCCATATAAATCTCTTGGATGTGTCAGTGGTTTGTATTTTTTTTTATGAAATAGACAAACAAGCTCAAACCACAGAGATACTTAACGGAACAAATACGCGGTGACTTTGGGGTGCTGGTCATAGGGGACTTTATTTGGCCATTCAGCAGAACTGCGTTGACAAGTCTTAGGACAGGAATAAAGTTCTGCGCCAGTTTCCCGAATAATCTCAGCTGTGGCCTTTAACAAAACACGCCTCACATCTTGTGTAAATATTATCCGCCTCAAGAGGAGGGGAAATACAAAGAAATACTTATTTTTCGAAATGCTATCGATAGTCAGGAAGTTGTGTTAAGGGTCATGTAAGCCTCGGGCCGGGTGAACAGAACAGGCCTTTGTGTGAGGGGGACGACGCGCGGAACCGCCCAGATGTTACGGATTACTACCTGTCGGGGTTGGAGCTCAAGCGTGCCGCGCCTGCAAAGCCAAACAAAAGCCGCGGACAAGTACATAAAACCCGTATTATAGGTATTTGAGATTGGCAACCATGAATTTGTTGTATTTTTACGTGGAGTGTGACGGAGGGATGAAAATGAAGGCTGGGCGTCTAAAAGAGCCACAGATCCATTTAAAGATAAGGACGTTATCGACAAATCAGCGTTACATACTTCATGGGAAAGCTTTTAAAAAGACTGACCGCGAAGAACAAATACTATTGTCCACTCTTCATAAAATTCAGAAGTGTATAGTGGTACATTAAGGTACATGAAATGTCATGCGACAGACACAACTGATGCTTAAATACAAGTAGCCATAAAAACTAATAGTTTCCACTCGCAGATAGTGAAATCGCATACAATGTTTAAAACAGCAGTAGTTTTAAGCATCTGTTTTAAAACGAAGTATAGCCTTTTAAAATGAGAAGAGCGTATGGATCTTAATGTATCAGAAATGAACTGTAAAGATTTGAATTGTAGGGCTGTGTGTGCATGTAGTATGTCAATGTAAGGACCGTGAAAAACATACTACAGATTAAACAGAAAGGGAGCACATTCGTACGGAAAATGATACAGAATGACCACTAATTCTATTATTTAGAGCAAAAAATATTGATTTATTAACACACAGCACTTATTAAAAATTCAAATAGAGGATAAAAATAGGTTTACTTGAAAACAGTGCTTCTCAGTCAAAGAAGAAAAAAATGAATAAGGGGAAAAAGGATGAAGGGCAATTCTCACAAATGTAATTGAATGCATAAAGCAAAGAAATGTCACTCTTAAAGTATATTTAATTTTATTATAATCTGGCCTGATGAAGAGGTGATATTAACTCGCTGGCGAGTCTGTGCACACAAAGTCAAGTGTGAAAGAAACACCTGGTTTAGTAAAGATTTACCCAACATCAGATGACAGGCCAATGCCAGAAAAAGAGGAGAGAAGCAAAATAAACACAGAAAAAAAATTTCAATCCACAAGCATGAGGTGCAGCAGAAGTTTTTTCCAAGCTGTCTGTTGGTAAACTTTTCACAAGCACGCCAGAACATTTTCGCAGAGGTAGAATTCGGTTCTTGCAGATACTTATGGCTACGATTCGGCTGGGCACTGGTAGCTGTCCACCGACAAACCTCTTTTTTCAAGCAAATGACACTGAATCCCATAAGATGACATGAAGGAAATTTAACAGCAACAAGTCAGATTGAATAAAACGCTCCAAAGGGGGAGTTTATATACTTAGGAACTGATCGATTGTTCAAAAGAAGCAAAAACAAGCAAAATTTGCAGGAGGAATTAACTATTTCATTTTGCAACAAATGGGGTCTACAACCCAGAAAAGTAATTAAGTAACTATGTGCTGCCGTCTCACTCAAGCTTGCGTCTTCCTTAAAACAGACAGGCAGCTGATGCAATTCGGCAAAATGCCTCCATCCCTTTGCCAGGTGCTACCTTTGCGATACTGGCTTTCCCCTAGGAACACAGGGCCTTGCTCATCAAAAAGTGCCTTGGGACATTAACCCCCCCATCTTTATTTCATGTGCATGAATCACACAGAGTTTAAAACATTGTATCTGGCATATTTCATATTATATATTATATGTTTTGGTCTAGCAACACTGATCAGGATTTCTTTTACCATGCATGGTAAAATCACAGTTTACCGCAGTCCTCTATATTCTTCTCCATATTCAGCTTTCTTCCCCAAATTTTGCCATATACATCCCAAATACCTCAATATTTAAGACTATTACCAGTAATTATAGAATGGTTTTGGGGGCAGTCGGTTATTTAATTCCATCTTAATACAATCGACACAATACAAAGACCCTCATTTGACAGGAACACAGAGGTAAGACTAGTAAAAGATTATTTTTCTGGGGGACAGTTCCACTGATGTCCACACGGTGGAGATGCAGCACAATTTGAGGCCCTTGACTGGACTGGAAATGCCCTGTACGTTCTGCTGCGATTGTCCTCTGAGTGAGGGATTGAGGATAATTCTTTAAATCAGGTACAAGGCACAAACCTCAGAGAACAAAATGGCACTTTAAGATGGCATCTGTCAGTAATGAATCATAGTTCACAGTCTCATTTCTTCACCGCTTCCTATGATTTAATACTGTTCTTACTGAATCAGCCAGCTCCTTTGTAGATAACACTTTTACTCAAACAGATACTGTGGAAAGGATATGCCAGCAGACCAGAATAAAACCCCAAGACTACCGACGTGGAAGAAGGAAACTCCCCACCATGCAGGCCAAAAATAAGCACATAAAGAAACTGAAAAACCCAGATGTGATTATAACAAAGAAATAACACACGATGCTGTAATAAAGCATTAAAAAGAACAAGTGTACTTTGTTTTTACGCACACGCACACACAACCCTCCATGAGTCCAATATGCACACTATGAAAACACACCTCAAAAAGATTTCCCAGAAAAATTAAAAATGTAGAATCATTAGGGCATTTTCCCAACTTGTACGCAAAGGTAAATTTGGTAAATGTTCTCCATTTGAGGCAGAGCGAAGGACCGTGGAGCATCGTCTCGTTGGCTAGGGTGTGTCAAACAGCACGCCAGGAGAGACGTCTCCTGAGGGATAATTATCTATCATTCGGTTTGAACTGGTGGACCCACATGTGAAGTTTGGCAAAACGCAGTGACACCCCGACCGTGGGCGGGTCTTAGATCTCACATCGTGGTGGGAAAATGGGGGGGCGGGGGCTTATATAGGTGAAACCCTATTCTAAACATCTGCAACCAATTGCACAAAAAACCCATGAGACATTCACTCGCATACAGAGACATGTTTGATTAATGGAATCAAGACTAATTCTTCAGATGCTGATAAGTGTACAACAGCAAACGATGTATAACCCTTGTCAGCGTTCCTGGAAGCGATTCCAGCCTGTCCGAGTCAATTAGGTGAACAACCGACAATGACATCATGGTTAAAAGAGAAGCGGAACGTCTAACATGCATAAGCCATGATACTCGGCTTCTACCTACGATTCTTACCCTTTAATGAAGTTTCGAGGCCTTCTGGGCTTGCAGATTAACGGAGTGAGAGTTTCGCCATTCTCTCTCATACAGGAGAACTTCCACTCTGCGTTACACGCGTCGTCTACCTGACAAGCCCTCTTTGGAGCTTCACCTGAGTTACTGCAAGTGGATGGGGGGTGGGGGCATGACATTATTAATAAAGCCTAACATCAATACAGTCCCAAAATGGAGCAACTCGGAGGAGAACTGCTGATACTGTGTAGCTTAAAGGGATGTGAGAAGCCTGCTTTTCATGAAGGATCTTCAGAGTCAGAGATTTAAAGATTTTTTTTTTTTGTTTTCTTTCCCCTTGTTTAAATTCGCACCCTATGAAAGTTCAGGGGTAAAAAAACAGGAATTTGCCGTCTGAAAAAGCGACAGGATAAGGAGGGCGGGAGGGAAGGTCCGGTGCGGTGCAGTGTGGTGCGGTCCGGTCTGGCTAGGGACTCAGGTTCACCCAGAGCCAGCCCATGAACGTGCCGTACAGCCAGGTCTTCACATACAGCTTCCTGCCAACCTCAGTCAGCAGCATGGGCAGCGTGAGGCCGGCTAACAGCAGCAGCGAGGGCAGAGTCTGCATCACGCTCAGGGCTGACCTCCGCCCCTGGCCAGGAAACAGGCGCTCCGTGGACAGCTCTCCCGGAGCGTAAAACGTAGCCAGCAACCTGCGGGGGAGGGAGGAGTAGTCTGAGCACAGTGAGAGCTGAACACTGCGGACACAGAACTGTCATTACACATCCTTGGGATGAGGGGGGTTCTGAGCATACGGCCTGAGCACAGCCAGAACTACACACTATGGACACGGGGGGTGGGGGCGGGGATGGGTCACAAGCTCTCCGGGCACAATCATCAGGAATCACCTCAGACACCCCCCACTACAGAATCCCTGAAACACGCTTTCTTTCCATGTACCCTCTGAAAGACCCCGACCTTTGTATTAAATTACTTGAAATTAAAAAAAGAAGGTTCGGCGGGATACTCACTTATCCTTGATCTCAAATCTCCCGTGCAGCCAGCGGCGGAAGACTGCGGGCTCCAGTGGAATGTCCTTCAGGTCCACGCGTTGAAAGTGGACATGCACCCTGGGGCATTCCTTACAGAGGAATTCTGTGGGATGGTAGGCAGACCGGACAGAGCCCGTCATGTGAAAGGCACATTCCTCAACAGCGGCGGCACTGGGCTGCAGGTGGGGGCGCACTTGCCGCCTTAATCTTTGCCTAGGCATGAGTTCCGTGCGGATGTTCCTTCCTAAAGGTGCCGACATTCCTCCAAATTATACTGGGGGGGGGGGATGGGGGGGGGTGCTG
>JAODJX010000065.1:712130-723088 GCA_026776945.1 Isichthys henryi | reverse complement strand
CCCCACCCTCCCACCAGGAACAAAACAACCCCCACCCTTGTTTTCTTGGATGTTTATGGCAAACTACCGGATATCAACATGGCATGTTTTCCTTTACTTTTCCCCCCTATCATGCTTCCTGTCCAGGCCAGACGGGTCACACAGACAGCCGCAGGCCCGCGCTGGCATTCATGAGGCAGGTGTCATGGAACAACCAGAGCGCCATGACAAAATGCCACCTGCCAGAGTCAGGGCCCTTATGCAGACCGTCACGTGAGCAGGATCTGGGCACACTGTCTGTCAGGGCCCTAAACAACGCTTCTTTATTTACACAGGGGCTCCGATTAGTGTGTGAAAATGATTTATCATCACACTCAACTCTGGAGGTACTAAAAATGCCACCAAGGATATATGGGGGGAAACCAGAAATGACAAGAGACGGGCAGAGACTGACAGAGATGGGCGCAGCCAGAGGGACAGACTGGCAGAGACGGGCGCAGCCAGACGGACAGAGACTGGCAGGGATGAGCCATGCCCTCAGACTTACAGGTATTCCCAGTTTCATTTGTGAGGATAGTTTCTTCTTCATCGCCTTCTCATTGAACCTGGAACTCCGCTTCACGTAAACACCTCCATGCTAAAACACAAAAACCCCAAAGTGCTTGTGAAACCCTGGCAACGGTGTGCAGGGGTGGGGGCTGGGGGTAAAAGCAGCTACATTTGCTCAGGACATTATACTGCACCTCGGCGTCTCTCGCACCTTGGAGAAGTAGCAGCCATAAAGCGGCAGCCACTTGAGGCCGTCTTTGAGTACGTAGCGCACGTGGCCCAGGGCGTCCTGCCGGATGGCCAGCATGTCAGCGATGATCCAGTCCACTTTGGGCAGGTGAGACAGTGGTGGGGGGGGGCATTAGAGGGCAGCATCTCAACTTAGACATTACAGCATGCTTACATCCTTCAGAGGATCAAACTTAACTGCCGTGTGGTAAACGGGTGTTACAGTCCCACAGAAACTGAGAAATGGACCACAAAGTTGGAAAATCCGAGAGTAAATTGCATTTGGATCAAGGTGAATTTATGTTGACTCGACACGAGTATTTATGAGACAAACATGAAGGTGCCTACCTGTACACTGATGGTTGGAAAGGTAGATCACATTCTCTTTGGTCTTTGGTATATCTCCATAAATGATGACCTGCACAAAAGAAGACGACAGACTGTCAGTTGCACACAGAGGTCAGGACAGAGCAGTGCTATGAGCTACCCTGCGGTCTAGGAGAGAGAAAGCGAGCCTCTGGTGTCTGGGTCCAGCTGGACCGGCTCCAACTCCACCACAATATAGGTCTTTGGTTAGATAAATGAAATATACGACTCTGGTCTGAGAGTCCCAAGACTTACAGCGGCCTCTCTTGAACCGGACGCAAGGCCCAAACCCAAGGGAGCTCCCCATGCAGTGGGTTCGGCTTTGCTTGTGTTACAGGCCTCAGGAGGTTGGGAACGTAGAGCTACTCACAGATGGCAATGCCGGGACACAGTGCATGCTGCAAACTTCTCAGATGAGCACCATGAGAATGCCACATCATATGAACCTCTAAAATGCTGCACGATGATCAGAGCTGACATGGAACACGGATCACGCATGAACACTGCAGCTTTTGGGGACCTACATGGAACACGGGGAGTTTCAGGATTATGCAACGTGCCCTGAGATGTCACTTTGAGACCTGCCAAAACTGTGCTCGTGTTTGCCTGTGCATAAATCATTATGTCCTGCTGTAATCACCCACTGAAAAATTGCTATTAGGTCTTTGGGCTGTTCTGATGGTTAGAAGTTCAAGCAGAACACCAAGGTGGAGAGTTCGGTCAGATACGACGGGCCCACCGTGTGCAAACGCAGAGAGAGCAAAGCCCCTGTCAAAATACGGCCAATGGCTTGGGCTTAAAATCCATCACTCAAAACAGAGAATCTCTTTCAGGAAACCATCAATGAGGGGCTGACATGTTCGGGCCCTGCCCAAAGAGCAGGCTGAGAATAGGCAGAGAGAGTCAGCACACCCTTACGTTCACCCAGATTGCAACACGGAGAGTGACTCTGATGCAAGTCTTGCATGGCTGCCAAGTCACCTCAGACACGCACATGTGGCCTGCTTGAGTTTGACCATTCCTACCTTCACTTACAATGTTTTCTCCTGCATAAATACAGAAGTTATTAAAGATTGGTTCAGAAGCCCAGGCAAACTTTTACACACCCTGCAAAAAGGAATGTGGCCAGACAAGTCCCTATGTCCTCCATATTGTTTTTCATTTTTATAAGGGCATACCTTGCTTTCTGATGGTGCACCCGGTACTCATAACAGAATTCGGGTCTCAAAAATCTTCCAACACTTCCCCAATAAAGGACAAATTCACTTCAATTTCATTTGCTGTATTTGCTTAATCAAAAAGGTGTTAAGGATTCATCGATTGCTCGTACACACAGATGCTGGGACAGTGGGTTTGCTGCTTCCTAATGTTCCAGCATAGGGGAGGTGGGGTGAGCTGAGCTTTCGCTTGATTGCACACGATGACCCAGTGTGAGACACCAGGCCAAGCCTCACTCCGCTAGACAGCTTGGTGGCGGAAGCAGCTCAGAGCAGCAGCTGATCGCTGTCACCATGAGCACACGCTGTCACCCGAGTGCAGGGTGACACGCAGCCTACCTCAGCTTCTGCCTGGCAATTTCACAGGCCAATGCCACCCAGCACCAGAAACACAGGCCGGTTCCTGGCGTACCTCTTCAGTACTCCTTTCTGTCACGTCTGGAACTCGCCTTGCAGGATTTTATGGGGGGATGTTTTCAGAGCAACAATTTCAAGAACCACACCTTAGCCATACACTCCCAAAAAGAAGTTGAGTTCAGGGCAGTCCAACATTAAAACAATGGCAGGTGTTGTTATGGTGGTGAAAGGGCAGGCAAAGCCAGTCAAGAAGCATGCATGTTTACTCAAATGTTTCTCACTTCCCCTTTTGGGACAGAAGTGCTTTTGTGCTCAGAGAGGTGAAAGCGAAGCATGTTAGCCACAGAGGGGCCAGGTGGACTGCCATGCGTTTGTCAAACTTTAGCTGACGGCAGACTGGCCCTGTGCCAATGCCATTCATACAGCAAGGACTTCAAGTCACAGCTAATGCTGGATTCCTGCACAAAGCATCATCAGTCGACAATAATCCACATGAAGAAAATTACTGAAATTAAAAAGCACCCTGTATGTGACAGGCATACTCAAAAGAACGCAATAAAAATGTTCCTTAATAAAAAATGTTGCAGGGTGTAGCTTGTATTCACTGTATTGTAATGTGTAACCCTTATCAGAAATGCATTTATCTGCATTTAACCTGTGTCACAGCACTGCATTCCTCTCCTGCCCGAGCGCACTCACCTCCACCCCCGTACAATTCTCGAAGAAGAACAACACCATGCTCTGGTACACGGAGTAGATGCCGTCGTCCAGGTGGTGGTAGACCCTGGCTGGCAGCAGCGCGGACAGCAGGCGGCAGGCGCTCCAGGTCAGCAGGTACGCCGGAGCAGTACCCAGCATGACGGCCGCGGGGAGCCAGTATCTCAGCGAGTACGTGTGGACCACCAGCGACAGCAGCATTTTCAGACTGGGGGGTTCGGGCAGCGGGTGAATGCGGTAGCGCAGGGACCTCCGGGGAGTTGCAGCCTCCAAGCCCAGGGTTGGCTAACCAGCTAGCCGCGCTGTTAACCTCGACAGGCAGGCGGAGCAAAGGGCGGCGCTGCTAAGTCGCACGGCCTCAGGCGCCTTCACATTCCTTCCAGGGCCCAAAGCGGGCCGGCGACCTGCACGGTTCTCTTTGGTGAGTTCGGTTACGCGGTTAAAGTACAGCTCCCCCTGACCAAAGCCGACCGCTCCAAAGTCACGCACGCCTCCCCGCGGCCTCCATGTTGGAAAGGACGCCTTCCGCACTTCCTTCCCTCCTCGGCGCCGATTGGCCGAGCTGTCAGTTTTCGTGGCAGCCGTTGCTAGGAGAGCGCGACAGCCAAGCGCTCTGATAGGCTGGGGGAGGTGCCGAGGTAGGATGTGCTAGCGCGCGATGTCCTTTCCAGTCCGGTGCTTTCCTTAGCAGACGACCGTGGCGCTGAACTGGGACGGCGTGAGACTGTCATGCTGCAAACCTCACACACTGAGCCCCCAGGCGACCCGAGGAATCCGGGCTACCCCGGAGTGATTAGTAGTAATGCGGCCCTTACTAGCAGGCTCTCAAAGTGCGGCCGGCTACTTTACATAGACAAGTCAGTTTTCAGGGTTAAGCCTGCTTATCGAGTTTTGGATGAAGTACAAATTTTTTTTGTACACCTCAGTTATCTTGATTCTAAGTGCAGGAAATGTGACACAGTGTCAAATATATGATGTTCATCTTGAACCAGACAAATAATCTGCATTAGGAAAGCAATTTTCCAGTATTCATTATAAATAAGTACAAAAGAATGTTTATTGTCAAATGTTTGGAAGATATAATGCTAAGAGTAAAAAAAAAAATAACAGCAAGAATTTGATTTGTGCAATTATTCAGTTTTATAGCATGTATTTCATAGTACTTAAGAGGCTGTATAAATTATCGTGTTTCAGAAAACCCTGTAATGTGCTGTGAACTCATCTACGGAACAGGCGGGCGGCATGAGCCTGTGGTTTCGCTCAGACAGCGATGGCTCGCCAAGCTGGATCACACACTGTCTGCTGTCCTTCGCCACTCCAACAGTCTGCGGTCATCTCAACCCCAGAGTGGACTTGGACAGACTGGGTGGACCTTGATGGAGACCATCTTTGTACATCAGCCATAAGAACAGCAGCTGTCTGATGGTTACCAGGAGAAATGCCCCTGAACCTCGGCGAGGCAGTCAGACACCCCAACCCTCAGACACAGCAAGGCCTTCATGGTTTTTAACTGTATCCAACTAATTCACAAAGCACAGTGAAATCTCTGAGAAATACACTGAGCCGACCAGCTATCATATGCTATTAACTGACAGTGGAATGTGATTGCTATCATATCAGAGGGGATACATTAATGTAAATAAATCACTCTAACAATGTAAATGACTGTCATAATAATATTAAAGAATTTATTATTGATGCACCATGTTTTTCCACAGTAAAAACCCGTTCAACATGACTTACTGCTTTACGTTTAGTATAAGCACAAATTTATAAAACATGTAACACGGGAGTTCAAGGCTCAAATGCAGAGATGAAACACAAAACGGGATGGAAAAGCATTCTGAAGGTCCCTCAGACACCTCCCATTAAGCGATGGCTGTACAGCGACTGCACGCCTCTGCTAGATCTGGTGTTTCAGTCTAGGTCGTAACTGTCGTAGGGCAGCTGCTTGAGGTGAGTTAGACAGTCTGGCAGACAAGAGAGAAACAATCACACATTATCAGTAAGCCCATGTTTCAAGGTAACAAGACTACAGTCATCTAGTAGGTCCTATCACTCTGAGGAACTGAAAACACGGCGGACAAGGCTGGATTAATGTTGCCCTGGGCCGTGTGTCTGTGCTGGTTTCAGTACTGACCCATTTTATCCCATTCATACATTTCAATCCATTTCCCAGAATACACTTCCTCAGTGTGAGTCCTGATGGCTCCCTCCCATGCTCTGTGCCCCCGCTGTGGGCCGCACTCACCCAGCACCCACTGCTCAGACAGTCTGCGTGCCCCCGCCGGCTTCTTGCCACGGTAGTCGCCGATGAGGAGGCCGGCCTGCCTCACGCTCCGGCACACGGTGCCTCCGCAGAGCCGGATCAGCTCGGCAAGGCTCAGGCTGGGTGGCTGGGAGTGCGGCGACACGAACATGGCTGGCTGCTCTGAGAAGAGGTCCTGCTGGTGCTCGCCGGCCGACAGGTGCTGCTGGAGACGGCAGATCTGGGGAGGGAGCCGAGAAGGGCATTGCCAAAGCATTGATTTGTAATGCGAGCCAAATAGTATGAAAACAGAGGAAAGACACTCCCTGCTTTTAAAAGGTCATCGTCAAGGAACCAGTAAAATCACTGAGAAACCAGACTGAAGAGAGAGTCGGGGTACGTGCAGCCATGAGCCTGGCATTATGGCGAACACAATTATGCAGCCGGCGAGGCCGGTGCCGAGACCAGGGCCATG
This sequence comes from Isichthys henryi, assembly GCA_026776945.1. Classification (NCBI taxonomy): domain Eukaryota; kingdom Metazoa; phylum Chordata; class Actinopteri; order Osteoglossiformes; family Mormyridae; genus Isichthys; species Isichthys henryi. The sequence goes on along the minus strand of JAODJX010000065.1, from coordinate 716,952 downwards.
GGAAGGTCAGCCTGCATGAGCTGTGGTTTGTTTCACATCAAGCCCGGCTTAGGGAAAAGATTTGAGTTTGGCAGGGAGTAGGAGGAAGAGGAGGGGGCTCCTTCACCGTGACAGGCTGCCCTTGGTAATTAGAGAGCTTTTTGTTTTTACTGCTCATGAAACTTAAAGGCCTGAATGATTATCTTCTGACATAAGGACCTTTGACCTGAAGCTACACTTATAAGCATTTTTGGATTTCAAAGCCTGAACTGCAATTTAACTTAATCCATTTTGACTTGATGGCACCAGAAAGTCTAATCCTTCATGAATTCAGGTGTCTCATCTCAAGATAAAGGGAGAGTGTACATATCCAATGTGATCTGTAGCAGAAATTAATCACACGTCATTTCCAGCTGACATAACGGGATGGTCTGTGAGAGAGCAGCAGCATAAAGTGCGTCAATTAGAGACTGTCATAACATTCCGTGTCAGGAATTCACTCTGGAAATCTGTCCATTCAAAGCATGATCACCGCCTGCAAAAGCCTGCTGCCCACAGCCCATTAATGCAGGCAGGTACTGGAAAGTTCGGCCTTCCATCCGTGCCAGCTCCCTCTCCCTGGGGCTGGTGCTGCAATGAATGCTGGGAGTCTGGAGACGCCGTGCTTTCCGACTGCCGCCATAGCTTCTCTTAATGCTGGGAGTCTGGAAACACTGTGCTTTCTTACGGCCGCCATAGCTTCTCTTAATGCTGGGAGTCTGGAAACACTGTGCTTTCTTACGGCCGCCATAGCTTCTCGTAATGATGGCTCAGGAGCCCCCCACCCCAGCGACTCATCAACACCGGCTCTGCGTTTCGCCTCTGGGCTGCGTCTTGGGTCAGCGGCAAGGCTAACGGGGACAGTCTGCTTTGGGGTAGGCGGGGGGGGGGGGGTTGCAGCAAGAGGGCCCTTTTAACGCTCTGTAATCACGGCTCAGTGCAGCTGCAAGTTCGAAAGGGCTCAGCTCAGTGCACAGGAGAGTCATTTTCTGCTGACAGGAACGTCACTGTAGGAGACCGTGGCGGCTCTTATCCTTCTTATCGTACAGTAAATCTGACCTGTACTGCTTCAGAGGCCTCCATGCTCCTTATCCCCGCTCTCTTCATTAGGGGCTAATTTAAAGCTGGTGATCACTTTGAGATGAGCCACATGAGTGCTTACACGTATACGCATGTTCAGATACACTTCCAGGGTGACGGTCATGGCACACACTGAACACTGCTTTCACCATTGGACCAAATATAAACACATGGCTACAAGCGCGTTCGACGCCAGTCCACCAGAGAGCTGCTGAGCACCAATGGCCCATTCACATGGCTACAAGCGCGTTCGACGCCAGTCCACCAGAGAGCTGCTGAGCACCGATGGCCCAATCACATAGCTACAAGCGCGCTCGACGCCAGTCCACCAGAGAGCTGCTGAGCACCGATGGCCCGATCACATGGCTACAAGCGCGCTCGACGCCAGTCCACCAGAGAGCTGCTGAGCACCGATGGCCCGATCACATAGCTACAAGCGCGCTCGACGCCAGTCCACCAGAGAGCTGCTGAGCACCGATGGCCCATTCTCATGGCTAAAAGCGCGCTCGACGCCAGTCCACCAGAGAGCTGCTGAGCACCGATGGCCCGATCACATGGCTACGCGCTCGACCCTAGTGTTGCTATTCACGTCCTGTGATGAGGAGAATTCAAATCACTGCATCAAATCAGTACCATAAAAACATCGAGAGGCCTTCTAAGTACACACTGACATTCATTTGGATACCCATTCATGTATTTTATGAAATGACTAACATATTACCACATACCCATACAAACCCCAAATCACAACAACCTGTGACATGTAAGCTGCCCCCTAACTCTCCAAGTGGCTCAGCAGCAGCACAGACAGACAGTGTGACCCACCACACAGCAGCACTCTGCATGCTGAGAATTCCACCGGAAATGGCACATTCTGTCATTTCCTTTCCACTGCTTCCGCCGACGTTAAACATGCGGAATGCGATCCCCAAACGTCAGACGGGAGGTGAGTCAGCGCGTGCACCTGAGCGCTCCGTCCCGTGTCGGGACATGACACAGCCCTTCCTCTGGGCTCATCTGCAGCCGTGCACGTGGGCCTTCCTCTCATGGACAGACACAGCACCCTGTTTCCTGCAAGTGAAGTGTGCATGTGAAGGGAGGGCACCCACAATCGTCTAGAGAAGACTAACTATTAATCCAAAACAGGATCACACAAGCATGATCAAAAGCAGTGATACCTACTACTTTGCTCAAACAGTAATGAATTTAGTAGAAAAATTGTAAACATAGTTTAGTAATTTCATTTTTTTAAATTATTTCAGTTAAAGCAGATCCCTTAACCTGGTTTAATTCACAGGATAAAAATCAAATAAGAGTCTGATACTACAAAAAGCATTGAGTACTTGGCTGGGGCTTTCTGTATCTGATGGATGTTAGTCCTCTTGTACAGTACATTATTTTTTGTAACTAAAGACAAGTGTTGCCTTCATAATTAAGCGGCAAAATAGAATCGGAGGTCGGTATTTTGGAGGTTTGAATGAAGCTAAGTGTTTTTAAGGGTACAAGACATTAAGCTGTGTTTGTGAATGAAGACACAAGATACTTTCATTGTGAGGCCAAATCCCAGGGCTTGATATGTACTGTGAACGGCTTGAGGGAACCACAGGATGACAGTAATTTCACCGCAGTAACCGGAGCTGCTGTTAGTGTAACCGCACACAGATCCCAGTGAACGTCGATGTTAAAACAGCAGCAGATATAACAGGAGGGGTTCAGTGGCTTAACAGCAGAGATGAAAAACACTACATAAGCTCCGGGGTTGTGAGAACTGGAAACGGAGCTGGAAGCACAACTACGGAGGTGAGAAATCCCTGGGGACAGGCACCAAACATCCTACTGGATTTGTTTCCTGTGAAACACACCTGGCTCTCCTCGCCCTGTGAAGTCTGCGCAGTGACGACGTCGCCTTCCCCGGAACATGGCAGGAAACGGACGGCACAAAGGCCTGTTTATAGCAGTGCGCCCGCCGGGGCTCACCTCTATTAGACAGTGATTTATCTGCTAAACCATCCCTGCAGAGTCGCAGCAAATGTGCATTACAACTTCAGCTGTCCTTTTGCATCAACCATGAATCTGTGGGGGGGGGCCGCTTCGGGGAAGATAGGACACCTTCACCTGCAGGCCTTAGGAGAATGAAGCTAATCACTCTGCTACCGGGCCCACAATCCATATGTTTGCACCTGGTCATTCTCCGCTAGATCACGCTGCAAAGTTCAGCAGAAGGGCCCCTCCCAGGATTAGTGGGCCAGCTGCACGTCACTTTAAATGCCGGCAAGGTTTTGACATCTACTGCTGCAGCCTGAAGAACCCACAAATGACCCGTTCATGATACGCTAATTCTGGATGCACCCGAAGCATACGCGAGATGGATCTCAGGTTGGCTTATCAGGGAATGAGGTACAGGCGGCACCACATTCTTATTAGCTGCTTGGAGTTCTTCATGAGCAATTCCTTTTCCCCAGAGCCCTGGGCCTTGTTGTCAGGCCTGGGGTCTGTTTGGGGGGGGGGTACCTGTTGTGTGAGAGCAAACAGCGACCAGTCCTTGAACAATTTAGGGTATTGGCGACCGAGACTAGCAGGAGCTTCTGTACACAAACGCGTCTGCTCCTTCCATGGGAAGTGGAGACGGTCGACTAGCAATTTATCACTGTTTTTTGTAAGCTCCCTATCCGGAGACAGGAGGATTGGTGGCCCACTGACCACGCAGGATTACATCTCCGCTCACGTGCACATAACAGTATTTATGAAGTGAAAACAGGAACATTCCAAATGGGAGCGGATGGGGGCATCTCTCTGAAGTGGACAGGTACCCGATCCATGTAACAAGCCTAAAATGTGAAATACTGAGTGCTGTAAATATGATGCTGGAATCTGTTTTTTTTTTTCCGCACAAACAGACTTGCCCAGGTCATTGTCTGGACAGGTCATCTCTCCGGAAGCTGCTTCAGCAGCTGACAAAATGGAAAAAAAGGAGCCTTCATTTTTCCCTCCATGTTCGAGACGCTGCTCACGGACAGATGTAGGAAAGACAGCACACTGCCCCACTCCCGGCAAGCCTTTTTCGCAGACCTGCATCTCTGTGTGTTTTAGGCTCTGGCCCTCACTGATGGAGAAAGGAATCACCGGTCAGATGTTAAAACGCAGGGCAGACAGGCGTGAGCTTAAAGGCACTGCCCGGCTATCTGAAGGAGCTGGACGCGTCACTGTAACAGCCACGTGCTAACGGCTTTCTGCAAGCTTACCGGCATGACATGAAGTGAGAGGACAGGCTTTGTTAATCCCCCCCAGGACTCCAGCCAACGGCAAACAGGACCCCCCCCCCCCCTTCCTTTTCCATAAGAGGCCCTGGAAACAACCAGTGTCTGAAACAGGCAGGAAATAGGAGCTTGAACTTCTGAAAGTACGCAGAGGACGGTTTTGAAGAGTCGGGGTGATGGAGGTACAGTCCGGGACTTTCCTGGGTGGGGGGAGGTCCAGTTTAGGGGAGTCGTCCAGCTGCATCCTGGAAGAACTGAAGACTGTGCTCTCATAGACAATATACATGACAGAGGAACGCTCACAGTGCCGGAACGTCACAGGCAGACAGGAGTACACAGAGCCTTTAATTAGTGCCCCCGGATCCAGGAGGTCCCTCCCCGTCCGACACCGACCTGTGACGCGCAGGAACCTCGAGCCCTGCCTGGCTGCAGACCTGCAGGGGGGGGATACACTTCACATACCACTA
>JAODJX010000065.1:700602-712067 GCA_026776945.1 Isichthys henryi | reverse complement strand
GCTGCTCCTCCCACCACGTGGGGGTGGGCACAAACAGAGCTCCACAAAAGCACACGCAGCGCAGGGTAAGCGGTGCAGAGGCCAGGACGCCTGTTTGGGAGACAGAGTGCGACGGAGCGCTTTTGTTTATTGAGCAGAGAGGAAACTCACACAAGCTGAATAGGAGAATGCTGCCTGCCTATGCACTGCTGGTGAGCTGCAGCCTCACGCTTGGGGCCGGCTTCAGGAGGACCCTAGAGAAGAAGCAGTACCGCATCCAGAGTGGCCCCTGCAGCTACACCTTCCTGCTGCCAGAGACGGACACCTGCCCGCCAGCCAGTGAGCTGCCCCAGGAGGACCAGCCCGCGCAGGGTGAAGACTCTATGCAGCGTCTGGAACAGCTGGAGACCATCATGGAGAACAACACGCAGTGGTTGCACAAGGTAGGAAGCCGCCATGCCTCTCCATGCTTTCAGAGCTGCCGCGGCTCACAGATGGTGTATCAGGTTACAGGTCACAAGCATGCTCACACCTTATGCAGCAAGGGGCTGATGTATCTCACAGACCGTGCTTGTGGAACTGTTCAATTTTTTTTTTTTACTGATTTAACCAATGATCGTGTTTGAGAGAAGGCAGAGCAGACAATCCCTGTCTACAGGTAAAGCTTTTCAGGGACAAAAGGCAGCTTCCTACTCACTTTTTGTGAGAAAATCATGCCAACGAAATCTTAAATTCTCCACCTGACACTATATAGCCAGAATGATCTTCTGGACTCGGGGTTGGGACACGCTGTTGCTCCTGTCCAGTCATGCAGGACTTGCACAGAACTTGCATGATATTAACTGAGAGAGATGCTCCAAGTAAACAGGATGCCCTCTAGCAGGAACTGGCTAGGGAACATTGCAATGCTAATTCATGTCCATCTTATAACGGAGTTCGGCAATTGAGTTGGCAAGACTCACCGTCAAATGACACTGGAGATTTCCAGCAGAAAAAGAAAGCACTGTTAGTCATGCCAGTGTTGATACTTTCAGGCAGAAGTTGTGTGTTGACAGTAATTGCAGTTAGACACTGTGCCCATTTCATCTTCTCCTCTGTCCGCCGCTCACGCTCAGACAGTCAGAATTGAGAGGAACGCAGGCTGCCTAATGTCCACTCGCACCCCTCTGTCCAACCCATCCATGTCGCTGTGAGTGCCGTGAAGAGAAAGAAAAATCTTCAGTTTCAGATACCAATCCAGCCTCCAGCCTTGCTCACGTCACATGAGTGTGTTAATAGCAGAGAGATTGTAAAGGATGAAAAGTGCATCAAGCTTGACACACGGCCTCTATGCATCACGGGGAGGTATTCAGTGCCATTGAGGTGTCCACATGCTGGCACTTTGGCATCGAGAACCGGACCCATCATCCCCTTCATGCAGGTGCAGTGAGAACATGCAGTGTCAGAACGGGTAGGGAGGAGCTGGGGCAACTGTCTGCGATATCCCATTATGAGGAGGACCCTTTTCACGGCTTTTAGGATGGAACTAACAAGGCCATGCTGCTGGCGCCTGGGGGAAGATGGTTGGGGAGGGGGGCGTCGAGTTTTTTAACAAAACCAGGAAGGGTCCAGCCCTCGCTGTTCCAGTTTATACAGTAGATTAAGCCAATTAAGCCGGGAAGGCAGTGGCTGGTCAACAGGTCACTTTCATGTTGTTGTCTATGAATTGCTGGCAGCCTATTCAGACCATGGGAGATTTGAGTGGTTAAAACGGGGGGAGCTTTAACGGGGAACCTTAGAGGACAAAAACAGCCGAGCGATTACACCAGGTCCAGGGACTGAGGCAGAGAGATGGGCAGTTAGTCTCTGTATGAGGGACAAAACCATGCGGTCTGGCATCTTAAAATATCCAGGGCTCCATCATGTGGTATAGCACTTATTATTTTATCAGATCATTACAAAAGGTCATAGCACTTACAGAATGATCTTCTCATGGATTTATAGATAAATACATTTAAGTAATAGTAAGTACAAGGACTTAAAACATGCCAGCTTTTAAAGTAAGCTGAGACACAGTTGCTAACGATTACAAAGACACTGCAAACAGGCCAAAGGAATCAGAAGCAGCAGGCAGATATGTGGCCGGCTTCTAGGGGTCTAAAACACAGATGTGACAGAAGTTGTCTGGGGTCATGCCAGAGGTGGGCACAGACCCTGACCATCTCTCAGGAGACAAAAGCCCATACAGCTAAACATGGTGCAGGATGCGAGGCGTGAAAACAACACAGCCACTCCTGAAACCAAGCCCACGGGGGCCATAAAGGGCACGTAAATGAACCAAGGAGAGCGAGAAGCTGCTGCTGTTTAAGGGTTTTCAGATAGCTGCAGGTATTGTATGTCACGCTCATGGTCAGGGTGGGGGAAACAGCAAAGGGTGGACAAAACAGGCTGGATGAGACCATTTAAAGGGAACAATGAACCGCCCAGATCCCCAGCTGTCACTCCTATTCACTCCTAGTCGCCGTGGATGAGGTAGGCGGGAGGAAGGGGGTTCCGGAAACGCGACGTGTCCTTTACACCCAGTGCAGCTTAATGTCATGTTTTTTCCTCTTTTGCTGGAAACACACAGACACCAGTGCTGGGGACACAACCTGTCACTCATCGGCTCATCCTGTTTGTGACCCGTGTGGAGACCCAGTGCCGGAAAGTTCCGTGTCAGGCTCCGGATGGTAGCCGCTCACTTTGTTCGCCTGGTCTCCCACCTGCCACCCCGACCCTGCATTCCACAAATAGGTCCCCCTCACACCTTGCCCCACGTGCTGTTGGGTCTGGGAGACACCGTTGTTAGTAAGCCCATCCCCATTTAAGAATAACTTTTATTTTGTAGGACACAAAATCACAAAACACCAGTGTAATTTTTCAAACACAGCACGAAAGAGCGATTAACTATATGACTTGAATGAGCGCCGACACAAAATCCTCCTCTCAACCCACTCTCTTAGGAAAGGGGGGGGGGCAGCTCCATCCTTGGGTGCCATAAACTGAAATATGGGGAGAGCGAGGGAAAAAGCCACAGGTCTCTACCACACCCCCACCCCGGCAAGCAGCAGGAGCCAAGTTGGGATTTCCTGCTTCGATCGTCCGAACAGTTCCCAAACATGCTTTTCGCTGTCGGAGTGCACTTCCCCCGCTCCCTGGCCGCATGGGAATTCAGGAGTCGCGGCATTGGAGACGTCAACGCCTGACTCGCGTGCCAGCTCCGCGGAGCGAAGAGAAGGAAAAGGCATTCATTATGGCCAAGGAAAGAGCTGTTCCGCTCCCAATTTGACTTCTAAAAATACCAGCCTGCTGCAGATTACGTCACTTCCTTGTCCGAGAGGTGCTCTGAGCGCCGCTGTCTAACTCAACAGGGAGGCAAACTTAAAATTACTGGGCCCATTTAAATCTCAGCAGATGCAGGATGAATGAGAGACAGCAAATGTAACTTCCCTGAATCAGCTGGCACCATTTCAGCTCGCATTCTCGAAAAAACACAGCGTTTAAAAGTTGTTGCGCTTGGGATAAACTCGAAGCCAAGAACAACAGCTTAAATCGAGCCATGTGTAATTCCAATGTTCAGCTGTGAAAGTCTGGAGCCAGATAAACATTAAACAGCCTTAATAAAAATTTGAACCAATTTGTAAAAGTTCGCGTTCCAGCCTATTCAGCAAGTATAAGAAGAAAATAAAACAAAAGCCAATTATCAGCTTAAATTGCTGCTATTGCTGATGCTGAGAACTGGTGAGGTGCAGCTGATAGGTTGGCCCAATACCCATTATGGCAGCATTACTGTTAGCCAAAAATGTGAACGCTGCATCAGAAATGGAGACACACCGATGGTCAACCAATCGTAATCGCTCAGTGCTGCTTACAGGGTCATTCCAAACACAAGAAATTAATTGTAGGCTGTGCTGTGTTATTTCCCTAATTAAAACTAACATTAAGCGGAGACTGACACAGTGATGCAGGGGTGTAGCTCTTCTCCAAATCCTCACGACAGTCTATCTTTTGACACAGCAGCTCTGCCAGGTTGCGGAAGGTAGAAAATGGTCCAAAACATTAATACATCTCATCTCCTGAATGTACCGGTTCTGAAAACCCCAAGGATACAGGTTTAATCTCCACAGCCGGTTAAAACCCATCCCACAACTGAGAGAGACCTGAAGACTGTGGCTGGTCTGCAGGGGCCGTGACCTTATTTACAGTTCCCGTGTCTCTCTACAGAAATCTCCAGCTCAGGGATTAAGCAGGCCCATTTTCCTCATTTCAGCCATGTTCAGAATGCCTGCTTCTCAAAGCCTAAGAACAGATTGTGAAAACATGAATGTCATTTATGTCTTGAGAAAACAAACTGGGCGTACAGCCTGCTGGTGTATTTTGAGTCCATTCTGAGAGTGCTGTCCTATTATTATATGTTCAGAAAGGACCATTGCCATTTGCTTAACAAAAGTAAGCACTGGAATAATGACTAACACATAGCAATCCAGTGGGATAAGTAAGACATATCAGGATGATATCGGCGAGGGGAGAACTTCACTGTTGTGTTTAGCCAGTGATTCAGGGGGATCACGTCGGCCATCCAAGGCCATGTATTGCTCTAGCTCCCTAAAGCGTATATCAACTTGGCCTCCTTCCGATGGAGCCAAAGTTGTATTTTTAGGCAGGCAGACTTTCAGCAGTCCCACCATGGGGGCTGTCTGTCCACCTGCTGTCTCTGGGCGTCCAAACACAACACCAGTCCCCAAACAGGACACAGACTTAATTCAGGGACAACAAAACAAAATATAGAGCGAGCAGGACCACTACACTCCACACAGCCCCAGCAGAGGCCCCTAAGCCAAGCTCTCCACTCCCATCTCTCCACATTCCCTGTCTTCACCTAGCTGCCTCTCGGTCACTGAGCTCTTTTCCGTTTCCATCGCAGCTGGAGACATACATCCAGGACAACATGAAGCAGGAGATGGTGCAGATCCAACAGACAGCTGTGCACAACCACACGGCAGCCATGATTGAGTTTGGGACCAACCTCTTGAGTCAGACCAGAAAGCTAACCAGCGTGGAGGCTAAGGTAAAGGGGGACACTTTCCTTATTCCTGTCACCAAAGGGACCAAAACAGTTCAAAATGATTCTTGTATTACTTAGACTTAACGGAAATAGGATTAACTACACAAGGTTGCATTGGGTGTTGCCTGTCTCAGAAAGGATCTCTAGTTTCCACACTAGGTAAAGAATGTTTACATTGTCATTCAGGCGTTATTCTTTACCAGCATAGCTCCTCAAGGTAGATTAAAGCTGCATATTCTATTCATTTCTCTGCTGCACTTCTCACAACAGAGTTTCCCCAAGGCACTGTAGGCGACTTTGGGGTGATGCATTACTAGTTCATGGACATTGAATTGCTCATGACGCAGGAGAAAAGGAACAAACCAAAAAGTCATGTTTGCCCATGAAGGCTCACCGCTCACTCCCTAACAAACACACTTCCACACCTCCTCCCCTAACACACTTCCACTGTTTTCTGCACACACCTCTCTGTTCATTATCCACACACAGGGCACGTTCGAATGCTGAAAATCAGTGGCCCCGCTTTATCGTGAAAAGGCCTTTTCAGCAGCTCTGTGGACCACGTGAACTCGCACCACACAGCCGTCCGTCTGAGACGAGATTGTTTGGTTAAAGCTTTTTACCCCCTTTGACAACCGGAGCCAAAACTTTGACAAAAGTACTCTGGTGTGTCACTACACCCCCCCCGCCATCCCAGTCCACAGAACATCAAAAGCTCTGCCCTTGTCGGGCAGCGAAAAGGAACGAGAGCAAATCCCTCTGCCAAACACACTGGTGTTCCCAACAACAACTGCAGCTGAACCTGAAGAATTTCAGTTAACCATGAAATTGTTGCCTTTGCAAATAAAATAAAGGCCTCCATTATCATCCTAAGCAAGAACGATAAATAAGTAAAATAACCAATCTTCTGAATCCACAAACATAGCGCTACCCTCAGGGCGGATTTTGATGTTAAATAGCAGTTACGTCTCACAAAACTGAAATAGCCCGCAATCACATTTTCTCACACGGGCCTTACAAAAATGGCATAATGACAGAAAGAGAGTCTCCCTTCGTTACGTAAACGTTTCGAGTGACTGAAATCTTGAGCAGACCTGTTTCTGAAATCAAAGGGAAACTCTGGCTATTTTTAGGTTATAAATCAAACAACGAGGCTTGAACTCCAGCTCCTCGAAAACTCCCTGTCAACGAACAAACTGGAGAAACAGATCCTCCTCCAAACGAATGAAATAAACAAACTCAACGACAAGAACAAGTAAGTAAAGAGGGTTTTAAACTTCAAACAGCGGCCATCCTTGCTTCTCTCTCATTCCCCTGAGCTTCTTCTGTAGAAACAAAAGGAACTGGAGCATCACAGTTACTGTTGATGTATTTGTTCGTGTAAAATTGCTTGTTTTTGAGTTTTAGTATCAAAAACGAGAAAGTTTAAGGTCCCCATAGACTTAAGAGCCCAGGGTTCATGCTCGCGGCTCCAGAGAACCAGCAGGGCGCTGCGTGACGCTTCTGAACCTGTGGACCAGCTTTCTGGAGAGGCGTGTGGAGGAGATGGAAGGCCAGCGGCAGGAGGAGCTGAAGGCATTGCGTGAGCAGGAGGAGCAACTACAGCAGCTGGTGCAGCAGCAGGCGGGTGCCATGGAGGAGCTCGTGCAGGAACTGCGACGTGCCACCTCCAACAACTCAGCCCTGCAGCGCCAGCAGGAGGAATTGCTGCGTACCGTCAACGGTCTTGTGACCGTCATCGCTGTACCACCCAGTGAGTGGGGGAGGGGGACGTGGAAATACTGTAGAGACCAATGGGAGATTTTGTATGATGGTACGCCTCCCATTTCAGACACAATGCTGGGGGTTAATGAGCGGCTGGGTGATTAAACGGCCAATGAGATGCTCAGAGTAACGGTAAGCTTTGCTTATCTGCAGAGGCGTCAGCCATGACACAGGAAGCCTCAGCTCTGTACAAAGACTGTGCCGCCCTCTACAAGGCGGGCAAGACGAAGAGCGGAGTCTACATGCTGGCGGCCGGCAACAGCACACAGAGGATCAAGGTACCTCCCAAACCCCCTCTGAGAAACATCTCAGCCTAAAGAAACACATTTCTCCTGAGGAACCAGTAATGAGAGTTCATGCTGCTCAGAGCCTGGGTCTTGGGCAAATCAATGTAAAACAAATCATTCAAAACACGTAGATGACGAAGGAGGACTTAATTTGAGAGGAAACCAGACGTTCTCTATGACTGTTAGTGTAACCAAACAAGACATGCATTCACTCCCTCTGTCCCTTACGTGCTGTGGCTTAGAGACGTGTCACTTAAGATACCACAACACGGGGCAAACCCAAGCTACTCCTGCACTTTCTTTTCAGCCCCACAAGGTTCATGCATTCTTGTTACTGAGCCTCTAAAACTCAAACCTGAACTCATTAGCATAAAGCAGCTAAATTCAGCTAAGAATAAAAAGGGTGAAATGCTGAAATCGCATGGGGCGGAGCCTCACGGTACACCCCCAACACCACCACCCTCCCCCCCACTCCTTTCCAGGCTTACTGCGACATGGAGACGGCAGGCGGTGGGTGGACCGTGCTGCAGAAACGCTTCGACGGCCGAGTCGACTTCCATCGCACATGGACCGAGTACAAGACGGTAAGGCGGTTACTGTGCTTTCTTCACAGCAGGGTCATGAGTGGGGGGCATTATCCCCCAGCCGGCACACCTGTCTAATAAGATTTTCACGAATAAAGTGGGGGTGACCGAATGGCTCCTTCTGCATTTTGCAGGGCTTTGGGGACCCTGCAGGAGAGTACTGGCTGGGGAACGACTTCATATTTCAACTGACCAACCCTACCCCTTACGTCCTGAGAATCCAGCTAATGGACTGGGAGGGGAACTCAGCATTCTCCCAGTATGACCAATTTGCTCTAAACAGCGAGGCCCAGAAATACAGGTGAGATGCCAATGACGACTCCAGCTCCCAACACAGCTAAACACTCCAGGACCCTCATCAATAAAACCACACAAGAGTTTTCTTTCCTATGCCAAAAACATCACATATGATCCAGACTAAGCTAAACAGAGGCAGTGACGGGGCCGGCCTGAGGCTTCCACGCGACAGGAGGGGATGGGGTTATGATCCCCCAACCTCCTCAAAATCTCAGTGGGGGAGACAGGGGGCTAATCCTTCCTCAGTCTGTCTTGCTCCACAATGGCCTGGCAAGCCAGACAAAATGGCTCCATGAGCTCAGAGTGCACAGCAATTGGGACGCAGAAAAGCGTCTTCTTGACTTCTTGCTTAAATCCTGTTTGTGATAAACCTGTGAAACGTGTTTATTACCGGTTATTGCGGTTGCTGCTGGACTGCCCTTTCCTGGCACTCGTGCTGATGAGCTTCCCGCACTCTGTCTCCCGTACTGAACCGCACAGGATACACCTTAAAGGTTACGCTGGAACAGCGGGTAAAACCAGTAGCTTTGGTCAGCCGGGAAGCGACTTCAGCACGAAGGATGCAGACAACGACAAATGCGTTTGCAAATGTTCCCAACTGACAACGGGAGGTAAGAACCCCCTGCGAGAGTCATCCATCTTCAAAGTTGCATTTGTGTCTCTGCACCTGACGGCAGCATGCAGCTGAACTTGAGATCGCTCTCGAAAAGGGAGCTCTGCGTATACCAAAAAAATACACCCTGCTCGTTGCCAGGTCAGGGCTCTGAAGCAGGATTAGGCCGGAGTTAATCAGAGGCTCATTTGGGAATTGTGGGCCTGGGGAGGGGCTGACATTAACAGCCTGGGAACCAGGGGGGCTTCTCCGAAGCTGAGCGGATGTCCTGGGCAACGTGCAGGCGGGGCGTGTGGGATTGGCAGGCTGCCGGTTCATTGCGGCGACCCTTTTTCTTGCTGGCGGCACTGACCCCGTGGCCCGTCACTCAGGCATCCCGGCTCGCCTCTGGGAATCACTGGGAATGAACATCTGTGCCAGAACGGCGGGTAGGACAGGCAGCTTCTCTATCAATAAGCTCCTTAAAGGAACAGGAGAAGTCCCTCTTAACAGGGAACCTTGTTATACCAAGGGTTCCCAAAAAACACAGGCTAAACTCTAGGAACTTGGGAATGACAATATGATTTTGTCTTAAATTGGCACTAAACTGTATTTCTGTTGTAGGCTGGTGGTTCGATGCCTGTGGCCCATCCAACCTGAACGGTATATATTACCAACTGGGCCAGAACACAAACCGCTTCAACGGGATCAAGTGGTACTACTGGAAAGGCTCAGGGTACTCGCTGAAAGCCACGTCTATGATGATCCGTCCTGTTGACTTCTGAGGTCCCCCGTCGCCATGCAACCTGTTTCTCGTAGCGCTTTTTCGTTTGAAGGGGAACTTCTGCTTTCTTTGGTTGCTCTGAGCCATCACTGGGCCGTCCTTGTGGAGTCCAGCGGGCGAGTCGGACACGGAGGGAACTGTCTGCTGCGTGTGACTGAGAAAAATCCCAGCTGGGAAACAAGTACAGCTGGATTGGGGGGCAGGGGGGGGTTACTCTGGGATTTGGGGGTGTGCCGGAGCGGGGCCACTGGGCCTGGTTCCCGGAGTGAGAGGACTCAAACGATGCATGCAGCTAACTCAAACAAACACCCACACAAAGGGGGGGCTAACAGGCTCGCCTCACGTGGCTCATACTTCGGGACAACCCCATAAGGGACTCAGAGACCTTATTTATAAAAAGACTGGAACTACCGGGATGTTGAAACTGTCAGCAGACAAACAGCCCTGAGAGGCTGTTTTGAGGTGATGAACAGTTGTGTTAAAAAGCACATGTGAGACTATCATTCATTACTGTTTAAACTTTCTGGGCACATGGCCACCATACGAAAACCAAACATTCAGCACACAGCTGGCATTTTATGATAAACCCATCACTGTGTCACATGATCCTGCACTCCAACATGTGTGGCCAATACAAACCCACATCTCTGGCTTGTCAGAGAGGCCGGAAGCCTTTGGTGTCACTGGTGCGAAGGAGGCTGCCTCAACCACGCTAATTAAAGCTCGGCACGTTGGCTCCCTGCAGACACATGCTTCTCACTCGCTGCCACGAAAAATCTGAAGCTGCTGGAGACTGACGCTCAGCTGCTCGTCTGTTACCGTCCTGAAATTCCACACGTCATCCCAGTTGTCAGGGTAATGACGGTTCATGGTTATAACTGCATTTAACCATTAAAAGACCATAATTCATGGCAGTGCTTTGTGCTACACGTTAACATCAAGGCGAGATCCATGATGGCAGACTTCAGTACTATTTCTCCTACACATTTCCTACGAGACACACGTGTGTACATGTAAGCGTGACGTGTGCTTTGCATTACATCTGTCTCACAAAAACTCCAATAAATAAATGGACCGAACAGGAAACACTGTGGTCTGTTTCATTTAGAAAAATAACTGCAATTATACGTAGTAGTAAACAAACAGCAACGGTAAGACTTTAATTTCCATCGATGAAAAGCATTTATAATAAAATGTGTCCCCCTACCCCAAAGTGGCCATAGTTAGCTGTAGCTGCAGGCCCCACACCCCTCACACACACACGTGCGGCCCCATCCGAAGGGAAAGCGCTGAGCTCAGCTAGGGGCCAGTGCAGAGGACAAGGCCCCAGGACGGCCGTTTCTCCAAAGAGCGAGAGGAGCAGCCTTTGAATCCAACGTGCAGCTTCAGCTTACAGCCCCCGGTCCCCCCTATGCTGCACTGCCATGCTTTAGGAGCATTCATTCTGTTTACATGAGAATGAAACCTTAAATACGCCAGCAGTGTGACACCATACCCCCCCCCCCCCCCCCGACTCAGTGGGAGGAGGATCCCTGGGGACCCGTAGCATGACCTGCGCGTGAGACAAACAGGAACCTGGCTGCACGACCATCAGCCGCCCTGCCAGCGTCTCCCTGGCAGGAAGCCATGGGGGGGATGGGGGGCTACAATCAAGGGCCATCATATGCCGACAGGGAGCCATCCACAAACAGGTCAGTGTCGCTGTCACATGACACGGTGATGTGTCCTCCTGAGCCCAGCCAGGCGGGGGAGGTTCTTGCTGCATGCCTCTATGCCCAGCCCCCACCTGCTGCTCGGGGAGGTGGAATATTGAGGTATTTTTAACACCCCCTCCCATTTACACAGAGCCAGATGCAGGAAGATGTTCATTCATGAATCAAGGAGGACAGGAAGAGGCAACTTCCACAGGGGACAGAAGGCTGTGCGTCCACCATGACTGCAGCTAATAAACTTAATGGGTTTCCTCTGTAACCCATTCCACCACTTAACGTCCTGCAAGGACGCGGGGAGATATCAAACAGGAAGAGGCTGAAGCCTGTCCGAGGGAGCCTGTCCTGAGCCACCGAGGGAGCCTAACCCGCTCCACTCAGGCTCA
>JAODJX010000065.1:686126-700502 GCA_026776945.1 Isichthys henryi | reverse complement strand
TGGCAAACAGGACAGCGGCCTGCCTGTCCTGAGCCACCGAGGGAGCCTAACCCGCTCCACTCAGGCTCATGGCAAACAGGACAGCGGCCTGCCTGTCCTGAGCCACCGAGGGAGCCTAACCCGCTCCACTCAGGCTCATGGCAAACTCCCTTCTTCAGACACACACATAGAGCACGTCTAGCACGGCGCGCAAACAGCATCTGCCCTGGCGAGAAACGGCATGCGGCAGCAGTGCCATGACGGGGAGGGGCACTCACAGGGGCTGCTGGGAAGTGGTCGGACAGCTCATAGGGCTCCTCGGGGATCCAGCGGCCATGCTCCAGACACCACAGGATCTGCAGATGTGCAAGGAGCCTTTAACCAGCCAGCTGTCCACCGGCAGGCAGAAATACTGCCGTGGGGAACCAGCATGCAATGGAAATCTCTGCATGTCTGTCCAATTTCCATAAAACACAAATTAAACACCAGGACAAATGAAGACAATAAATACAGTGTAATTGTGATAATCTGTAAACATGGCAATGTAGACATATGGTGCAAATGCTGCAAGTACTGTAAAAGAGTGGATGAGGAAGAGGTTATGCCTATGCTAAGTGCCAAGTGTGGTTCATTGGACTGAGCTTATTTACAAGTTACTAGCATCACTGATAGGCAGAACAGAGGTGTGACAAGGCCAGCCCCCTAACTGGCCACACCTCACCTGCTGGAGACACCCACCCATTCGAAGGACAGGATCCAGCAGCCACGGGCGATGCCCAACAGCACGTTGAGGGTGCGTCGGGGGCTGCCCGTCACCACGTGCGTGGTGCTCTCGCATACGCTGTCCGCCAGCGAGAAGCCGCCCAGGGTTTCCACCACCTGCAGGACGGTGTTCTGCTTCCTGATCGCAGACACAGGGTGGTTACCTGAGAGGGACCCACTTTGTCGAGAGTGAACTTAGCCCACAATTCCCCAGTGCTAAAGTGCTAAAGGAGGTACTTACTCACTCGACATGCTGGTCATCACTAACGTCCTCTTCACCTGCAAGAAAAACAAGAGAGGGTTAACAGCAGCGATCAATAAACACGGGTAGAAAACGCTGGAGACCATCAACGAGAAGTGGCAGTTCGCGGAGCGGAAACACAGGGACGTCCTTGCTAACAGCAAACGCATCCCCTGCACGGACAGGCATGTTCTTTTCTGCTGCTGACAGGAATAAAATTCAAGGCCGCTAGGTGCATAAAAACAACAAAAGAACAACGAACTGGGTGGCAGTGAGGCATTCGGGGGGCAGGTGTGGAAACACAGCCCCCAATGACGCCTGCTTCATGGCCCCAGGAACAGCGGGCATCAAGGGGGGCCCTCAGCACCCCGCAGACGACTGGGCCCTTCCTGTGTGAGGAACACAAGCTCTGGCCCCATGCAGGAAGTAGGAAGTGCAAGGGTGAAGGTCTGACAGCGGAGCCCGTTCAGAGGTAGGCAGTGGTCCTCCAGTGCAGGCAGGTTCTGTTTTTTCCGCACATCGTCCACCATTTCCCTTCACAGGCGCATAACAGCACCTGTGTTAATGAGGTTAACATTGCCAGTTTAGGATGGCGTGAAAACCATCCCGTAACAGACGCAGCTCTGCCAGAAAACGGCACTCAACACCGAGATGCTGAGGACAGTCGCCAACTGGAAGAGCTTCCCTGCTTTCTAGAACAAGCCCAAATCCACATGGCATGAAGGAGACCTTTTTAAAGGGAGATGGACTGCAGCAGAACCAAGTTGTCGGTGTATGAATGAGGGAGTGGAAGCAGGCCCAGGATGGGCACTGTTGGAATATAAAACGTCTCGCCTACCACCAACAGGCTTGCACAGCAATAATAAAAATCCACACTGAAAAGTAAAGGCTTTAATTTGTAAAAGTATAAAGGTTTAATACATAATTACCTCTTTGCACAGGAGTTAATCTTGCCTAAAATAATCAGTCACTTATTTAATTAAAGTCTGTGATTTAATTTTTTTGGCAATGCCCTTCTGACAGCTTTGAGACAAGACGTTAAAGAAGTCCAGTGCATGAAAGGAGCCTTTGGCAGGACATCACTGAGACCCCTTTGTCTCCCTGCTCTTCACCCAAAAAGGCCCAAGGCTGCTGAAAACCAGCCTGCGGCTCCATTTCAGACTCCCCTCAGTCACGCTTTCAGACATCACTCATCATGACAGAAAAATCCCTCCAAAGAGCAGCCGCTTGCCATTGGGGGCGTTTACCACCTCAGCCTCCGCGCCGGTGGGGCAGGACAGCAAGATTACTGCTGGGCCAGCTATCGTGGGGACACCCATCTGGAGGGGCGAACCCTAAAGTGTTGCCAGAGCAGCCCCCGCCCTTGTGGGTCAGAGGGAGACCAAGGCCCTCAGCTTTCTGCTATAATGAAACAGGTCTTCATGGCACCCAGAGTGGGCTGTACAAAACAGAGGATAAAAAAGGAGTGAAAACAAAGAGCTGGCTTTCAATGGCACCCAGCACAAACGAAGGAAATTCCTGGGAGTGTGACACGGCCGTCTCAGAGCGCCGGCTGGTGCTTGCTCAAGCGGATCTATTCATGCTCACTCCGGGTATGACACGGGTCAGCTCCCAGCTACGGGCTGCTTTCGCCCCGGGCCGGGTCTAACCGGGCTAACCCGTGAAGTCCTTAACGCATTGCCGGCAGTGAGCGCCCAGCTCTGAACAATGAGGCCCCTATCGGACGGCCATCACAGCTGAACTCCGGCTCCTCACTGGTGGGGGGCTTACATGTATGCAAAACAATAAGCAAACACGCCTTTAGGGTTCAGCAGACGGGAACTGCGTGTGACTTCCTGACGTGCACGCTGAGACACAACAAGGCAGGCGCGCGAACTGCCCCCGATTTGGACGACAACCGATGAAGTCAGCGGGCAACCTGACCCAGCATGACGGTGTAGCTCATGATCCCAACCTTGAGGAGCTACAGCAGAAACAGCCAGATAACCTATCGCAAGACACGCCTTGATAAGAGGCCAGTTCAACACGCATGCAATATACTGTGGAGCTTTATGGCCACAAATGAAAATGTGCAGTGTAACACACAAGTCAACTGAAGTCGCGGTCTTACTATGGCACAAAGCAATTAGTACAGTTTCCATGGGGAATGATACCAACTGCTCACGTAAGAGAGACTAACATCTCAAAGCTAATAATTCTGACACCTCCTTCACATGCATACGACGAGCAACACTGCAATAAAATTACTTTGTAAAGGAAGTCATTGGAAACCTCAGTAATATTATCTCAGTGGTGCTATGAATCTCAGCTTTATCATCCAAGCATGGTCATTTATGAGCAAATACAGGCCACTCGTACACCAGGGCACAGAGGGATTGGTTCTCATGTGACTGTTTTCAAGACTCATATTTGTCAAGTATGTCCATGACTACAGCACCTTATTGACCAGTGGTCCACACACCCCATTAAGCCCAGGGAGAGGTATCCCTGTCGATGGTGGTTCCGTTTCCACTGAGTACGAACTCGAGTGGACGTGACTCACATGTGACGCAGAGACGAAAAACTGCCTCTAAGCAAAGCAGGTGCTCGTAGGGAACTGTGAAAGCAGATGGGGACAGGAAGTCAACAGCACCACCCACACATACACACTTACACAGCAGCGCCATCGAAGGCACCCCTCACCCATCACTGAGACACTAACGATTCTCCTCCTGCTGCTGCTGGTCACGCATAACGACCCTATGCAGCATGAAAATAAGCACCGAACCAGGAGTAACTTACAGGAGAAAAAAAATGTAACCAAGAACCAGAAAACTCACTTAAGTCTCTAGTAGCATCAATAAATTAACTCAGACCTTAACTGATTCCATAAAACGACTCACTCCAAATGTATTTAATGCCACAGGTTAAGCTTTCAGTGTGAAATGTGCAGTGTTTTGGAGTTAATTCAGGCTGAGCCCACTCAGCCCAGAAGACTCACTGTAGTACAGCGCCAACACCTACTGGCTCTTTGCCACCCACCGAGCACAACTGTATCTTCGGCCTACAATCTACTACGAAAAGCAGAACTTTACCTTCCTCTCTTCATGGGCCTTCAATCCCCCATCTTTGTCCTGCGTTTCCCGCTTGCTAAACATTTTGGAGGAGTTGCAGCTTACATCAGTTACACACGCAGCCCTGCAGCCTAAAATCAAAAGCATTGAAAAAACACAAAAAGGGGGGCAATTGTTAGCACAGGGAAGGGGGAGCAGCAACTAACGACAACAAACAGGTGCACTGTAGGGAGCAGACAGCTGTGGAGTACCCAGTACCCATAATTCTGTGCATGTGCAAGCAAGCATGTACCTTTAACAAAACATACGACAGGAGCACAACCAGGTGACTAACTACTGCTTTCTGGAGATGAAACATGCTTCTGCTGTAACTACCTGCTTCTGTTAATTGAAGGATATGGATAGTTATTGAGCTCAAAGGGTCACAAATACACTCGATCATTAAGGCAAGGCAGACCATTTAAGAAACACCCCACACTAGTCCAGAAAGTTTATTGGAAGAAACCTTAAATCTAAGTACTTTATTCATGTAAACAGCATCAGCAGTTGTAGGTCGATATAAAAAGCACAGTCCTTGACGTCACATACTTTCCACATTCAAGTCACCGTCCTCTTTGGAGACCAGAAGACAAGGCTCCTCCCTCTCACTGGCCCCTTCACACACTGCGATAGGGCCCAGTAATGTCAATCCACTTGATTGACTAGCAGCATGGCCACTGCTTCCACTGAGGGAGGACTGAGATGTCTCTCTGCTGCCCACCTCCCCATCCAAAACGACACTGGTGGCACTGTCGAGGGCTTGCCGCCTTTTCCTGCCCCTGTCACTGCCCTTGGTCCTCTTCCTTTTATGTGAGGTAGGTTCCAGCTCTAGCTGAGGCAGTGCTACAAACTCTGATTGAAGGGACAGGCAGCCGGGGAGGGTACACCCATAGCCACTCTGGTCTGGCTGGTTAGCCAGAGAGAAGTAATCCTCAAACACCCCTTCATCGTCTGTCGTGGAAGAACGTGCTGGTGTACCAGGGCTCCCTGCAGCATGGGCACCTAAGGACCTCGCTGGCCAGAGGGCAGACTTCAGAGGCAGGGTCGGTCTCCACTTTGTGTCCGAGTCTGCCTCCGCCGCCTTTTTGGCCAAAGAAGCCTCACAGACATGTACGGCAGGATCTTGGGGCTCCAGGATTGTCTGGCTGCCTCCTTTTCGCATGTGACCCCCCAAGGGTACAAGCGTAGGAGTCCTACATTCATCTCTGCTTTTCAGGGTTGTCTGGACGTCTTGATTGTTTGATTCTTCCCCAAGAACCGCATCCTTAGTCAGTCTCCCTCTACCTTTTCCTGTCATGGCTGGACTCCTGGGTTTTTTATCTGCAGCTCGGACTCCCTGCTCCTCCGTGAATAAAGCATCGAGGCCTGGCATTTTCCTTTGCTCGTGGGTTGATTTAACATTGGAATTTGAAGGCCTCTTATTTTTAAGATTTGCTTTTTCCTCACAAGGCACCTGGGTGGAGCCCTGCTTCTGCTCCTCTTCACCATCAAGCGCGAAGGTTGTACAGAGGCCAGAAAAAGACACGTCACTGTCAGACTCCTCATCTGCAACACAGAAGTCACACGTCAGTCTGCAAACCACAACAGATCAGAAATAAGTATGCAGATCTGAGCAGCAGAGAATTTACTGCATTACCTTCCTGTAGGAAAGAAGTGCAGGGCAGCTCAGTCAGACGGGCCTTGTCAAAGGAAAACTGTGGTGACGACTGCGATGTGGTCATCTGTGAGGCTGAGACCGTCACGACACACAAGTCAGCATTCACATACACGTAGCATCTGGAGTTCATGCTCATGGACAGTACAGGTCCACACATGTCACTTGTACTAGTAAAGAAATACACTCTCCACAGGGAGATACCCAGAGGCAAATGCAGAGGGCTCAACATGTGTGTAACTGGCTATATGTCACACATGAAGGATACAGTCTCCCTGTCCCTCTGTGCAAGGTCTCTTTCAAATACAATGTCACTTTGTATTAAGGATTCCTGAAAAGCCTATTTAGTTGGGACTGAACACCCCCTAGTGGTACAACAACATAACAACAGTTTGGCCGTTTCCCATCTGAGTAACACCCCCTTCCTTCATTCCTACCCCAGTGTAAAATTGCATTTCCCCCATCAAGTCAAGTGAAACGAGGTGGTGCTGGTGAAAATCACCCTGCTTTAATCAGGTGGATTCTTTAACAAATTTGGGTCAATTGTTCTGAACCAAAGCCAGCTTTAGATATCTGACTCAAAGGCAGCGACCAGGCTCAGGGAGAGCGACGGCCCCACACACCTGTCGGAGAGAGGTTTTCCCGGCTGTGCTTCATTTGCCTCAAACGCTGTGCCATGGCATCCGCCCTCCTGGACGAGGGGCTGTACATAATGGCGCTCTCTTCGTCGATAAGGAAGGGTGACACATCCGAAACTGGCAGGGGCAGATGGGATGTAAGGAGAGGTGAGCCTGACAGGGGTTCCCCGGACGCCGAGTGACTTACAGACAGGCGAGGAGGGTACTAGCTCCTTCATCATGCGATCCAGCTTCCTCTTCATGCGCCAGTTGTTTTCTGGGGTCATCTCCGGGTTGTCCCTGGGCTGCATGCACCGATGCTTAAGGAATGAAAGGAGAGACAGTGTTAGCTGGCCCTCACTGCCGTAAAGTGTCCAGTGCGCCAATGGGCCGGTACGTTTAAGCGGGTCTCTGCATGTGACCCTCTGTAAGCATTCTCCTTAATGTAGAGTCATTTAAAACAGGAGGCCTGGATCCCAAAAGCAGACATGGGTTTCTAAGTCAAAGAGGCAACCTGAATTTCTCTCACTCTGCATCTGATCTTGGGTATTTCAACTGAATCTTACCGTTCGTTTACCGGGAACTTTGTTTGCTACGCTCTCCTCATGTATCGCCGGACACGAACCTTCATCGACATGTTTACCACTGTCTTTACACCTGGAAAGAAGGAAACAAAGCACAAGACAGACGGGATTTTTTAAAAAACTTTGAAACAGCTGAACCATTAGTGCCATCTACTGGCTGCTGTTATGAGCATGTCACAGACCATAAAAGGCCAGAAATTCCCATTTACTTTGCATGGGCAAAAGTATTGAGTATTGAGAAACACCTCTTGATCATTAAATTCAGGAGTTTCATTCAGACCCATTACCACAGTTGTTTAAAATCAAGCACCTAGCCATGCAGTGTGGTTTCGAAACATTTGCAATGCCATCTTTGCAATAAGTCAGTTAGATTAAATACCCTGCTAGATATTCCATGGTCAATTGTAAGTGATATTATTGCAAAGTATAAGTGTTTCAGAATCACTACTCTGCCTGGCAACCTTATGGACGAGTCCAGGTTTGGCAGATACCAGGAGAACATTACCTGCCTGATTGCAGTGAGCCAACAGTGAAGTTTGGTGGAGGAGAGATAATGATATGGGGCTACTTTTCTGGGACTGGGCTAGGCTCCCTAGTTCCAGTTATGGGAACTCAAAGCAGGGGTCTCCAACTCCGGTCCTGGAGAGCTACTATCCAGTACATTTCTTATTCTACCTGGCTTCTGATGAGGTATGTACCCTGATTCCTGGTATTTACCTGCAAACAGGTGTGGCTCAACAAAAGTCAGGTAGGATAGAAAACATACTGGACAGTAGCTCTACAGGACCGGAGTTGGAAATCCCTGCCTTAAAGCTTCGGCATACCATGACATTTGACAATCGTATGCTTCCAACTTTGTGGGAAGACCCTTTTCTGTTCCAGTATGATTGTCCCCCAGCGCAGAAAGCAAGTTCCATAAAGACATGGTTGGGTAAGTTTGGTGTGGAAGAACTTGACTGGCCCGCATGGAACCCTGACCTCAACTCCATCAAACACTTTTGGGATGAATTAAAACAAAGATTGTGAGCCAGGTCTTCACGTCCAATAGAAGGCCGGACCTTATAATTGCTCCTCTGGGTGAATGTGCAAAAAAATCCCAGACACACTCCAAAATCTCATCCAAAAGTCTTCTCAGAAGACTGTGTTATAGCCGCAAAAGGGGAACCAACTCCATATTGATGCCTATGGATTTAAAATGGGATGTCATAAAAGTTCCTGTAGGTGTCAGGGCCAGGGGTCCCAATACTTTTATCATCTCATATAGGTGTTTAGTTGTAACTTCAGTTTTAATGACCGTACCATTAATAGCCAATGTATAAACCTTGAATGGCATTATAATAATTACTGAGACAGACAGAGGCTTACCTGTCCACCCAGAGCACTGAAACCAGCTTGACACCCAACTGCTTGGCTTTATCCCATGTGGACTGTCGGCCATGTTTGAAGACCACATGGGTCACCTGCTTGTTAAGTGTCTTGGACACCTGCGGTTGTTGCAGAGAGAGTAGTCTGATAAGAACCGTTGCGTCTTTCATTTTTAAAAAGGTCCAGCAACAGCATGGCATCACTGTAGAGATCATGCTGAAATACCCTGACTTCACGTGAGACGTGTCATCACACGAGCACCTGCAGTGTGGAACCGCCAGACGCAGCCAGGGAGCTCCGGGATCCCCCTCCCTGGGACTGTCATACATTTCCCATGTTGCAGTCTGGGAACTCTAGAGGCAAGTTCCATGTTTCATCGGTACCCCTGCCCTGGATCCCACCCCCAATACGACAGAACTGCATAATCTGCAGCACAACCTGGATGCTCTTACCTCTGCCCCCATCTCCAGTAACTGCTTAATGAAAGGTTTAGAGTAATTCTCTGTTTTGCTGGAGGACCAGACGTCAACAAACGCAACGACATCTGGAAAAGAAACAGCGCAGATGAGACGTCACATGCTTTCGAGCCCACTGTCACACTCCAGGCTCTCCTGAAGTGGAGTAAATGACATTTCCCTGCTAATATGACAAGGGTTTCCTAGAACACTGGGGACAACCATACCTTTCAGGACAGCAGCAGATGTGGGATTTGACGTCATTGTGCTGCAGATGTCAAGCTCTCCTTAGCAGCTCCTGAGCCTAAGGAAGAGAAGGCTTTGTTAGTCGTGTCACTGAGTAGCAGAATGCACTTCATATTCATGAATTACAAAATCTGTCTCTAAAAGACTTCAAAGATCATCAGGCCTCCTCTGGGAAATCCCTCCCTTACATGGGAGAACTCCGCCCATAGCCTCAAAACTGGGGTTACCAGCACGTTTGATGGATTAACGTTTGATGAAGTAGGAATGTGCTGGGGCGGTAGCTGCAGGTATCGCCCCCGACGAACGCTGACATGAGCTGATGGCACCAGCACATCCCCCGCAGATAAATCCACTAGATTAAAGACTACATTACATGTATACATTATCATATTATAGAATAATATAATAAACTAAGCCATTTGAAGGCAGAACAGGCTCCCCGAATCAATCAAACAGCAGGTCCTGAAAGCAAGAAATAATGCAAGTCAATCTGGGTTTTTAAATCTAATTTCCATTTCATAAAACCACAAGAAAACACATGCTTGCTTTCACTTTAAACCCAGAAGGGCCAAGGGACTACATCAGATGGCAAGTTAAACATGAGCCCTTGGCAGTGGCTTTTTATAACAGCAACCTGACGATTCCTTAAAGGATCTACCCAAATCAGCTCAATTAAAGCAAAAAAACAGGTCTGCAGACTGGCCCTCAAGAAATCCAATAGGCAGTGATGTCATCTCTCCATAGTCTGAGGAACCTTCTGCAGCCATAGCCCTCTGCTCAGTAAGTCAGACCGTGGGTTTCTGCTCCTGGCGCCAGAACCACAGCAACCCTGGGGTATCGATCGTGTTGTCAGCTTTATCTCACACCTTGGCCCAAATTCAGGAAAACAGCTCTTCTGCCTTTAAATCCCGTCACCCCAAAAAATACCAATAAGATAGAGGATCTAATACATGTGATCACCGAGGAGGGTCCAGATCAATAAGTGCCGTCTAATTCCGGCACCAATCGCTCACACCTCGTAACTCAGAACCCCGACACACACACTGCTGAAGTATGAGTGCGGCTACAAGACGGATCCGCAGCGTTAACTGAACTTTCCCGTACACTGATCTGAAAAACATATATACACAAGTGAATACGTAACACACACTAATCCCAACCAGCACATTTCAACTACCTTTTCACTAGCTATATTAAAATACGACAGTAACTAAGTAACTGACGACGGAACCTGTTAACTAAGCCACACCACTGTTTTAAACAAAAATAAAACAGAGTCACGCCGATGAAAAGCTGCAAAGTTAGCCGCTTAGTAACACGTATTCTATCTGCTGGTTAAGCCCGTTAAACGCGCCCTTGCTTGTCACTGACAAACGGGACACCCCGCAAGCCGACGTATGCCGCTTCTTAAAGTTGAAAAACGCCGACAATACCGCTAAAAAGTCAAGTTATGTGCGTGACATACCCTTACGAGACACATTACCGCAACACAGCCGTCCATAAGTCCACCAAAGCCGCGGCTGTATTCAAGCACACGGGCATTCTGGGTAATGGTGCGCGCGACGCTCTTCCCTCCTCCTTCCTTCTACCGTTATCGTATCTCCACTAATACTATTTAGTAATAAAGTGAAAAATACACTATGCATGGTCGTATGGTACAATAACGGGGATACCGGTGTCACACAGCCAATTGCTTTTACTGCTGCCCTAAACACAAATAAAATCAGAAATGACAATTGTGATAAAGATATCAAATAAATTCTTTCACATCAGGCTGTTTGTCGTGATGAGTTAAGGTTATGGGCTGGAATCTGACTCCAGAACTGGGTCATACCCCTGGAGACTCGCTGCTGTTGTGCTTTCTGGAGGTAGGAGGTAGGTAATGAAACTTACATACATGTAAATGTCTGTGAATGGGTGTGCAGCCTCCTCTCAAACTGAAAAACTCACTCCAGCCAGCTGAGCAAAGTCGGCAAGTCTAGTTAGGAGGAAGTGAAAATGTCATGCCTTGTGACCAGCTGAGTCAAAGGAGGTCTCTAGAAGTGAGTATCAAAAGGATGGTGTGACCTTTCCCCTGAAATTCATCTCCATCTAACAGCAGTTTGCTTTCATATATATTTCTGTGCACTACAGGAGAGATAAATAGCATCTCACTGGCGAACATGTGTACAGGCCTCAAAAATATGCACGTTGATCAGAGCATGTGGGGGTGAGGGCTGCGGACGTGAGCAGAGCAGAAAGTGGAGCTGATGGGCTGAATGAGGAGGAGGAAGAGGCCTGGCAGACTGAGGATCCCACGTGACAAGCAGCCGCATAATGAATAACCTCATTATTTATTTATGCATTTATTTTTACGTGCCTATAGGCTCTGGCAGGAACAGCAGTCTTCTGACACAGGACGTACCCAAGTGATTGATTCTGATTAATCGCTTACGGCTGTGCAGTATGTCTGTCACACTGCTTCTGCTTCCTGGGTTCGTCTGTCATCCCCGTGGACCCCAAGAAGGCGTCAGCTACACCGTTTAGGGGCTCCGTGGAGAAGCTGCTCTGATATGCGTGTGACGGCAGAAAACATATCAAGCATAAAAAAATGCAAGGACAGGAAAAGAACAAAGGAAATGAGCATTTAATGACACAACAGCGAGAGAATTAGCTTCAGTCTGTGCCAGTTTGTAACTACACAAACTATCTGGTTCATACTCCGCGTACAACAGCAAAAGTTCATAAAAATTCCGAAATTAGCAGGTCATTGCTAATATGTCTTGCCAATAACTGGGTTCACAAGAAAACACTGAACAGTTATATTTGTTGATAAGTGACAACTAGCAATGACAAGCGAGAAATATGAAGACCATTTCAGCAAGACAGGTAATCATTTGGCAAATATTCAATTTTAAACTTTAACACCGAGCTACATATCTTTAAATCAGGGACTGCCAGCTAAAATATATTGCACTCTGAGGTTTAATTTATTTCCAGAAGGGTCAGAAATTGGATTGAAATCTTTGCCTTTGGCACGTTAATTTACAATCAGAAGTGCCCGTTATATACCTGAGCAGATTCCAGAATATTTTTTCTTTTTCTGTGTTTGTGACATGTAATCGAGTTTCTCCCATATTATCCAAATGTGCTGCAGATCATGTGACAGGACTCAGACATTTAAGAAAATTAAATTACTTCTGTGGCTCAAGATGCTGTTTTGGAAATTATGTATTGTTTCCCAATGATATCGGGTTGCATTCAGGATAGAAAATTGTTGGGGGCTCCTCAGCCAGGAGTTGGGAGCTGGGCCATGGAGCCAGGAAGCTACAAAGCCACGGAGTCACGGAGCTATGGAGTCACGGAGCCCCCATGCAATGGCATCACAGAGATAAGGAGTCACAGAGCCAAGGAGTCACAGAGCCATAGAGTCATGGAGCCATGGAGTCACAGAGCGTAGAAAGGTGAACCAAGGGACCTCAGAGCACTCATCAGATGCTCATTCACAGTGGAAACAGATGTTTTGATGAGAAGAGGAATCTGGCAAAGCATATTTTTCGTCATAAAAAATACATGGAAATATTGTGTGTTAAATAATAAATATGAATGTTCTGTTAAAGTAGGGCCTGTGTCATATGTCATGGACTGACAGATGTCCTGGCAGCTTTTGGAGGTACAGTACCAGCTGCTAAATACGCTCATCCTGAAGCATTTCCCTAAAGGGAAGAGAGTGTTACTCACAGTATTAATTGGGTCTGCTGCTCATCAGGCCTTGAGGGAACGCAGGGACAACTGAGGTGTGCTGAGGATCTGGGGCCGTTCCTGTCGCTGACTCAGATGTCTGAGCATTCCTAGTGTCCATGTAGGGCTGTGGTGACTGGACATGCTCATTAGGCCAGCAGAACATAGGCGTGGCCAGCCTCAGGCCTGCACAGAGAGGAGGGGGCACGACTGCCCTCAATATGGCGGCTTTACAAGCGGTCTGCCTGTCAGTACCACAGCAAGGTCTAGACTGAGATTAGTTACTCAGACCCCCGTTTTTAGCTTCGACATGCTCTGGGCCAAGATGGGTGTTCGTATCACTCGCTTCAAGCTTGTTAAAAACACAGCATGCTGAAATCGATCCTGTTTCTGTAAAGAAGCGTCAGTTCTGTCACAGAGAAATGCTTTTTGTGAATATTATTATTTTTGACACATTATGATGGGCAGCTTAGTGTCCGCAGGCAGCACGGTTACCCCATTAGCCTGAAACTCAGAGAAGCTGCGAAGGCAGGAATGTGTATGATGTCCTGGCTGTCCTGGGCTTAGAGTGTCCTGAGTCTCAGCATGGCTGAGGGATGCAAAGAACGGGCATCTATGAAGGTGTAGAACACAAAAAGCATTCAGCAAATAAGTAAAAATACTGCAGCAGCTTCAGATATAAACGTGTAAAATCAGTCGTGTTGGAAATTTACAGCCTTGTTATAGAAGAAAGATGCATTTGTGGTATAACATTCAGAATCCCACAGAAAAGATTGTTCACGCTCAGCAGGTCTCAGGTGTGTCAGTCCATTTTAAAGCTCAGCTGTGTTTCAAAAGCAATTTTCCGGGACGTATGACACTAGAAAATGAAGCCATTCTCATGAGCATTAGATCATCAAATTAGGAATGAGATAGAAACCTTTGCCTTTATCTTGTTAGAAATGAAACGGGCAAATAACTCGGAAACAGGCCCAAAGCCTTTTCTACAATTCAATTTTTCAAACTGAAGTAAAATTTATGAAGACGCCAGCTTTAAATGATGTCTGGATCGTACAGTAGATTTCCGTCCTATCTGGTGAAGGACATTAAAACAAAGGCCCTATTTAGAAAATCTATACTTCTATGACATCTTCAGGCCCCAGGTGGAGTGACTGGTTAAACCGTCTAAAAAGCTCTCTTAGAGGTGTCCTTGCAGTCACCAAGCGTCATGGTCTGTTCCTGTCCATCTTCTCATGTTCCCATCTCCAGACCTCTGCTGGCCATCTTGGTTCCTCCACTTTGGGTTCTACGCGTTCACACCTGTCCCTTGTCTGACCCTTGTTGCCCCTGTATATTAGAACCCGCCCCTGTGTGATGTGCAGTCAATGTTAGCTTGTGTAGTGCTTGGTGTTGCTCTGTTCCCCAACATAATTAGTTAGTGTGTCTTGTGCCTCGTTGCCCTGAATCTCGCCCCTATCTGAGATGAGCCATAGATTCTCCTTATTATTCCTCCCAGCCTCTTATTTTGACCCCTCGCGTCCTTTTGTTTCTGTGTGTTTGTCTTTTGGTGCTCCAATACACCCCCCCCCCCCCCGCGGGGGGGGGGGGGTGGGGGGGTGTGGGGGGGCTGTGGCGGGGGGTGGGGGGGGGGGGGAGGGGGGTCGCGCGTGCCGGGGCACGGC
>JAODJX010000065.1:675068-686116 GCA_026776945.1 Isichthys henryi | reverse complement strand
TGTGTTTGTCTTTTGGTGCTCCAATACACCCCCCCCCCCCACACTGCGCCTGGGTCATCCTGGATTATTGTGACACTATGACATTGCTTGGTTGGGTGTAGAACCTCTGTCTCTCATACCCTTGCACCACTGATCCATTGCCATTGTTATAATTGCACTTTTGATGCCTCTTATGTGCAGGGAGAGAAGCTACAGTACATTGTCTCTGAGTGACTCCTTTGTGTGTGTTATGGTGTCGTAGTGAAGGGCAATTTTGTGCCATTGAATGGAATGACTGTGTGAAGTGGATCACTATTTAAGAGGCGTCGGACATCCAGTGCTGCAGGGTGATGGTTCTCCGTTATGCTGGATGGAGTGACGTGGAGGAACAGGAAGAGACAGACAGCTGGATTCTTTGTGAGAGAGGCTTTTCAGCTGCGTAATATCATACAGTAGGATTCACCAAAATTGCAGCATAACACCATGAGTGTAGCATGACACCATGCAGCAGCGAATCGCAACAGTGCAGTAAGCACTGCAAAGGCCACTCACAGCTTATTTCGGATACTCATCACACACTTCCAGCAGTCGACGAGTATGTGTTTCATTTGCCCTAGGAACTGACAGTTTCCTACTGCAGCTCATTCCACCTCACTGTCCCACAAGCCGCTTTTGACGACGGTCCTACATATGAGGGGAGCCCCAGTTTCTCTACTCCTGGTATTAAGAAGCGGAAAAGTCAGCCAGGATAGGGCTGCAATTCTGTATGAGCATTACATTAATTTTACATTAATTACTTGGTTTTAGACTCTAGAACCACACAGCAACTCTTGAAAATACCCCAAGCAGAAACAGAGACATTTTGAAAGCAGAAAGATCTGACGTTTCCATCTCCAAGGACTGAGCATCGCCTAGACGATACATGATCTGTTTGCTCGTGGCCAGTCATCATGTGCTTCTTGAGCACAGAGATGTATTTTATTATTGTTGCAGATGGAGTCTTCAGTGATTAACTTCTGACTTTACTGAACCTAGCCTGAGCTCTTAAATGTCATTTCTAATCAGCTTCAGAAAGATGCATCCTGGTTATTACCTGTGATTTCAGGACAATGTCTATTGTAGATAAAATATTACAAACTCATTACTCAGAATCACATGACAGAACTCACCTTGTGCATATTTTCTCATGTCCTCTGCAATATTGGCAAAGAAGCGAATGGATTCAGTTTCCCAAAGATAGCGAGGACATAATGAATATAATCTTATTTCCTTTTGTCATTGTGGTGTTAATCCTGTTTGCTAGCTTACTGTGGATTAATCTCAGTCTCATTAATATGGATCCTTTTAAAATGAAACAGCTTGTTTTTCTGTAATTGTCCTGAAAAGTGGCACTCCATTGGTCAGGCAGTTTCTCCTTGAAAAAGTCACACTGCTGAAAAATGACTCGAAGCTTTATTTGTCGAAGCATAACGGAAAACACTAGTGTAACACGACCCATCTTGCTTTCTTTTTTTAAAAACCAACACCTTGATCAAGGGCCTAACAGAAATATCTCAAGTCTGATGAACATTAGCAACCATCTGGTAATAAGCACAACCTACTGAGCAACAGACCATTGCTGTCTGGCTGTCACGTCACAGAGGTGTCCTATGCCAGCAGCATCTCTGCCTGACCTTTGGCAGTTCAGCGATTTACACGGATCACTCTTCAAGGCAGCAGTGTCTGTTTATGACATGGATGTCCTGGGAGATAACCCTGCACATCAAGCCTCTTTGAGCTCTTTGTTCTGCTTCTTTGCAGCCTTACAGTTGAAATCATCAGTTCCTTGCACAGAAAACACCTTCAGTTAACCTGTTAATAGTCCCTAGATATAAGCAGGTAATACAGACTGCATAAAGGCTTTTCACCAAGAACTCCTACAGCGAAATATAGTCAAGGCTGCTTCCATGAATCCTCTTGTACTCCACAGATGTCTGAACTGACCATCCACTCCACCCGCTTCCTGCTGAAATGCCTGCATGTCAAAACCAACCATAACTTGTCTGTTGACATTTATTAACAGACATGGTTGTGAAGGAACTACAAACCTCTTTTTTTGATGAATGAAGATGAAAGCCTAACCCATATTACAATAGATCAAAGCTAATCCGTTAGTATACTTGTAGGTAAATAGAGTTTTTGTGCTATTTAACAATACAGGGAGTCCAGAACATCAACAAAGTCATATGAATAATCCTCAGCAATCATTTGGCTAATTACTGAATTACAAACTGTTGCTGAGTTGCAGAGTCTGCCTTTCCGGTAAGCCCATCCCGATGTGAGAATTGGACTTTACTCCAGTGGGAAAATGCCTCTTGGAATTTAATAACTGATTTTATAGAAAAGCGCTTATGGTGATGTTTATGCCATTGTTTCTGGCCATCTAGCCTTTGTTCAGATCCCACAAAAACGCAGATAAGAATTTTAAAAAAAGCTTGCAGATATCGGTTGGATAATCGGTGTGCTATCGTGGTAATTAAATGTATCATGTTCTGACTGGTGATTCACGTGCTTCTTTGAAACAGGCAACTATGACAAGTAGCTAAGAAGCGTGAGTCACTAATGGCAAACGGATGATGACTCTATTAATAGTATTCGAGAATTTCGGCTGTCATCAGATCTTGCAGACACAGGGCTGCACGACCGAGGGAGCCCTACAATTCATGCCGATTCATTCAGCCGTCTAAGTGCTCCGCATTCCCCAGCTGGCTCACCTTGGATATACACGTCGTGAAATTCGACGAAACAGATCTGAATTCAGCGTTGGCCCACTTTACGGGTTGTAATCGCGATATGCCTTTCAGACATCAACATCAGCACAGGACAACATCTAAAAGGCCGTGATGGTATTTCCCTAAATTTTACTCTCCCCCCTCCCCCCCTTCATCGCCACTCTGCTTTTTCAAGTGAAGCATTAGTCCAGTTACTTAACATTTTCACCACTTATCTCATTTAGGAGATAGTACATTTCTGTGTTTTGTTGAGAGAGTCAAAAGTGATAAAGACAAATACAAATTTTTAAGTTGAAATGAACCGCAACAAATTTTAGTTCAAGAAAATGTAAATAAAAATCATGTAGCCCTTCCGCCACTAGAGGTCTCTGTGTCCCCAAGTTCCTGCCGCACATACCTAGAGCTTAATGCAAAATATTGTGTATCATTGTTCAACATGTTCTCTCTCTCTCTCTCTCTCTCTCTCTCTCTCACTTACTCTCTCTCTCTCACACACACACACACACATTCAAACTAAACTATGGAATTACACTGTTGTAAAGCATATAATAGGCTCCAGGTGAACTTTCTTGTCCTGTGGTGTTAATGTAACTCTGGATACATCCTCTCCAGTGCAGTATAAAGATATGGGCCCAGCGTCCTCTGCTGCTCCATCCCGCCACGATTGGGCTCTCAGCACTCACACACAGCATCGCCATTACACGCCCCTCTGAGTACGCCTCAGCAGCTGTTTCCTTTGCAGTATCCGGACATCAGGGTCTGCTGGTAATCTGATTAATTCTGGTGAAAGGTGATGTTCCCTGCCAAGACACAGCTGCTCCTTGTCCAGCTGTTCGGAGATGGTTTTTCACGGAGGTGCTTAATCTGGCGGTGTCAGACTGAAAAAAGCAAGCAGAGGCTGTGTGGAGGCAGGCAGAGTGACTTTTGCCTTTTCTTTACTTGTCTGTGATTGGCAGAGGACTCAGACGAGAGACAAACAATGGCGGCCTAATTGAAGCTAGAGTGGAGCGATCTAAAAGACCCCGGATGCATTGTTCGACATTCCCGTCATGTGACTCCAAAAACATCATGTGGCCATTAATGAATCGACATCTTCGGTGGCACCTTCACGAGCAGCACACAGACACTCACAGGCCAGGGAGGGCCATCAGAACATCTGCAATACAACGAAGATGAGCTCACAGAAGCATGCGTCCAAATCGTGACTTGGCTTTTGTTTTTTGTGTGCCATCTTGGGAAATCTTGAGTTTTCAAAGCTGCTATGAAGGTGTTGAGCTGGAAATGGATCGCAGCTGGACAGATATCGCAGCTCCACACTGCGGCTCCACGACAGTGTCGGCATCACCCTGTGAAACGCTGTGTGCCCTCTTGGGGGTGCCGCTAAGCAGGTATCCTTAGCAGAGTGGCTGCAGATGTCCACAATCTCAAAAAAAGGATAGAATCGTAACAATTGCATGTAAGATCTTTTGAATGGGAATCATTACATAACGGCACAGCCTTCTTGTCTCTTAAGCAAGTTGCTTAGAGCCGTTCGTCTCGTGTCTCACAGTCTGCTCAGCGCAGTGGCTCCTTCGGCAAGAAACAGCCCCCTCGGCCTTGTCTCCGTGCTCCAGCTTAACCTCTCGCTTTGTATTTCAGCCTTCAAGGTGATGCGATTTGCACTGTATAGTTCATTCTGCTGGGAAAGTGTCACCTGTTAAATGGTGCAGTCCGGGGCAAGGTTAACTCTCTTTCTGGATTATCATAAACTGTATATATCATGATACATGATACAGTTCAGTTTTTCATTCAGAGAGATTTTTTTCCCAAAAAGTTCAGATAACGTACCTCACTCAGGACTGTTCACCACCCATCACATTGAAGCAGATGGTTTTTTGATGTGATTTCATCTTGGGAACCTGGCCAAACACGCAGGAGTCTTCAGTTCATACAAGCAGGCCATGTAATATTGAAACATCCGTCCAACTGTCTCGTGTAAATTGCGGAAAAAGAGAGAGAAGGCAACCGAAAACTCTCAGTTTGTGTTGGCAACGTACCCTTGGGCGTTTCAGTCTGTCTGACCGAGTTTGATCCACTGAAACTCTCTGGGCGTTCAGACCAAACCAGCTGATCTCAATAATGTCCTGAATCCAGGACAGGTGGCTGCCTTTTGCTTAGCATTTGAAAATAGGACATCAGTTGTATTTATACGCTGCAGTTACAGTTGTGACCTACTGAAATATTTTGCTTTTTCCTAATAAAGCACCTGGCCTAAAACACTTATGATCATGGGCTAAGGAAATGATTCCCAGTCCACAATGGAGTTCATTTGAATGGCTTGCATCTGCTTCTCAAAACCCAGTCAGTAATACTGCCTTGCATTAAATTCAGATATTTATATCATCAGGTTAAGGATTTGTAGTTGCCCTGTTAAAAATGTGGTAAGCAATGAAACTCTTTATATTACTTCATCAAAATAATGTAACTTATTACATTTGATTACTTTTTGTTTACTTTTCTAACAAATGTCTTAAACTGGGCAATAAACCTGGAAAGTCTCAATAGCTTTGCTGAGCCACACTGTCTGGGGGCATTTCTGCCCGGTGAAAGGAGGCAAAGCAACAAAACGAATATTATATTCTACATATAAGATTTTAACCAAAAAGAATGTATTTAGTAACCTCTTAGTAATCAGAAACATTTTGATTAGTATCTGTAATTTAAGTACATATTTTTCTCAGTAACTGTAACAGACTATAATAACTTTTTATTTTGTAATTTAATTTACAGCAGGATAACCAATTTCCAGTGGCATCTTGAGGGGGGTGGTCAAACTGGAGTAGCCAGAAAGGATCAGGAATGGATTGTTTATTGAGTGACGGTTATTTACTTGCTGCGCAGGAAGGGAGGCGGGTGTTAGCATGGATGGAGCCCCTGTTCGCTGCCTGAGTGTGTGTCACCATGAGGAAACGGAGCCGAACTTCTTTGGCAGCATGAAATAAGATCTTCCTGAGAGACGGAAGCTCGGGGGGGCTTTTGCTTTACACCTGACACCATTGCAATATGCAGAAGGGCACCAGGCCCTTCCACTGGCCGCCTCTCCACACCTCCACACTCCAGCTTCATTAAGGAAGGTCAGACTGCTGACCCACAGCCTTCTCTGGCAGCAGGACAAAGAAGAAAACTGCTCAGGTTTAACAAAAGTCGTGACTCGGGGGTGGGGGGCAGCGGGATGGAGTTTCAGCTGGACAGAGGGGGGAGGCTGTGGTTTGGCTCCACCGCCGTGTCACAAACGGTGTGTGGTGTGGTGCTCGGTGGGTGTGGGATCAGTACTGGTGTCCAGCAGAGTGTGGGTTTAAACCCTGCATCTGGCAGACTTATGATGTTGCTGTCAGGTGCTTCAGCAATGGCCGTCACCCCGACAGCTCACACACCCTCTTCTCTGACCCCCTCAGGGTGTCTAAGTAACAGGGGAATCATAGACGGTTGGAATCTTCGTCTGTGTTTTTGCTTCAGCACCATAAACAGGCACTGACAAGGGCGCCAGTGCTGCGCTTTTCTCCTCAAAGCTGATAAATGACTTTGTCAGCCTTCATCTCCTTTGTAGTCATTTTTGCCGCTTCTCCTGATGCACAACTGCCACAGTCAGAGCACAAAGTATCGCACTGGTCCTAAAATCACTGTGTTCCAGCGCAGCACCTTGACAGGTGTTTCAAAATTGCACAAAGTTCTGCAAAACTCCAGACGGCCATAGAGTGAAACGGGGCTGCAGCCCCTGGCTGTGAAGGGCTTGCGTTGGTCTTGCACAGCCGGGGATGTGGATGAGTCCTCTCGCCTCACAGGTGCCTCTTGTTAGCAGGCGCTTCTGAGAAGCGGCACGCAGTCTGGCTCCCTGAGGCTCAGCCACGAGCGAGTTACAGGCAGGAAGAGATTTCATTAACCTCCTCTGCTCATTAAATCTCAGCACGTTTGGCGCCAATTTCACATTCTAATCTACCAGGGTCGGCAGGTGAGACCTCACAACATTGGGAAGGGTCACCCCAGAACCCAATCATGGCCCCCTAAGACCCCTCTGGGCATACGGACTTAACCCCCCGCCGCCCCCCAAGCAGAACGCAGGATGAGATGGCCCGCTCAGCCAACAGCCTTTGTCCCAGCCTAAATGCACAGTCCCATTAAGATGTTATTGAGAAGAGAGCTTGTCCCTTTAAATCACTAGATGAAAGTCTAATTGATGAGACGGATCTCAGAATGTCACTCAATACCTAATAAAAGAATAATCTTATTATATATTTCCATATATCCATGCAAAGCCGGTAAAATGAACACAGACCACTGTTGGAGATAATTATTTTGGTGTAATACATGAAATGTTTCCTCTAAATCCTTTGAAAAGTGAGATAATCAATGCACTTTCATATTTTCAATATGAGTCTGGAGGATCATTTCAAACATTACAGACTAACACCCTAAATTAATTAAATCTGCGAAAAGATCATGGAACTTCATACTATGAGTGAGTAAGGAAGTACGGGTCATGCGAGCCAGATGGGAGCTTTGGGGCATCTCAGAGAAGCTGGAAGAGGGGGTCTGCCGGCCCCAGGGATGGTGCCGTCTCTGCCGCAGGGTCTTGACACCCGGACTTGAGCGCCTGAACACAATATGGACTGACTCAGATGGGAGGTGCGATACCTTGCACATTTCTGTGTGCTCTGCACATATGTCCTGTGTGAAAAATGTATGGATTTTCCAAAAGAAATATATACCAGGATTCAAACCATTTTTCAGAACATAAAATACCCAGATTTGTGTCATTGTGCTTGATGGGATGTTAATGGCAATGGGCAAATCGATTTTTAGACAGATGTGAGGAATAGTATACATGCTTCTCAGTATTCATTTCATTCATTAGATCCTGGGCAAGCTTGTCTGAGGTTAGTGGTCCTTACCACATGAGCTGGGGATTAATAAGTATGTACATACATCCTCCTACTCCATTTCGGACTTATTTTTTTTCATTTTATGTTATTAAGATTTGTTTATTTTGTCTCTGGCACACACACATGTGTATATATTGGTTTGTTGTATATGTTCGAAATAAAAGGTTATCACCACCATCGTCGTCATCTTACAAAAATGCTATAAAATTCTTTGAGTTTGTAGCTAACACTTTCTCGTGTCTAGTATCCATCCTGTGAGACATTTCGCTTTGCACTTGGGGTAGAGGGGGAACCCTGAGGTGCAGGAAGGATCTTCCCTTATTTGTTAGAAAAATAAAATGGAACAGTTCTTCAACCTCAGAAGTACAGAATACAGTACACAGCGTATGAACTCTGTTTGACCCTAATGTCTTCCTTGAATATGACA
Source organism: Isichthys henryi (assembly GCA_026776945.1). Classification (NCBI taxonomy): domain Eukaryota; kingdom Metazoa; phylum Chordata; class Actinopteri; order Osteoglossiformes; family Mormyridae; genus Isichthys; species Isichthys henryi. The sequence continues at coordinate 678,020 of JAODJX010000065.1, read as the reverse complement.
TCATTTATATCCCACATGACCCTTAAGTGGTGTCAGACATGGGCAACCAGTCCCCTGAAAGGACACCGAACTTCACGGGACAGGTAGGGTGGCCGGGTAGCTGACAGCCTGCCTTGTTCCCTGCCGTAATGGAGGGTTTCTATATAATGCATATGGTGGTTTTGTAAAACTGCCACGCGATTTCATTTCCATTCCCTTCTGGATTTACTCTTTCGTATGGCTGACCTCTCGCCGTGCTGTGCTGGAAATTTCCAAGCCCTTGGTATTTGCAGTCCGCGCCGTTCCTTGACTCAGGCCCCCGTCCATCACACGCAGCGGGTCAGCTGATAGAGGCCTTTCCATATACGTGAGAATGCCCAGTAATGGCTTAATGCATAATTTATTTAAAGCTCTAGGTGCAGTATTGTTCTGCTCTATTTGTCAATTGTGATTTCTGCTGGTTTCGGGCAATTTTATGATATTTGACCTGGTTTCACCCAACCTAATGTTCACCACAGGTGTATCAGTAATGAGTCCCCTTGCCCTTAATCTGTTATGCACCACGTGAAACGTGTCAGTGCTGTGTGTCGCGTCATGTCAATGCTAATTTGATAATGCACCGATTAATACTGTCGAAACTTCTGAAGTAACTTCATCCAACGGCTGCAAACAGCTCAGTCAGAAGAGCCATGTGACCTGTAGGGATACAGACCTACAATTGGGGTGGTTTGGCTGAAGGTAACTTTGACTGCTACTCTAGCATCATAAATAATGGTAAAATGTGATATCATGGTCTCGGTGTCCCTCACACTGATCCCTCATCATTCCTTCTGAAATACATGCTTCTTCGGAGAGCCTACATCCATTCTTCAGAGGAACTTCAGAGATTTTGGACTTATTCAAAATGTTCCTTTTTCAACAGCAAAGTTCCCACACTGAAAATCAGAAGGCAGTTTTTGTTAAAATCCATTATGGATGCACAGTGCCAGTCCGAGAGCTGCAGAACAATGCAATGTGTTGTTAACGGCATTTTGGAATAATTTAATTTGAAGTAACATGGTTTTTAAGTGTGTCCTGCTTTGGCAGCAGGTATCCAGTGTCTGTGGTTGTAAGTCGTCGTCCCCCCACTTCAGCTGACAGAACAAAACAGGATGTAATGTCAGTAACCTGCAAATCAGTTAGTGGGGTGCCAACGGCAAGCATACCATGCGGGGGGTTGGGGTCTGATATTTCCTGGCTACAGCTGAAGATAGGCTATACTTTAGATATGAAAATATTTACAAACGGAAGAAAACAATCACTAGTACCAGTGAAGGAGCAAACTGAGGCAAGAAGCTCTGCACCACGACGGTAAATAAATCATATGTCCCCTGTTTTCACTTCAAGGTTGGTACGCTCCTATCAGGAATGTGGGGGCAGGGGGGCAGAGAGATTTGATTTAGTTAGAATTAAAGTGTGGATTCTCAGACAAGGTCCTGAGTTTAATCAAAGCTGCTGTAAGATCTAACATCTTGACCTGGGTGGAGTGGAGCCGGTGGGGGGGGGGCTGGAACGGATAACACACAGAGTCTTGGCTCTTTTAATGGATCCATTTAACAAGGGTTCTGAAACAGCAGCCCGCTGGAAATCCCTAGGCTCGTCCCACGGCACTTCCAAGAAGTAGCTGATCGAGACACGTAATTGCAAAGATTCCCGAATAAGAGATGGATCAGCTCGCTGTCAGACGGGGGCGCTCCTTAATTCTCAGACGGCCTGGCAAAGAAATGCACATTGACACTCCGTGTTCTCAATCATGTGAGCCTGCTGTGGGGAGCTTCGGACTGAAGGCAGATGCCGCTCCGCGATCCGATGCGGCAGGACTCCGCGAATTGGCCTACATGCAAGGACTCAGATGCCGTTTCGGTGGCTGAAAGGTAAATAAACATCACAGCTGAAAGACACCCCTAATCCTCAATCCTATTTTTGTCTATCTATCTGCCACCTCATTCTTTCTTCCCAGGCCTCCTCTCCTCGCAGAGTCCCCTGTTCTTAACCTCCCATGACAGTAGGGTGGAGTTGTGTGCTGCTCGCTTGACATGGTTGATTATGTCCTACTAAGAGTAATTATAGTGGTTTGCTCCGGTGAATGAGAAGGATTACGAGACTCCAGACTGATTCGCTCCGTTGTCTGTAATCATATCAATCATTATGTGAAAAAAATTGATGCCGGTACATGCTGGCAGATTTCCTATTTGCTGGTGACAGGACGACTTCTCCAAAATTAGTGCAAAGCACTGGGTTGTTATTACTTTTCACAGATATGGGTGAAACTATTCTTTTCATAGATCATTAACTTGCACATTGTTAACAGAGCTGAAATTTAATTAAGTTGCTTTATTTGGGTGTTCATTAGATGGTCGCAGATTAATAAAATGAGCGTTAGGCGGAGTGATGCAATGCCAGCGAGATATAAACTTAAATTTCCCATCCTCAAGATAAACATGAGTCTCAACAAAAGACACAGGACCTACTTCACTTTCAATTCCCCCCCCCAAAAAAAGCAATTTCGTTATCTGTCCCTGCTGAATGCTAGTGAAAGGATCAGAGAAAGTCCCAGACTTTGATGATAGTGATGAAATATGGAAACCCATTCCTCAGAATCTTGATGGTAATTTATTTATTTATCATTGCATTTTTTTGTGAATGGTGACTCGCAGCTTTGGATGTCACACATGGCCCTGTTTCCTGAACCTGGTTTATCATGCTGTGACCTGCAGCTGGAGAGAGTACGGAGTGTGCTCAGAGAGTACGGAATAACTGCTCAGGAGAGCAGGAACACCTGTTCCACAGTGTTCTTAGTTCCCCAGTGCTTCTTAACTGCCCACACCTGTTCCACGGTGTTCTTAGTTCCCCAGCGGCTTCTTAACTGCCCACACCTGTTCCACGGTGTTCTTAGTTCCCCAGCGGCTTCTTAACTGCCCACACCTGTTCCAC
>JAODJX010000065.1:585384-598754 GCA_026776945.1 Isichthys henryi | reverse complement strand
CCCTGGCACATGGGGACACGGATGCCTGATACACGGACGCCCTGGCACATGGGGACACGGATGCCTGATACACGGACACCCTGGCACATGGTGACAGAGAAACACAGACACCTAACACACAAATGCCCCGGCACAAGGACAGTTAGCATAAGGACTCCCTGGCACATGGAAACCCTGCCACATAGATGCCCTCTCACCTGGACACCAGGCACACGAATGCCTGGCACTTGGGCATGTGAGAACAGAAACACCTGGCACACAAACATCTGGTACACAGGCTCCCTTGTACATGGATGACCTGCTGCATAGACGCCCCCCTCACATGGACATCAGGCACACAGGAGCCTGGCAGATGGACGCCTGGCACACACTGGTTCTCTGGCACACAAACTCCCTGGCTCATGGATGCCCTGGTATATGGATGTCCTGGCACACGGATTCTTGGCTCATGGATGTTCAGGCATGCAGATTACCTGGCATAGAGTTATCTGGCACACGGATGCCCTGCAAACAGACCGCCTGGCACATGGAGTGGCACCCGGGTACACTTTAAGGGCAGTTCAGGGGCTCCAAATGACCCAGGGAGTCTGTGGAAGACAGGGAGGCCGCAGGACAGCACCGTGAATGAAGTCACAGGGACAAAATTTCCAGGCTCATCCCTGTGATGCAGCAGCACCCCCTAGCTGCTGGAGGAGCAGTGCCCCCTAGCTGCTGGAGGAGCAGTGCCCCCTAGCTGCTGGAGGTGCAGCGCCCCCTAGCTGCTGGAGGTGCAGCACCCCCCTACCTGCTGGAGGTGCAGCACCCCCCTACCTGCTGGAGGAGCAGCGCCCCCTACCTGCTAGAGGAGCAGCGTCCCCTAGCTGCTGGAGGTGCAGTACCCCCCTAGCTGCTGGAGGAGCAGTGCCCCCTAGCTGCTGGAGGAGCAGCGCCCCACTACCTGCTACCTGCTGGAGGAGCAGCGCCCACTAGCTGCTGGAGGAGCAGTGCACCCTAGCTGCTGGAGGTGCAGTACCCCCCTACCTGCTAGAGGAGCAGCGTCCCCTAGCTGCTGGAGGTGCAGTACCCCCCTAGCTGCTGGAGGAGCAGCGCCCCCTAGCTGCTTCCTACATCTCAGCATGTGGGGAATGGCTTATGCAGAAATAGTTCATGATGTATGGGGGCCTCATTCATAATGTATCTATGAAAAATGAGTCTTATCCATCTGATTATGCTTAATCTGGTACAAAAAACATTCTGATCCCAGGATAATATGGGCAGCAGAGGTAAAATAAAGTAATTTTGCATTAATAATTTCCCCAAACTTAGGCTATAATTGTCGCAAATCCTAATTATGCTTTTCTTCTATACGATTTAATGAGATGAAAACATCATTCGATGCATTTAACACGACTATGTATCAGCTTGGATTATGAAGTGTGGCTCCTGTACATCCACTGCCTGTGGTCGCATTTCTCACTTTGAGGTTATAATCACTGCTGGAATATGTTGGAGATCAGAAGCAGCAAAGATGCAGCATCAGGGATGGAATGATCTGGAACACAAAACTTGGGGGGGGGTGGCCTGGCCTGGCCTGGCCTGGCTTGGTGTGTGTGTGTGTGTGTGTGTGTGGCTCAATGGGTTAGGACCTTGTGTCTATGATTGGTAAGGTTGCCAGCTCAGATCCCAGGCTCAGAATAGCGATGTCATCACTGGTTGCTAGAATGAACTAAACATGGCATTTTTCGGTATTGGGGGCCGGCATGGTTACAGCGGGGTTATGAGCAAATACCACATCAACACGAGTAAGTAACTGATGTGACAAATTCCCACAGTCATCTGACTCTGCACCCCCCCCCCCCGAACTACATTCAATAAATGAATATAATATAAGCAGTTGTGCCCACATATATCATGTCTGTTCTGCCATAAGAGCGGTTCAGAGATTAACAGCTTACAAAGGTGTCTGACCGGCCAGCCGGCTGCCTGCGGCCATGATTAACTGCGATCTGCAAATGCCGTTACGCATTTTAAAGTCATGTATGCAGATTTAAATAGCTGTATACACGGGGAAAGAGGCCTCGCGATTATAGAGAGCGGCGCTCGCTTGATAAATGGCACCGTTTAGAGGCGTCGCCAGCCGGGCCTCTGGTGTCCTTTCGTGTGGAGATACAGCCTCTTTCTGGGTCTTTCCAGGCCCGTAAAATAAGCATGTGCCTCTTCCTTCTATTATTCACAGACGTGGCTCTCGTTAGGTGGGTCAGTAACAGTCAAGTAAAAATAAACTGCCTATAAAGACAGTGGTTGACTTTTTTGCCTTTAATAATTCTTGAATTATTATTTTTGCAAACCACGTTGTGTGTTTTCACACTAGGAAAAACTTGCACCCCTGTGCCTGCGTTCCATGGTGTAGACTACGTGGGCGCACCATATGCGAGAGCCACATGGGGGTACTGTGCTGAGGGTTCACAGGAATGAAGGGCGACCTTAAAGCCACTGCAGAACTTCCACCCTTAAGTACCAACACGGTTTCTGCATGGACTGTCACCATCAGCCCTCTGAATATGTTTTACACATTGACAGTGTGCGCATCATTCCAGAGAAGTTCTCTGCGTTTTTGTTGGTGTTGCTGGCAGATTTTGAGAGCTCAGTAGTGCTTGTGAGGAACGGTTACATGACATTTATCATCTTTAGCAGGGTAGTTAGCCTTTACATTATCAGAGAGCTAACACGGGGTGAGGGAGCATCCTTCTTTAGTCACACCAGAGATGCTCATGCAAATACACTCTATGCGGAATGCACCATATGTAGAATGCGGCGTATGCGGAATGCGACGTATGCGGAATGCGACGTATGCGGAATGCGACGTATGCGGATTGCGCTATGTGATGGTATCCTCCGCTATAAATGCAACGTTGTGTGAAGAAGGCTGGATAGTTACAGCTGAGGGGTTGATTGGCCACAATTTGATGACTTGCAGTTATCCATTCAGAGCCAGGCACGAGTGTCATCTACAGGTACAGCAGAGATTAATCGTAATGGGTGCTGGGCAGGGGGTGTGGTACCCAACAAGCTGCATGTGTGAAGATGAAGTGATGAAGTGAGCCCATTGACCAATGCTGATGAAGTCACTGTGCTGTGGTATGCAAACCAGGCCATAGGGACACTGGGGGGGGACATAGCCCGGTCTTGCTGTCCAGTCTCCCCCTCTGCAGCCACATCACTTCTCATGCAGTCAGAACCCCCCACCCTCCCGGTCCCCATAGCTGAAATTGAGAATTTACTCATAATGGCATTCAGCTCCAAGCTCATGGATGGATCAGATCTCTGACACATAATCCAGGACTGTTAACTGCCCTCTCCAGTGCCCTCGGCTGTAAACAACATGATGTGAAAAATGTAACAAAGTCCGAGTTGTGATGCCTAAATGTACGTTTACGAGGTCCTACTATATAATCCTACTCTGTGATTATTGCTTCAGTCCCCATTGGCCCTCCTGATACGGTGTCACACTCCTGAGATCCTGAGATTTGCTTTGGGTTGACCCAATGTTTCTTTTCCATCAGAACTGTTCATTAGTCCTCAAAACCTGGGAGCTCTTCTGCACTGGAGAGCCTTCTGAAAGCACTACTCTGCACTGGAAAGCCTCCATGAAGAATTATTATGCACTGGAGAGCCTTTTGGAAGTACTATTCCTCACTGGAGAGCCGACCAAAAGCACTATTCCACACTCTAGAGCCTCTATGAAGCACTAATCTGCACTGGAAAGCCTTTTGCAATCACTAATCTGCACTGGAGAACCTTTCAAAAGCACTATTCTGCACTGGAGAGCCTTTCAGAAGCACTATTTCACGCTGGAGTGACTTTTTGAAGCACTTCAGTCGTGTTGATATGTCACTACAACTGGGCCAAAGGCATCACTGGGAGGACCTTAGATCTTCACAATCCCAACCTTCCGGGGTGAGAAAATCTTGAATTAGTCTTCCATTACTTGTCAGCACCCTGAAGGGTACTGATTCCAGCTCGGGCTGCACATTTGTACCCTTGTGGAGGATAATTAACTAGAACAGAAAAATATCCAGTTGTATAAAAGGGTGAGAGCTTCAGCTAACAGCTAACAGCTAAGCATCTAGCTGTGGTTTCACAATGGGAAGTTGCAGATGTCCTTCCTGCAGATAGGGGGCGCCTGCTGGATGTACCATCTCCTCTCCTCTGCTACTAATTCACAGTTAGCAGGATGATTCCCGTTTGGATCCGGGGCTCGTTTGCATACAGATGACCATACGGGCTGTGAGTTATTTTTCGGGGTGCTCTTGCACTAGAACGCTCGGGGTTCCCATAGAAAGGGGGCAGCATTAATGTATCTCACCATCCCTGCTGCATTTAGAGTTAATTAGAAAAAAATATTAATGCCAGTTATGCTAATTGGATTCGATGTGTCAGAGAATTCGCAGGAAGTAAGGAGGTAGTGACGAGAATCCCACTCATCGAGTTCTCCGAGTTTTTTCCTTTTTCCTGCTGTCAGCCGAACAAGCGGCACATGGAGAAATCGCCCAGATCTTCACAGTGAGTCAGCCCCCACCCCCCATCCTCATCGAGTGGGGGGAGCGTGGCAAGTGAGTGAACTTGCGTTTAATTATTAAAAATATGAACGATACAAATGAAGGAACTGACCGGACAAAGGGAATCCAGAACCTTGGGGATGTGGGAACGCTGATGGGGGGGTGGGCGGTGCCTGACATAACCAGTCAGCAGCTTGGCGGGGAGTGAGGGCGGTGCCTGATATAGCCATTCAGCAACTTGGGGGAGCGAGAGCGGTGCCTGACAAAACCAATCAGCAGTTTGGGGGAAGTGAGGGCGGTGCCTGACAAAACTAATCAGCAGTTTGGGGGGAGTGAGGGCGGTGCCTGACAAAACTAATCAGCAGCTTGGGGGGACCAAGGGTGGTGCCTGATATAGCCAATCAGCTACTGTAAACTACATCACAGTGTCACGTCCTACAGACACTGACATACATCTGCACATTACTGCCTAGCACCAACAATTTGTATAGGAGGCAGCTTATGGCTGAGTGGGCTAGGGCACTGTGCCTGTGACCAGGTGGTCACCAGCTTAAATCCCCAGGTCAGCGGAGTCATTTCATTGCTGGGGTCCTGAGCACAGCCCTTAATCACCAATCGTTCCAAGGGCCGACTGACCCTGCTTTCAGTTCAGTGTCACTTTGGATAGTAGCTATACCCCAAACAGTCACTACACTACGGGCCTCCCAGAGTGACTTTTCTAGTGGGGCCCGGAAACAGCAAATCCACCCTCATTCGCTAACAACCTTTTTGGTATTATGTTGTTTGTGTGAAATACAGCATAATGATTGATGCTGAAGTGACCTGCCAGCATGTTTAACAGGCTAATGTCCCATTTTCTCATGAAAGTTCTCCAGATGCTGTGAATGGTCGAGTTGGAGAGAAAGAGTTGTTGTATGTCCTTAAGTTGCTTCAAGTTAACACCTTGTAGGGGAGATACCTTATCCCAACCATCCACATTTTGGCTAGATGAGTGTTTTTTAAACCGGCTTTCGGGGTCCCTCAGACAGTCCACATCTCTGCTCCCTCACAGCTCCTGGTAAGTACCAGCAGTGCCCCTTGCTGGTTGACATCAGGGTCGGCAGACTGGCCCAGCTCGCTCACAATTTCAAGATTCAAGAGGTTTATTCGTCACGTACACAGTTGTACACATACAACATGTAGCGGAATGTAACCCTGGTCACTCGAGCAGCTGTGCATGATGACAAAACATAGAGAGAAAATAAGGGAAACTAATAATATGATGACAAAAATATGTGAAATGTTCAGCTGTACATAATCTACACATAAGTGATAGGTAAGAGGTATTTAGCTGTGCAATATAAGTGCAATGTGCAAGAGGCCTGAGGTGTGTGCCAGCGATTTGGACAGTGTGAAAGCAGTACTCGTAGGGTTATGTCAGTGTTACAGTGACTGAAGAGTCACTGTAGAGTCCAGCAGAAGGCCTAGAGGCAATGAGTATTGTCCTGGTTTAGGAGCCTTATGGGGGAAAAAGCTCCTCTTCAACCTTTCCGTTCTGGTCATAAGGCTGTGGAAGCGTTTGCCTGAATTCAGCAGGCAAAACAGGGAGTTATCTTCGTGGGAGATGTATTTGAAGATTTTTGTTGCTCTGGTCCTACAGCCGGTCAGTGCTGTTTACACCTGTTTCCTGATGTCTGTCTGTAAACAAGAAGTGGGTGTAGTCCAGCATAGGTAGCGCATATCGATTTGCGAGATAATCCTGTTGGTTTGTTTCTGTGTTGTGTGGGGGAGGATTGATTTGGGTCTTTCTTTGTAAAATGCTGATGCCTGGATACACAGGGGTTTATGGCCGCGCTCTACAGAATAGGGACCACTGGCATGATATGCGGAACCACATTACCTAGGAAGTAGCATAAGTGCTCCCAACTCATCCCTTCAAGTCCAGCTGAGGGTGACATAGGACTCTTAAAAGAGAGAGTTTGCATTCACCTCTGGCTCACGCCCCCTCATATGTCACCAATGGGATTGAGCAGCCCTGTCTCAGGCTTCGCTGTATAGACACAAGTGGTCGATAGTTGTAGCATACAGGTTACCCTTGAGAATCTTGGATGAGGTGTTGCTGTTTGGCGTGATGACTCTCTTTACTAGTCCTGTCCTCCCCTCAAGGCTCTAGTTAACTGAATTAACTGGCAAGCAGGTCATTTCCAAAGGTCTGTGCCTTTTTAATGGCCCGAGTGCAATTATTTTTGGCAGAAATAAACGACCGTTTTTTGGGGAGGGGTATTTTTGGTTACATTGGCTTATTTACACTGAACTTCATGGGTTCCATAATAAGCTAACTTGGCACCAGGGGTGTCCTGGTCTGCGGGCAGAAACTGCATCCACCCCGTGATCTGCCCATGAGGGCGTCCCCAGAGAGCTGCAGCAGAAGGGCGAGAGCCAGAATGAGGGCAGGTGCCTGCCGAGGAAAGAACGGAAGCTTCTGTGAAAAATCGCATGCCAAATTCAGCCAGTGTGAAGGCAGGCAAAGTCTTCCAATTCAGTCATGGTCTTCTTCCTATCATCTTTGCCACACTCAGGCCTAGACGGACTCCTAGTCCCTGGGCCTCAGGCTGTTGGATTCCCGGCCTGTCCTGACTAGGGTTCGCATTAGCCTTTCTGCAGTTTATAATTGTTTCCTCAGGCACTGTTTCCCTCAAAACCATGTCAGAGTCACCCAGAGTCATCAGTCGCCAGTGTCTAACAGTCCTGTTTGCTGCCTCACATACACCTGTCCTTTTTGTGTCTTTCTTCATGCTACGGGTGGGATTTTTCGCCCCAACGACAGCGGTCCGTAAGATGCTCTGTACTGTTGTGCGCTGTCATCTGGGCTTCTGATGGACCCTGCATTTTCCAGCAGCAGGAAGGAGCCCTTCCTTGGGCTTTAAGACCACTTAAGCTCCCACTGTGTCTGCTAATACTGTTGACGTCACTCCCTGTTCACGTGCTAACCCATACACAGCATTTGCCCCTGGGGATGCTGGCAGTTAGCTACCCACGCTGCAGTGGGCAGAGACACACATCACAGGGAACTTTAATCTAGGGCCCCGAGGGCGCACTCGGGTTCACATCGATCGGGTGATACCATTTCATGTTTTGCAATGTATGCCTTCAGATTCACAGGCCCTGTTAGGACCTTACCCTGGAAAATGTGCTGTTTTAAAGTGCTAGGATAACCTGGAGGTAGACTGTCCCAGTGGTGGCACTGCTCCTATACCCTGGAGCAGTTAAATGTCACAAAAATTTTCCCTCTATATAAATTGATAAAAATAAGTAAGTTGCTTGAGAGGAGATCTAGCGTCTGTACCCCCAGGATCTCACAGGCCTTGATTGTTCCCCCACTCACCTGCAGAACAGAAGCACATTTGTTCATTAATTTCAGGGCTCTCACATGGAACCAAGTTAAGATTAGACAGAGATGGCACAGACTAGCATGGAGGCTGGAATGGCTCAGGTGTGGACCACAAAATCTGGCTGAAACCATCTACTCTGCATGTATATCTGATACGAGGGTAGCTGAGGGAGATTCATCTCGGGCCAGGCTGCCTCAGTAGCCAGCTGGCCCTGCCGCAGCAGGCTGCAGAGGAGAGGCTCTACCACTAAAGCTGCCTTGGAGAGTCTCCGCCTCTAAAATTGCCCAAGAGAGGCTCCGCCTCTAAAGTTGCCCAGGAGAGGCTCCGCCCACAGACCCCCCCATGAGCAAAACCAAGAAAGACAGGCATCCTTTACCGAGATGTTCTTTGAGGCTTTATGTAATGCAGCTGTTACATGAAAACCCCCAACGTGCCCCTGGACCTGCTGTTCATTAGCAGCTAAGCTAATCTGCTGGTATGCAGGCTTCCTCCTGCGCCTCAGGACTGCAAAGCCGACAGTGTCATCGCTAACCGCTACAGTCATGGCCAATGCCCGCCTTTGGCCTGCTAACGAACACCTTTGGAGTCATTGTACTTTTGGCTTAATTAGGAGCTGTGGTTGGCTATCCCCGCTGGTGCTGTCCCGATTTCCTTGAAACACCATCAAACGTCGTAATCCCATGGAGGAGGGAGGCATGTGACGTTCCGGAATTCGCTTTGGCTTCTTGTGTTTGAAGTTTCTCTCTGCAATGTTGGGGAGTCCATCCCTCCTACTGTCGTAGTGACAGTTACCCGCCTGTGTAGTGCGGGGAAAATTGCAATTAATTACAATTTATATAGAATTAAATTGCAATTAATATGGCATGTAATGCAGAGGTCTGCCACCAGGTTGGTAAAAAACACACAGTGTGGCAGGAATTAAGGTTTAATTATAAAGAAGACCTCCATCAACATGAAATAATGATAAAACCCCTTTAAGAAAGGCACCACCCCAAAGTAACTTACAATTCCTAAAACACATAGTGAATTTTAAGCAATACACACTTGTTGTTATGACATGTAACACAAGTGATCCCCCGTCTTCACCCTGCAGTTTTAGTAATAGTTTCTCCCACCTACTGGGAGAAACCAAATATGCATCAGCCTCTGCTTTGCAACGGGCTCCTGGACAGTACCTTGGCACACAATTTGTTGCTGTATTAATGAGGTATAGGAGCCCTGTTTGCTTGCAGTCTGTTTCCAGGTAAATCCTTGGGCTGCTTCTTCCACTTTGCCATGATGGTCGTTTCACAGGCACCAGCAATCACACATTATTATAGTGTATTTACAGAATTTCAATGTTCAAACATTCTAATTAAGTTCAGATTCAGCTAGTTGGTATAGTACAGCATTACTGGAATGATTTTTTAAATAGTTTTTTATGTGAAATGTACAGCTGCATGAAATATTTTTCTAGGTCTTGAACATACATCCTTCGGAGCTGTAAGCCAGCCGTATTGCTGCTGGTTTCTGCTCGCAGTCTGAGTCGTCCTCAGCAGCTGGAAAGGTCGCGGATGTATTTCTGCTGACATTAAAGCATCCAGCTGTAGAGGTCCTGTTAGAAATACTGTATTCTAATGCCGTACGTTGTTGACGATCCTCTCTGTCTTGTGTTGTGACGTCTAGCATTTGAGGGTCAGCTTGAGAGTGAGGCAGAAAATGGGCTTTTGGGATCTGCTGAATCACCTCACTGGAGATAAACATCCTTATTTTAATTGGTTTACATGAAGGAATCATGGCGCACTCCTTCATGTTGACAAAATGAAAGCAGCGTGACCACAGTGACCATGACCCTGTGGTCACAGACAACATGAGTGCAGCACCAGATAATGCAGCAAATTAACACAATTAACTAAATTAACTAATTAAAATGATTCCCTTGCAACAATCAAAACCTGTCACATTATTAGCCGTATGTTTTATGTGTTTTATACTCATCAAATGCATTAAATGTAGCCTGGAGACCCTGTCAATGTCCCACTGAGGAGTTTATTTAGTGAGCTGGGGAAAAGGCAATCAGGCTGTGCTATTGGTTACTGACAAGGTCATGTGATCTTTCAATGCTGCAGTGATTGAACCGAGTTCAGTCACATGACCACAAAATCGTGTATGTACATCTTATAAAGCCAGTTAACAATTGCCTGTGACCCGGGCGGTAGAGCCACTTGATGCTTCTGTTTCTGATAAAATAATTGAGGGTCTTTGGAAAAGAGCACTCTATTAATAAGCTTTAAACTTTTGTGAAAGTTCTTTTAAACAATTGATATCGGCCTTGCATGTTTTCTCGCAGGTAGTGGCACGAGTGGCAATAGTCGCCCGTGGCTGATTCAAAATGTTCTCTGGTCACCCCCCGGGTCTAAGAACTCACAGTATCTCCGGCTGTCGTTAGAGATTATGCCCCGTTATCCCCATCTTTACCTGAAGTGTTTATTCGCGGTGAGAGCGACTCACAGACACTCCTGTGTGAGATCAAAGCCTTCCTGAGTGAGTGACTACATGTTGGCAGGCAGACGGCTGCTTCCTGCCCCATGCTGGCAGAGAGAGACACTCTTCCGAGGGAGTGTGATTTCAAACTCCGCTCCTCGCATGGATTGCTGGCCTCTTGAATCGCTAACGCTGCAATGGCGCCACTTGTAATACTGCAAAGATGGGCCATAAATACCGTACAGTGAAAACCCTGGTGCATTATGGGCCCCGTGCTCGTATATATCATATGTGAATGTAGCGTGAGCAGTTCACGAGCGAGCGGCTGCAGGATTTACGAGGGGATATTTTCTGTTCAATTCAATTAGCTAAACTGTATCTGTCATATGGGACATTGGGGGTCTTAAATGCAGACCCTCCCCTGGATGGGGGAGAACATCCTGTTATTTAGGCCGTCCACAGTTAGTGTTTCTTGTGAGGATCCAGAGCTGTGGAGCTTATTCTGTGGCCTTATGACCAGTGTGTGGGCATTCTGGTCACAGAAAGAGCCCCCGGGGGGGGGAGGGGGTGTTATTCTATTCAGCCACCTCTTTTCCAAATGCTGATCCTGGGGGGTGTTATTCTATTCAGCCACCTCTTTTCCAAATGCTGATCCTGTCTGCAACCAGTGTGGGCTGATTACTGGAAGCCCAGGCCCCATTTCTACATTTTTATTTTACGTATCTCTTCACATTTTTAAGGTGAACCACATTTACAATGAGAGAACACTGACCTGCTGTGCTATGAAACCCACAACCCCCCGGTGCTGCTGACTGAAAAACAGCCAACGACTCATTAAAGGTTCAATGCCCTAAGGATCCAATGATGGTTCTGATTCTGTGGGCAGTCCAACACTGGACGCTAAGTGGTTACGGGAAATGAACTTCCAGCATTTGTCTAGGGAACAGAATGAAAGGAACATCAAACCATGCAGAAGTTATGGTTTCTTAAAAAAGTGACGCAAAAAATCACTGACCACATCTTCATAATTTGAATGCAATTTCTATGCAAATGGATTTTTCCAGAAGTAATTTCAGATGAGGCCATTTGCATAACAATATGTCTCCATATCACACGACGCGTGTGATACGCCCTATTGTGTAGTGTATTTATTTTTGTAGTATTTTAAACATTTTATACTTGAACTAGCACACTGAAAGTTCTTCTAAATAAACTGTATTATTCTGTCAACATTTCAGATATGAGAAAGTATCTCAGATTTAGCCTCAAAGTCCATGTGATGGATGTAAATCGACTTCTTAGAGCAGAAGTGGGAAAATGAGTGTTTCTGCAGCAAAAGTCATGATACTCCCTCCTGCCCCCCCCCCCCCATGATAACTGAAGAATATCACAGGAAGGTTTTACTTAGCTGAGAGGAAAATGTGCAAGCACAGGATTTGGCTGCACACGCAGGCAATCAGCTGGCTAAACCGGGAATATCATTACACAGTAAGCAGTACAGTGGGAGCATAGTGTTACAAAGAGTCAGGTGTGGGGGGGTCATCCTGAGGGAGGGTACAGAGAATTGCTGCCAGATCTTTCGCAAAGGGGGAGCTGCCAAAAATCAGATGATGCGCCGGGGGGCCAAATGACCAATGCAAGAATGTGAGTGTCTGAATCAGAGAGTCTGAATCATAGTCTGAATCCAAATATCTGAATCAGGGAGTCTGAATCCGTGGATCTGAATCAGAGAGTCTGAATCCATGGATCTGAATCAGAGAGTCTGAGTCCGAGGGTCAAAGTTGAATAATCTGATTCCGAGAGTTTGAATCAGAGCATCTGAATCAGAGACTCTCATTCCAAGGATCTTATTAGGAGAATCTGAATCTGAGCTTCTGAATTGGATAGTCTGAATCGAAGAGTCTGAATCCGAGGGTCTGACTCTAGGGGTGCTTTAAATAAAGGAACTTAAAGGATCAAAAAAAGTGTGATGCATCAGAAAGGGCCCCCGCTGCACCCAGACGTGCGCCAGCTGTGTCAAAAGCGTGGGGGCTGACCTCCCGGCTGCAATGAGGCCGCAATTAAGTAGACTGCTTTTCCAGACTTTTAAATGTTTCTTTTTCTCTTCTCCCTCACATTTTCACTGTTGGAAGGGTCTGTGTCAGACATTTTAATGGCATTTTCAGGTTCAGAATCAAAGACATCAGAATCTTCCCTGCATAAAAGGATGTGTCACTTTGAACATATCAGCAGATCAAAACACTTTGAAGTCTCTTTTGGAGTTTAATGTGATGCTAAAATAAATAAAATCACGTTTACTCAATGTTAATGCAAAATTGTGTTTGACCTCAGTATGAAAGTGCTAGAAAATCAATACTTTATATAAATCTGGATAATATTTCTATTTGGTATTAAAATGTTACAGACTGTATTATCGTTGGTGCCATAACAATTCATGGTTTGTGGTGAAAATATTGCTCATTTGGTCACACATTTATTGGGTTAAACTATTACCTACCAAATATAACTGAGTCAAACCAATACCTTATTTTTTATAGAAGCATTTGCTATTTTTTTATTTCAAATACATACATTTCAGTTCTACTTGGCTCTTTCCAAATACAGTTTGTGCCAGTGCTGATAGCAGTAGGGCACAGTATTAACCTCTTTGCAGTATTTAACACTCCCAGTCTCCAAAACAATTAACCCAGGGCAATAATGAATAAAGGCTTCATTTCTAATCACTGCATGTGAGGAGTCCACCTGTCCACTAGTGGGCAGCACTACCCAACTGCAAGACCTTTTGGGGGACTATAGCCCTGCTTTTGGTGGTTTGTTGAGTGCTACTTAGCAGGAACCAAAATTCTGTGCTTAGTTATGAGTCTACCGCCTCATAATCTCCATGTGTGTTTATCGTTGATGTAGCCACTCTTACTTCAGGCCTGGGGGGGGGGGGGGGGCGGGGGGGGGGGGGGGGGGGGGGGGGGGGGGGGGGGGGGGGGGGGGGGGGGGGGGGGGG
>JAODJX010000065.1:556554-569227 GCA_026776945.1 Isichthys henryi | reverse complement strand
GTCCTTCGTTATTTTTGAGTTTATTGCCCTTTGCAAACACACCAAGTGGCTCTTCATATACCTCCAAAGACGCATAAATAAGACAGAGAAACAGGAATTTGTCAGCGGCACAGTGAGAAGGTGTCAGAACGTATGGAGAGATCATGGTGACTGACTGAATGGCCAATGAAACGATTATGCATGTGTCTGCTGGTATCAGCTGAGAAGGTGTTTACTTTATGGCCCAGGTATGGAAGTTAAAGATCCCAGACCAGCTCCTCTATGGTGAAGAGAAAGAAACCTGCCAGGCGATTACTGAATATGCTTTTATATAATGCTGCCCTGCCATTCAAAGTTCATGGCGAGGATGTGGGTTAATGTAGAAACACACAGGCAAATAAAGTGTACTTTCTAGTCAGTCACAATGGCATTTCCATACATGCGAATTATAGAGCTAGCTGTTTCTGAAATGACTGGAGGTGGGCTGTATGGAGTTATGAATACTGGAAGGTCCATAGGCAGCTCCGAGGAGTAACATTGAAAGACTGAAATTCAAGGCTGAGCTGAGTTTGATGAAAAATTACTGAAAACAGACGGGCCTGCCTGGAAAATACAAGGTGACATTAAAATGTATAGAATTAAAACCATAAAGAAGGATTAGCAATGAATCAGGAGTCCCTGGCTTTACAAAAGTAACTTGACCCTGGCATCTGATTAAGGCATCTTATACTGGAAGATGTTCCATATCCATATCTAAATACCTCAATAAACCAAGTACTACTCTCAGTACAATCACATGTAATGCAACACTGCCAACACACAGGAAGTAAATGAAACAGGAGGAAACAAGAAAATGGCATGGTTAAGAAAGATTTCAGACAATATATTCAATCAACAAAGCCTGTTGACTCCAGTCCTGTAAATGAAAAACAGGAATGTCTTTAATAGGATCTGAGAGGTTCACGGGGAAAATGCAGTCGCTTTCGCTAAATTATTTTGGCTTGATCTTGGTGATAAAGTGAATATAAACTTTCAGAATCAGAAGTCATTTTATTGCCAGTATGTGCAACCATACCAGAACTGTTTGTGGTCCAGTGTCAAACACGAAGTACAGGACAGAAATTAAGGTACAAGACATGCAGGGGAACACTTCCCAGAATACTGTGTGCAGAAATAGAAGTACAAATAAAAGTCCTTATATAATATTGAGTTCTTACATCATAGGGACACATTTCTGCATAATATGTTAAAATCAAGCTTGTTGCCACATCTTCGATTATTTTCTCTATAACTTTTCAGATCGGTAACTGACAGTGACAGTACGTTTACGCGCATACTCAGAAAATTGAATTATTGTGTTAGTCCAAATAAAACCAGACTTTTAAAGTATATGTTAGTCTGACCGAAATCGTACTAAATTGAATTTCTCTTAATCGGACTAAGACACCCAGATAAAGCGGTAGGGAGTCGATTTGCTCCTGCATACACAAACTCGATCGTACTCAAATTGGCGTAGGCGCTCTGCGCATGCTCCACAGTTACCCCCGGGCTTTGACCCGGAAGTAACAGAAGAGGCATGAAGCACAGCCGAGGACGAACAGTCTGTAAAGCTGTGCAGTTTGCCGCTCGACAGAAGGGCGTTTTCACACCGCATTAATTGTTATACTTTTGGTACTTCAAGAAGGTACCAAAAGTATGGTACTTCAAGGTTCCACTTGCGTAAAAACTGATACCAGAGCCCAATAGCATCACAACGCGAGGTGGGGTATTTTGTACTGAATTCGAAAAACGGGTGTAGTATATTATAGGAATGGGCGACGTGTGATATTAATACCAACATTGCATGTTGTGCCCATCCAATTCTTACATCGGCAGTCAGCTTGATTAAGGTCAGGCTTCTTCTTACCTTAAATTTGGTACAGATATTATAGAGCAGGCAGTTTAAGTCTTGTTCTCTGTCATAGGAAAAAAACAAATGTGGAAAGTTCTGCAGTTTTAATTATTATTCATAAAGCTTATATATTATATGTTTTAAAATCAGCTTAGTTTATCTCGCCGCCGCTTGTGCATGAGCGCTGCATGCATTCTCCGAGACGATCATAATCATATTCATCCTTACTGTTAAATTTCTCACAAACCCGTCTAGGAGTGATTTAATGTTGAACTCCTTTTTTTTGTTTGTTTCACAAATACCCCAATATTTATTACAACAAAATAACATTGCAATATTTGAAATAATTTCCAATACCATGCTGTCATAGTATATTATACAAAATACTTATTTCTTATGTTATCTTTATGATGTATTTGTTCTTCCAACCAGACCACAATTAAAGCCAGTGTCACTTCATTTGTCCACACATCCATTATTATTGTTTTTCATATTTTTTATTTTTATCTGTGACATAATAGGTTAACTGGAAAAAGCTCTACTAACGAGCTGAAAGGAGCCATTTCGCCACCTATTGTAGCGGAGTCAAACATACTTCATTCATTAATTCGATACCTCTCCCATGCATGTATACTGGGACACAGACGGTAGTCCGATTAAATGGTGTAGTAGAGCCATAACCGTAGCTGGACTTGGCTGTGCATGTAAACGTACTGAGAGACGATTGCTTGTGGACTTTATCTGTTTTTTGCCATCCGTATGGTAGCGTACAACCGTTTTTGGCGAATCGGGTAAATCAGATATTTTAAACGAGCCATTTTGGACATTTTGTTCAAAAATGATTTACTCGTAGCCAAGAACTGGGCATTAAGATGAGACAGATTAAAGAGTAGTCGGGCTCATTTTAATTTGTGCCTGTTTGAAGTATGACTTTTGTGGCTTAGTCCAAATGGCTTCTGAGCTTGGTCTCATTCTGTGCTGAGAGCAGTGGTCAGACGCTGCTGTGATCCACAGATGGCACAGAGGACCTTCTGAAGATCATTCTGCTTGTTTTTTATGGATATTCCTAAGCAGTGCCACCCAGAACCTTGGTCTCATTTTACAGTCTGTGTTTCTGTTACCTTTCCAATAGTTTTAAGGTTATTAGACTCAATTGTTGCAGGCAGCAAATAACATTCTGTCCCAATAAAATGTCACCGCTGCATCGTATCCGTGCCCAGGACCAGAGTGCTCTCTGTAAACACTGTTTCCCACCCACCTGAAACAAACAGCCCAGCTTCCTGGTGCCAACCTGCACTCCAGTCTGTAATGATTAGATAGACAGACAGACAGACAGACAGACACATGTGTGTGTGTATGTGTGTACATACATACACAGCCCTGGAAAAAATTAAGAAACCACTCTATATTTTTAAACATCTACATTTTAAATCCTGGTTTAATCGTGGTTCTGCTGACAGAAGGCTACACTGAGTAGCAGGTTGCTTCCAAATTCAAAATTTTTAAGCTAGCAGTACACAAGAATACAGAGAAGCAGGAGATACTGGGAATGACCAGAAACTAGCCAGGTAAAGGGCAGAAGCGATTTTCTAATGCCAGACATGACTTAACTTATGCAACAGTTTCTCATTAATCGGAGGATGAAATCAAATGACCTTCAAAAGGAATGGGAAACCTTACTAAAAGGTCCTCCCACTGCAGCTATAACAGCTTCAGATCTTCTGGGAAAGCTGTCCACAAGGTTTAGGGGTGTGTTTATGGGAATTTTTGACCATTCTTCCAGGAGAGCGTTTGTGAGGTCAGGCACTGATGTTGGATGAGAAGGCCTGGCTCACAGTCTCCGCTCTAATTAATTCCAAATCTGTTCTATTGGGTTGAGGTCAGGCCTCTGTGCAGGCCAGTCAAGTTCCTCCACCTTGCTTTGTGCACTGGAGCACAGTCATGTTGCAACAGGAAGGGTCCATCCCCAAACCGTTCCCATAATGTTGGGAGCATAAAATTGTCCAAAATAGTTTTGACTGCTGCAGCATTAAGAGTTCCTTTCACTGGAATTAAGGGGCCAAGCCCAATCCCTGAAAAAACACCCCCACACCATAATCCCCCCTCCACCAAACTTTACACTTGGCAGAATGCAGTCAGGCAAGTACCGCTCTCCTGGCAACCAGCAAGCCCAGACTCCATCGGATTGCCAGACAGAGAAGCGTGATTCATCACTCCAGAGAACATGTCTCCACTGCTCTAGAGTCCAGTGTTGGTGTGCTTTACATCACTGCATCCGACGCTTTGCATTGCACTTGGTAATGTAAGGCTTCGATGCCGCTGCTCGGCTATGAAAACCCATTCCATGAAGTTCTCTATACACTGTTCTTCACGTGAAGTTTGGCCTGTAGCTATTGAATCTGCAGACAGTTGGCGACTTCTGGACACTGTGTTCCTCAGCATGCGTTGTCCCCGCTCTGTAATTTTACATGATCTACCACTTTGTGGCTGAGTTGCTGTTGTTCCCAATTGCTTCCACTTTCTTATAATACCACTAACAGTGGATCGTGGAATATTTAGTAGTGAAGAAATTTCATGAATGGACTTATTGCACAGGTGGCATCCTATCACGGTACCATGCTTGAATTCACTGAGCTCCTGAGAGTGACCCATTCTTTCGCAAATGTTCGAAGCAGAAGCAGTCTGCATGCCTAGGTGCTTAATTTTACATATCTGTGGCTATGGAAGTGATTGGAACACCTGCATTCAGTGATTTGAAGGGGTGTCCCAATACGTTTGGCAATATGGTGTGTATTATTCAGAAATGCACACCCATAAATTGAGAAATGAGTGAAACGAAAAATTATCCATGGTCTCTTAATTTTTTCCACCACTGTACACATTTTTGCGACCTTCCAATCCGCTTGCAGACAATTCAGGTCAGTGGCTGCTAAATGGCTGCTATTAGTCAATCAGCAGAGAGTGGGTGTGTCCTGTCAGTGGGCGTCTGTCTTACCGGGTCCTGATTACAGACATATGGTAAAGCATGTTGCAGCAAGGCTGTAATTCCCTTGTCCCTACTGGTAGCAAATCCGTGCAGCTTAATCAGTGACTGTGTTTCAGGATTTTGGTGCAGGAGGTGGTAGTGACCCCGTACGATTGAACTAGCTTTGCATGTGCCTGCCAGCTTTCCAGCTATGAAGCAAGAACATGTCTGTCCCCCAAAGGAGGTCATTCCAGAAGGAGCATTTTACCCTAAGACTAATTCCTAGTTACTCCAGTGAAATGTTGCACTGTGTAGTAACAATTAAGTTGCTACATGTAAATGAAAGTTGTCACTAGCCAATAACCATAATAATTGCAATTTTATTTATTATATTAATAAATAATAATAATCGTATTATTATTGGTAAAAACGTCTAATGAAAATGTTTAGTCACATTACAGTATATAGCTGTTTTTTGAATGCCATTACGATAATTAAATGTTATTTCATCAAAATATACAAATAATAGCTTGCCGAGGACTTCCCTGAGGAGTGAACTGTATAAATCTTTGCAGGAAGTAGTAATGACTTTACGTAATGTTTTTTTCTTCCTCTATCACAAAAGGAAAATTATGGGATGTCAGAGCTGACATTAATTTGCGATAAAGAGGAGGGCACGTATATTTATTGGCTCATTTAAATATAAAAGGTGAGGAGATCTTTTGAAGTAGCTGTTTGTGGTGCCTCGCTAAGGAGACGCTAACCTGCACACGCTCACCGATAAATAAATCTCTAAATAAAACTCATAGAGCACTTCAAACGCGATTTAAGCGTGACTCTGCAGCGTTATTTGTACCACCGGACCACATAAGACTCTCTGTGGTTAGCATTACTTTCCATAGATATTACATTTCTGGCCGGACACCAAGAAAGCTCAGCTTTCAGAGTCTTTGAAGTCGCAGAGCATATTGAGCAGCCTGTGTGGTTACATGGCTGTTATTGTGTCACAGAGATGATGAGGAGCAAACGGCATGATGCCGGGCGGGGGGCCCTCAGCTAAGAGCGCACGCTGGGGCTCCTCGGCTGGGGGTGTGTGCTGTGGGCCCCTTGGTTGGGGGTGTGCGGTGGGGGTTTCTTGGCTGGGGATGCCTGTGATGTATCGTGAGCTGCTTTTTTCCCTGATTTTACAACTCCTGGACCTTTTGTCCGTCCCTGCGGCGTTGTGGCGGTGAGGTACTCTGGAGTTTTCTGCGGAGTTAATAAGACTTTCACCATTTTGTATGGGTGGTGGAGCTCAGGCCAGACGGGCAACTTGAAAGATTATATCAGGAGACCTCCGAAGGGAGACGGGAGGTAAATCAGCCACAGGTACCCCTGCTTGATGTCCCCGAGGCAGCCTTAAAGGGCACTGATCACCTTAAAAAAGTGACATTAAACTGAAATAAACTGAGGGGCCTTTTAAATAATGCTTGACTGTCATGCTCTTCAATATCCCAGGTGTTGCTGCAATCATCTGCTCCAGGGCAGAGCAGCTACTCTGGAAAAGTATAAGTTTTCTGCCCTTGAGTTCTCATGTGAAATGAAATATCTCTGGATTTGGAGGTGAAAGTCCAGATGGATTTTGATTCCCATCACAGGGCATCAGTGGAAAATGTGCTGAAGATCCTGAACCACCTTCACCAAAGCTGAGCTAGAGTTTGGTCACCATACCCTGGTACGACTTTCTCAAAAGGATGTCTGGACCCTCACACAAAGTTCAGTCAACTGGACAAGACGTTTTTAATTAAAAAAAGTAAGAAACTTTACAGGCAATGAAAGAAAACCATTATGCTGCTTGAACCTATGCAATATAGTTAATGTTAGCAACCGCAAAGGGCAGTTAATTCTGCTTTACTTTCATTTTGTTTGGGGTAAAAAGTGCAGTTATCAGATATTAAATGCCCTCTGTGGAGACCTTCTCTGGCATGATCACACGCACAAAGAAAATGAAAGCTTTTTACATTGTGTACACCCTGCAATCATCGATCCCTCCACAGTGAAACGCTCCTTGTGTACATGCAGTTTATTCATATAATCCCACGTGAATTGGATTAAGAACTCGCAAAAAGAGCAGCGTGGGGATCGATGGTGAGTCCCAGCGATAGTGCGGCTCCCTGTGGATTTGCTGGCTCCAGCTATGAGACGCATCCCAGCACCACAAACGGCGTCGTGATCGAGTTTCTGTCACAACAAACTGCAAGGGTGCCCGTGACCGTATTAGATGACAAAGAGCTCGCAAGAGTGTCCGAGTGACATGTGCAGGGGTGTCTGCATCATAGCACGGCAAGAGACCATCTCATCCTGTCAGAGGTTCAGTCTCTGAAGTGCCTTTTTACCAACTGATGCGGTTCAATCAGCTTCACAAAACTGAAGCGTGATGGGAATTTGTCGTTAGTAAATGAAAACATAGATGAGTGTGAGTCAGGTGACCAGCATGACTCGCCCTGATTTGTTCCACCTCTCCCTCATTCCCCAACTGCCTCTCTGTTCATTTGATTTCCCCTCTCTCGCCTTTCGGAATCTGTGTCCGTTGATGCAGGTTTTCCCTCATTCCTCCCACGGTTTTATGTTATTTCCATTAAGCTCCCGAAGTGGGAATCTCCCAAAGTATGACCCTTCTGAAGTTCCTGTGTCACTTCATTCTGGTCTGTGTGGGTTTTATTGTAGCTATGATCCTGTAATCAGGCCCGTGGCTGTAAAGAAGGTGAAGGCATCTGTGCTGCTCCAATGCTAAGGCATCACCTATGACTCTGTGCACTCTAGGTACCATGTTTCGCTTCATAGTATGTTTCTGTAGGGGCTAATTAGATCAGGGCTCAGTGTAGCATCGCGGCTTAATGGACTTCATGTGGCATCACAGGGTGCGAGATTCTAAATCTACCTCAGATTTTAGTTAGCCTGCTGTTACCATGGCTGCGGTGATATTGTGTGTCCTCTGAGACCGAATGCATCAATCTGTCATCCACGGAAACTCTGCCTCCACATAGTGTCACCCCTGAACTCTGCGAAAGTGTCTGGTTGCCCTTTTCTTTGATGGAATAAGCCATGACTCCAGATGCTCTGCGGAGGCTGTGGCGCATTGACCCATGCCTCATGCGGGGGTGCTCTCAGTCTCTTTTGGGCACAGAGAGGAGCCCAGACTGAAGTCACGCGCGTGGCGGATGTCCAGCAATGCATTTTGGCTGCTCCATGCACCTCTGCGAGCCAACATCAGATGGTCCCAGGTTCACATGTTGGCATCTTCTACGTGAGGTTCTTAAATAACTAGCGAGATGAAAAGGGGCCAGGAGACGACAAAACACCGACCCAGCCAGCCAGGTGTGAAACTGCCGGGCTAGAGGCATCACTCTCAGAGCAATGGCTCAGGACGCAAGTTGGGCTGTGCCGAGTGAGTCAGGCCAAGGGGAAATGAGACGGCTCAGCAATAAAGAGGGACACAGGCCCTGTGATGATGAGCTGATGCCCGCCACGAGGGGAGGAATCACTGCCAGGATGCTGACGTGGGTTGCTGCATCTGCAGCTATCAGGCTTTACAGCGCACATCCTATTCTGAGATGCAATCGACACCCGAGCTCTTACGCCTGGTTTCTGTGATGATGAATTTGTCCAAGAAGGTGACAGTTCCTGCCCGCTCCTAGGGCGGAATATTTTACCGAAACAGTTTATGTATTTTGCTCAAGGGTATAGCCGTGGAGCTCGTCAGGAACCTGAAGGAAGGCGCAGGATGCAGACCTGTGAGGAGTCCTAGTTTGGATCCATTATAACTTGCTGGGAAGTAGCCAGGCTCCTAGATGTTTTGGGGTTACTGTCTTTGTTCAGTGTGACAAAACACACACTGACAGAGCAGATGCTCGACCATGTAGCATCGCAGATGTAAATGGTCCAGCAGAAGAGTTGGTGATTCAGATGAAGAGCCGGGAATCCACTGGATCACCCAGGAGCTCTAAAACACAAACATCCAGACACAAATGCAGAAAATGACAGCACGGTAACATCTACAGACACTCTAAGCTAAAAAGTGCGAACTACATCTCTGCATGCGTATCTGGACTCTCTTATACATACTGCCACACCGTGACATCTTCCCCCAACAGTTTCCTTTGTCTCTTTTTATCTCAAATATATGTCCATGCAGTGTTTTCAGAAAACACTGTTTGGTCCTATTCCAGCACAGTGGAGACAATCTTGTCTCGTCTGCAAAGGTGCCTGGAATGGAAAATGGAAAAATCGGCCAGTCGATGCTGCTGGAATTTTCGACGTGTAGGTAAGATGCCTTGGGGTTGGTGATGCGTATCTATACGCACACGTGAGTGGCAAATTGCTCCCCTCCCCCCTCCTTCGGTCTTACCCCCGAGCATATGAGCATATGCAAGGCAGGAAAATCAGAGGCACCACCTGCCAGGTAGGCTCTGGACTACCAGCTGGCAATACCATAAGGACGCTAACCTTCCAATTTCAGCTATACAAACTCCAACAATAAATTTAATCGAAACCTGGTCCAACCAGCCTTACTTAATTAACGGCTTATTTCTTGCATAGTCCTGCCATTTTCCTTTAAAATTTTAATCCGGTGCCAGTTGGTATTGTTTGGTTTTAGCCAAGATCCTTATTTTTGATGAAGTTTGTCTTTACTTTTCCTTGGTGACTTGGCAGGAAGCTCCTGAAGGCTCCTTCTGTAGATCTGCTCTTTCTTCTCTCCCTCCTTCCGCCTTTGTTTTCATACATGATGATCTGCTCTGTCTCACGGCTGTCCTCCTGCGGTCGACTCCTTCCCTGCTGGGCCCCCACACAGTCGAGGCTATCTTTCTTGCAGTTACCCTTCCTGGAATATGGGAGGGTGACAGTTATACACGTCAGTCCTAGCGCCAGTGCTTATTTGTCATGGACCCAAGCTGTCCAATCTACATGCCTGATCTGTGTTTATTAATTGCAGCTAGTGCTTCCATGATGATGCTATCAGAGGCAGAGAGTATCAGAAGCACACCGATTTACCCACACAATTATAACCTTGATAGAGACTTCCTGTCCTGCTGTGGGCATAGTACAATTCGTCATTAAAATGGACCAATTATTCAAGTTTGTAATGATCTCCACTCGATTTAACTAAGTATAATATACCTCACCTGATTAATCACTGCTTATTACTTGATGAAATATATTTGACATTTTGACTCCCTGGGTTCCCACTTAAGGGCCTTTTTTTCTCTTCCATGTCTTGTTTTTAAGTTTCTAGGAGCTCCCTGGACAAAAACACCTCGCTCTTAACATCAGGGACCTTCAATGCGTGTAAGAATAAAGTATAATATCTTGTAGCTTTTGGTAAAAATGCATCAGTTCAGTCTATTTGAAGGCTGCAGGCGGGCCGAGGTCCTTGCCCGATGTGTGTTAAAAACATGCCTGTTCCTGTTGCAGGGTGCACAGGCCGTACTCGCACCCGGTCGATGGGCCCATGTTTAAGGGCAAGCTAAAAGTGCTTCCTCGCACATCTCCTGGGCTGTTTCTGCACAGCAAGTGCTGAGGTATTTAAAGCATTACAAGATAAATCAGCCCTTGAGGAGAGAGCTCCTCTGCCTCGGGTGAGAAAATCTCCACGAGTCATTAAGGGCTGGAACGAGTGCTCTGATTGTCAATGGGGGCAATGAGGCAGAACCGGACACGGGATCACGGTCCGGTTAGAGCCACAGCGGGACCCGCTCAGACTTAGAATACTTACTGTCGACTTTCTTCCTTTGCATGCAGCAGCTTGTGAGTTCAGCCCCGCAGCTTGACAGAGGTCTCCGGCTGCGTCAGTTACAGCAAACCCCCTGGCTGATGTGTGACGGCCGCACAAAGCATAGGGCAGCCATCTTAGCCAAGCTGAGTTCCAGGGGATGTTCCTGGGGTCCTTTAACAGTAGCACCACCTATATATGCATATTGCAGGTACTGCATCTGTCTCAGTCACTCTGACCTGGGATCTGCCAAATAACTGAAACATTTAATTTCCATATCCGCATTTAGCTTCCGTGACTTTAGCCTGTAAAAAGCTGTATTGTTTTTCTGTTTGTGCACGAATGATGGTGCTTTGATTGCTGCATCCCCATTCTGATCATCCCACCCCTGCGCACTGCCCCAGTACCGCCTGTGTTTCTCATGTCGAACTCCCTCTGTCAGCTGAATAGGACCTTCCACATACTAAGTAGCTTAAGCAGGATGGACTTCCGATCACTTTTTGACGTATACTGCAAAAGCTCAAACACATTAGGTGCACTGGGAATCTCTGTTGACTCCGGGTTCCTGTGTGTTTAGAGATGCAAATAACCCTGCTTGTGTATTTTGGATTCTGTTGCATATTTAGACCGAGCGGCATTGCAAACGACTTCAAATAACCCCACGTACATGCGGTGAAAGCGGGGGCTTCCCGATCTGCTCGAATTCACAGTCTCTATAGGCGTGCTAAGCGGTTGTTATTTCCAGAACCGAAGCCCAAAGCGTTTTCCTTGAAGATGCTCGTCTTGGTTCCTTACATCCCCGCTGCGGATGCATTTCCACACACAATGCGCTTTGTGGTTTTCCTCCCGCTCCCTGCGTCATGAAATGCGTGCCGATTGACGTCGGCTGTCTGTCCCGATCTCCATGGTGAAGCCTCGTCCTGTTGTGGGCGGCGTGGCAGGCAGCCAGCATCGTCACCCCCCAGCTGGGTGGCCACGTGGGGTTGCCATGCCCATGTGGGAAGTCCTCCCACGGTGCAGAGACGCACTGACTCCTGTCACCAGTGAGAGCCCTTGTGTCCTGGGATCCTGGATGAAGGGTGATGGGAAAGCATTCTGGATGCTTGAATATTTCATTACATCTGAAATAGATATATTTTCCATTTGTACGATAACAGGTACATTGGAATATGTTAGTTTTCACATGTTCCAACTTGCTCTCCTTTTTAAGACACACACACAGAAGTGAGAGCCAAGCTTGTTTTCTGTGAGCACGGTCAGCCATTTATCTGTCACCTCTGGGGCATTTTTCAGGGGCTTAAGGGTCTTGCTCAAGGGCCCAGTGGAGATGTGGCTACTCTGCCAAACATGGGATTCAAACTGCTGACCTTCTGATCACAGGCACTGAGAGCTAACCCGCTAAACATTCATATTTTAAATCCCAAAACCAGGCCCAGTCATAAAATCTTTTGGGTTTCGCATGTTTGTTCCCAAGGAAACCTCCCGTGACACTGATCGCAGATGTTCTCTGCTCCAGACTCCCATCTCCTTCTCGGACCTTCTGGTGTTGGAGTCTCGGTTTTGCTGTCCCATACCTCACAGCAGACCCTCTTCCCGTCACTTTCTCTCCGCTCTGTATCCACTCATCTGTTCCACAAAACTAACTTCACTCCTTTCACTTTAGCATGCTACACCCAAAGGCCTGATTATACATCTATTTAGCTCCCACTATTCTGTACACTGTAACTTTAAGACAAATCATATTTGATCGTTTTATTGTAAGGCTAGAATTTCATCCCACTCTCCTGGTTTTGCATTTATAAATTTGCATGCGACGTAGATTAACCCTCTGAGGTCTAGGGGTAGGGAACAGACTTTCACTGACTGGGGCATAATCACACATTTTATTCAATATCATAAACTTAATTCATGGCAAATAAATAATTTCTTATATATTTGTTTTGGCATTACACTCATTTTTATTTTAATGTACTTTGTAAATATATCAGATTTATGTGAAGTTTGTAATTTGGCATCAAAGTATAGACATTGGAAAATGCAGTTTGGAACACTTGCAGAAACATTATAAAAGTACATAGTAAGCAATGGT
>JAODJX010000065.1:515928-529596 GCA_026776945.1 Isichthys henryi | reverse complement strand
CATGTAACCCAGGCGGAGACTCGAACCCGGGTCCCAGAGGTGTGAGGCAACAGTGCTAACCACTGCACCACCATACCGCCCCTGACTGCAATCAAAAAACTAAAAATGCCGAAAGTCTTGTACTTTAGCAAGTTTGGTTACTTATGGTTAAGGTCAGAGCTGGGTAGGTTTATGGGTGTCATTGTTGGGATTAGGGATTATGCCCATAGAAATGAATGGATGGTCCCCTCAACGATATGAGTACAGGTCTCTGTGTGTGTCTGTGAGTCAGTGTGTGTCTGTGAGTGTGTATGTATGTGTGTGTCTGTGAGTGTGTGTGTGTCCACGCGTCTGTATACCTATGTGCGTCTGTCTGGCTGCCTCGAGCATCGTTAGGAGCAGGAAGAGACTGAACAGTGTGAAAATAATCTTTCAAACAAAACTGTGGCATCAGCTGGACGCCTGGAATTACAATGAGTCTCCCAGATTTGCAAAACAAACCAGCATTTACATGTGAACGTTCCGGTGATGAGAAAGGGGAGGCAGGGCAGTCCTTTCTTGCCCGTCTCCCCACGCCATTCCTCCCGAGGACACATCTGGACTCTGCGATCTTTCGGGCTCTTTGAAGTCTGCTTGCATATTTGAGTATGCAACCTGTGCAAAATGATGTATTGTATTTAACAGTAACTCAACGTTGTCTGTGTAACACATGCTTGCACACAAACACACACACACACGCAAACACACACACACACGCAAACACACAGACACACACACACGCAGACACACACACACACGCAGACACACACACAGACACACACACACACGCAGGCACACACGCAGACACACACACAGACACGCAGACACACACGCAGACACACTCTGCATCGGCAATCCACCCAGACCCATTTTCATAAACGGACCGAAGAACAATCTGCATTACGCAGTTATTATATTTAACTACTCTCAAAATGTCATGCGCTTAATGAATGATTTAATTTGCCATTTTAAAGGTTTCCTGAGTTCTGAGAGTTGTTAATAATTTCCATAATAAGGACTGGACTTAAATTGCTCGTGAATACAGATGTATTTTCTAATTGGCCTGAGTGCATAAAAAGCACCTTCACAATGGCCCAAACATCACCACGCGTGATCCTAAGCGTGTCAAAGTGTCGGCAATTTACACTCGGGCACAAAGAAAATATGTTCTTATTTGTGATAAATGTATCTGAGAGTGAGATTTAAGGTGAACATGCACCTGTGCATGCATGCATGCAAGAATGCACACAACAGAGAGAGCTACAGATTGTGAGGACATCCAGAAAGGCAAGGATTTAACACAGTGACACTGAGGTGCAGTTTGTTCCATCCCGGCGCTTAACACGCGGCCAAGGACAGAGCACAGAGAGGTCAGAAGTCCAGCAGCTTCAGTTGTGCTGCCTCTCTGAGACTTACGAGATGATGAGACTTATGGACAGTTAATGCTGCATCACAAACGGCTCCTGTGAACAGCAGAAGTGGCGGCGGATTCAGTGAACAGAAGAAAAACTTTCTAGAAAAGTAACATCTGTCTTATTAGGCCCCTAAATTTTTGTTTACCTCAAGCAAGTTACTTAAGTGAGAGATTAATTAGTGTATGTTTGTTACAGTATGCTCAATTTGTAATATGTTTCGTCGTAGTTTATTTTCTTTGAAACTCTGTGTTGCTTTTATTGAATACATTACGAGTATGCTGGTATATTGGGAATTGTGCAATAATACAGTATATTTAGTATTTGCTGCAATGCCTTAGCTGGAAACTGTATTGATAAAAATACATACCTTAAAATAATGCTTTATAAAGTTATACTTGACAGAGTGGCCATAACATCGCTACTCCTGTTCATCTATTCTGACTTTGGACCAGAAACGAAATATCATGTTTTGGTTCTGAGTGTAGCCTCATGCCAAATTTATCTTTTGCCCAAGGAATGAAATTCTCTTAATGTTTGAAACACGGTGCAACATACAAGTGGAGTGACTGAGCCCCTGCATCTATACTAAGTGCTAATATCAGTGGTCAGTGAACAAACGTTAAGGTTTGGGCTGTGTCTGGACGGCAGAGTGTGAATCTCACTTTGACCGGTCACTGAAACAAGCAGGGATTTACCATAAACAAAGTATGTGTGGAAAATTAACAAATTATTTCTGGCTCAGTGGAATTATATCTAACAGAAGATGGGTATCCTTGCAGACCGACATGTTTCCCGTTGTCTTTTCACAAATTAAAGGGAAATGTGGAAATTGCATGTTCCCAGTAACCTCACTGCTGTCTGTAGGTTCTCTGAGGTAGAAGGTCACTCTCAGGCTCTTCATGTGTGATGGAATTTTGAATAAAATAAATTGGTGTTTGCATTATCTGATAAAAAGATCTTGCAGTTTTTGAACAGAAAACTGGAAATGTTTTCAAGGATTGCACATTGATAAGATGTGCAGACAGAAATGCGTTTAATGACACACGTTGTCGTAATGTGGCCTCGTCGCACATCCTGCGGCAGCTGACTCACTAGCTCCTAGTTAGCGCTACGCTCTGTAGGCCTAAAACCCTTCGAGTTACAATGTTCCAAAAACGTTCTTATTAACAATACGGTTGTGACAAGTAAAGTAGTATTTTACCGTCTGAATGATCTTAACAATGGCAAGGCTGTAATTACAAGCATTGTCGACAGCGTATGTTGGTACATATCCCAGTGGGGGACCTGCCTTTAAAGCTCCGCTGAACACAGAGGATGTCTCCTCTAAATAAGACCTGGGAATGGGTCACGGGATCTGAGCAAGCATTTGTTCGGGTAACTTTGATCAATGTTTCCCAACCAGGTCCTCAGGAACTCCCAAACAGTCCATGTTTTTGCTCTCTCCCAGGCAAAAATATGGACTATCGGGAGGTCCCCTAGGAGCAGGTTGGGAAACACTGACATAGAAGATTTCAAGGCTCTCAAACTAATGTTAAAACGTGAGGCCCGGTTTCCTAATGGAGACTCGGATTTACTGCCTCTGGGACAGCGGGAGATCCTGAGGAAGGCCTTGGGCTCTTTTCTCCTTGCCTGGGTCCCTCAGAAAGCACAAAATGCTTCATGTCTCTTTGCTGTTTTCTTTTAGCACAAAGATGCTGCGGGTGCCGCCATTAGCATCTACAAACAGAAACTGGTTTGTGTGTGTTTGTGATCCATCCATCCATCCATCCATTCAGCTGTGATTATTCTGGATTCTTCCAGGAAGCACAAAGCAAAAGTCAAGGGGCTCCATGGCTAAGATGCCTGTTTGGACTGATAAATGTTATCATTATTTATGATTATAATTTCACATGCACATGATAGGCCTCTTGGTCATCAGGCATTCTGCTGTGTGCCACAGACATGCCATATTCGTTGAAATAAATCACGTTGTCAGAAGTGTTTGGTTACATCGATCGGTTGTGATTTAAGATGAATGTCGTCACTTTGCGGTGCAACATTTTTTCGATACGCCAATAGAAGCTTCATGAAGGCTGATCTGAAATTTGACCCACAGAGTTGGCTAGCTTAACGAATTTCATCGATCCCTCCGTAAGGTGTGTAAAGTTTAGAACAGAGGTGAGAGGTCACAAAAAGTCAAGTGGGGTCCTCACTCGCGAATGTCTGATGATCTGCCCGAGATTTTCCGGTTACAGAACATTCGGTGGGAAGTTGCTCAGTTTGCTCGCTCTTAAATATAAAGATGCTGATTTGTGGCCCCGTGGTTCGGCGCCCTCCTCCTGGATGTGGTGAGAATGCCCTCATGATATTCACTATGTTTAGCCTTTGGGGCTTTAGAGGTTTGCTTTGCTTTTCCTTCTACCATGAGGCCTAATGCAGAGAACAGACTCATAAAGACGTGATTGGTTTAGTCCATTGGGGAAGGGTTAGGGTTAGTCCTAAACTGGTTAGAGTTAGACTTAAACAGGTTACTGTGACAAATCCTGTTGTGAGATCTCTTTTTGCTTACAGTAGCACTGACAGTGACCACAACATCTAATACTCTGCTGACCAGAAAACTTCATCCAGTAGGAAGAAAGGAGCTTTTAAAGATGTATGGATAACAGTAGTTCCTCCCATTATGGTCAAAAGCAGTGCTGTAGACTTTTGGCAAATCTCTATGGATTTTGTTTATTCCTAAACCAAAAAGTTGTTAATCCTGTAACCTTAACCACCGTTATGAACGTTTGTGATGCTGCCAGTTGTCTCTTTCTGATCTCCTTGTAAAATCAATGACTGAAGTGGTTTCTGGGCACCATATTGAAAAGCAGTACGACATAAGAACCGAATTTCCTGTTTCCAAGAAATGCTGCATTCAAAAGAATCTCTAAGCAAAATACAACAGACAGTTTTAAATGAATTTTTGACCCATGATGGATTTCTAAAGACTAAAAACAAAGGAAGAGAGTACATAGAGGCAAACTGCAGAGTGATATCAATTTGGGATGTTTCATCGCTGGCATGGAAGCCCTCCACAGAAAGGTGCTAATTGATTTAGGATCTTTGGGTCATGATGTGCAGGGGAGAGTGGCGGAGGGCGCACCACTGATTGCTGGGTGCTTCCTAAATAAAGTTATCCTCTGTTCACCTTAGGCTGAGGAAGTGCAGAATGTGAATGATTCAAGATTTTTATTAGCTATGTACAACATATGCATTGGGATCCCTGTTTGTTCAGTCACACACAGTACAAAAGAAACAAAACAGGACAGTAAGAAACATTACAAGTGAAAAACACTACAGGATGGTGTAAAACAATAGAAAATGGTGCAAAACAATACAGGATAATGTGAAACATTACAGGTGGCGCGAAACAATTCACAATTGTGCAAAACAGAACAGAGTAGTGCAAGACAATGCAGGACAGTGCAAAACATTAGGAGACAGTGCCAAACAATACAAGATGGTGCCAAACAACACGCAATATAGGTGGTGCAAAACAATTCAGATGGTGCCAAAGAATAGAAGATGGTGTGCACTAATGAAGATGGTCCAATATAAAACCAGACAGGACAAAGCAATGGAAACTGTGAAACGATACAGGCGGTGCAACACGGTACAGAACCGTGCAAAAGCTGGACAATGTGCTGATGAAGTGCAATGTCACTGCTGTCAGATACAGGTTCCACGGACATAACAGGAAGTGTGTATGTTAGAGATGCGAATGACTTGGGGAAACCATCGTCCTTGAATGTGGTCACCAGCGTTTTGATGCTACAAAACATCCTACTGGACTGCAGGGCATGATGGACGAGAGCTTGGCATGGATGGGGTGCTAAATTATGGATTTTGGGATGGTTTTCCTTTTTTCCCCACAGGAGAATGGAACCCACATGCATCCCATGAGAACTTGAGTCTTGGTCGCTACGGTGACCAGATAGTCCATGTCAATGAGGACACTGAGCCAGGACAGGATTTGTAAACTACCATTTCAATCAAAAGGACCTGGATTTCACTTAAGCACTTAGATCTTGTTGTGTGCTGATGGGTCAGTCTCCTATAACCATGCATGTGCCACTAATGTTAATGGGAATCAGGTGGATGAGTCTTTCAGTCAAAGAACAAAAAGAACTGAACTGTTTAGCCAAACACAGGAGCCTGTCAGTTTTAAAGCAGTTTTTAGAAGCTGAAGTAGCTCAGTGTCTCCCCAACATGGTTTATCTGGCCTGCCTATCTTAGCTTATGGCAGAACATGGACGTGGAATGAATCAAGCATCCGTTAGAAAGTAAATAGACTCGACTAAGAGTCTAATTTCCTATCTGCTTTCTGATTGGTCCTCTGCTAACTTGGAGGGTAAGACCGCATCTGAGTGCTGGCCGACATTCTGGAGCCGCTGAGACGGCATCCATTAACCAAATGGCACACAAACGCTACTCTGTTCAGTCATAACAGAGCTGTAGCCCATAAATCTGCATTCTGGAAACTCTGTCATCAACATCCAGGAAAGTTCAATCGATAGTTCAGAACATGCAGTCAGCTGATATCGTAAGTGAAAGTCGAAGTGTGCTTTGTCCCTCAGCTGCTTATAAATGTATAATAACTTTTCTGAAGTCAATGTCAGACTTTGTAAATGGCCGTAGTTTTTTCACTAGTCAGTCGGCACAATATCACACAATAGCAGTCTTGAGATTGCCTCAGTTCTTGATAACTGAAACGTATTATGTGGCTTTTAAGTGAGATGTACTTCTGCTAATCTTTTTGAGTGTGGAGGACATGGCATTACGCCCTGTCATCTTCCAAAAGTCTTTGGGGAACATTTATTTTCTTGCTATTACGAAGAAAAACGGGTTTAGTTGTGACCTTCCTTGAGTCAGAGTTGTTTTTGTATTGAAGAGCTTTGAGAGGTTGAAGAGCCAACCTGCTAAGCTTCAATTTGAGCATTTTAGAATGTGCTTGTTGGCTGATTTTATGTAATGCAAGCAGTATAACTGTCATATAGCAAAAAGTCAAATCTTATTCGCAGTGGTTAGATGCACAGGACCCAAAGAAATATGCTTACATCCTGAGACAGGATGGGCCACTGTGTCTAAGAGCGACATGAGGAGTTGGGTGAATCTGTTAAACACTGGACTCCAAACAGCTGTAAAATTGCAAGCTGTGTGCATGTCGCTGAGGATAAACGCCTCCCCCAAGCAGCCAGCAGTCCCTCCATGAAGGTGCATGGTAAACACCATTAGCTAAAGTGGAAATAAACATGGCAAAGCCGAGGTCTGAATGAGAAGATGCAGGAAAACAGCAATGCTAACATTCACTATCTCTAGTGCCTCTGTAGAGGACAGTCACATAGCGGCACCTTTGCACAGCCCTGTTAGGCCTTCCTGTTCTTGTTAGACCTTCATGTTCCGGTTAGGCCTGCCTGTTCCTGTTAGGCCTGCCTGTTCCTGTTAGCCTGCCTGTTCCTGTTAGACCTTCATGTTCCGGTTAGGCCTGCCTGTTCCTGTTAGGCCTGCCTGTTCCTGTTAGACCTTCATGTTCCGGTTAGGCCTGCCTGTTCCTGTTAGCCTGCCTGTTCCTGTTAGGCCTTCATGTTCCTGTTAGGCCTGCCTGTTCCTGTTAGGCCTTCCTGTTCCTGTTAGACCTTCATGTTCCGGTTAGGCCTGCCTGTTCCTGTTAGGCCTTCATGTTCCTGTTAGGCCTGCCTGTTCCTGTTAGCCTGCCTGTTCCTGTTAGGCCTTCCTGTTCCTGTTAGACCTTCATGTTCCGGTTAGGCCTGCCTGTTCCTGTTAGCCTTCCTGTTCCTGTTAGACCTTCATGTTCCGGTTAGGCCTGCCTGTTCCTGTTAGGCTGCCTGTTCCTGTTAGGCCTTCCTGTTCTTGTTAGACCTTCATGTTCCGGTTAGGCTGCCTGTTCCTGTTAGGCTTGCCTGTTTCTCTAAGTCCTTCCCTGTTTTCTTAGGCCTTCTTGCGAACCTTATATGTACGTTATATGGTTAAAGACTCACCTAAAGGATAAATATACATACACGAGCAGTTCTACAGTAGATTCCCTTAACCCTGGGCTGGTTGAGGTACAGGAAGTGGGGAGTCCGCAAGGAGGAGAGTCAGTGGAGTAGAACTGACTTGTGTCTCTCACAATACTGTTGGGTCACGCAAGTTCTGTACCCTGCCATCCCGATTCAAAGGTAGCTGGCCATGCAAGCAGCCAGCAAGGGCCCGTCCAATCATCAGCTGGCCTGCCGGGCAAGCCTGAATGGAAAAACACTGGAGACACATCTGTGTCAGTGTAAAGACGGGAGATACTGGCATGGGACACACATATGGGAGGTTTTTCCCTGAAAACATCCGGTGTGACTCTACGCTAGAACTGCATCAAACACTGTGAGATAACGCAGTGCACTGCAGAGGTGGTGCGCTCCCTTGCGATATGGCTGTGTGGCTCTGAGTCATCGTGGGTAGGATGTGATTAGGTGAGATCCGATGAATGTAGCAGATAGCCACCATGGCACTGGCTAAACACTGGAGTTATGTTTTGTTTATTTCTTTGTTTGCAGTCCCCACGCCCTTAAGTGTCCAGATCTTCCAGCTCTGTACGACACTTATTCTTAGTTTTATCATCATCAGGTCATAAATGCAGTGCGGCCTTTCCTCAACATGACGTTCTGCTCGATATGAGACTGCATCACGGTGTGCTAACAAATGGGACCGTCCTCCTGCAAAGATGGCCAATAATGATAGCAGATTTCCTTCTGCTCGGTGTACACTACAGGAGGTACGTTCCTGCAGATCGGGTGACTGGAGAAAGCCAGAGATCCACCAGCTTCCATATCTGCACCCCTTTTTTTAAAAATGGATAATATTGTCTCCTTCTGTCCCATTTAACTTGATAATGAGATGAAATGTACAGCTTCTGGACACAGCTGCCATATTCAGCTAATGTATTCACATTCTGTGTGTCTGGATATAATGCAAGGCCCACATTACCCTGGGCAAGCAAGACGCACGAAATGAAAACATCCATCTATCCGTCCATCCAACTGGGTGTCTGTTTTCACAGCTCTCACCCTGGGGGGGTTGCGCTGGTGCTGGAGCAGTGTGGGCCATTAAATGGTGTATGCTATGTGTGTGTGTATGTGTGTGTGTGTGTGGAGAGGGGGGGTCACAGGACACACTGTCAAACACACACACGCACGCACACACACAGAAACAAACACAGATGGACAAATACACACACACACATAGACAGACACACACACAGATAGAAATACACAGACACACACACTGACAGACACACACAGACACACACATGCACGCACACAAACACAAAGACACACATTCACACGCACGCACACAGACACACACTCAGACACACACACACAGACACACAGACACACACATGCATGCACACAAATACAGAGACTCACATTCACACGCACGCACACAGACACACACACACAGACACACACAAGCACACACACACATGGAAATTCACGTATTTGGAGATCATTATAAAATGCCACTTTCTTCAGAAACCGTTGAGGTATAAATTCTCCCAAATTTATAAGAATAGAAGAGGCAGGAGGTGAAGGTGTCTGACTCTCCCCCCTAGAGAACACCAATGATATTGCCTTTCTGATGCCAGGCTTCTCAGGGCTGAAGGTTTATTTCTTCTCCTGTTTGTGTCTTGAAGGACGAATCAGCAGATGAAAGTAGTGATAGAATATGACTAAACCAACAGAATGGATCTCACTTGTTTTGGTGGTGGGATTATGTAAATATGCATGTGAACACCGTGCAGAAGGGGTGCGTCATAACAGCGTCTGACCCTATGAGAGAAGGCCTGCGCTTATCCTGAGTGATGCTGGTGGGCGGCAAGCTGCCAGTGTTAGGATCGCCGTTTCACGAGGACACCCACCAGCATGAGTCAGGGGGTCTCCAGTGGACCCACACTTCAGCATGTAGTGGGGCTGTACCTGGAACAGAGGCACCTACACCTACCTGGCACAGCCTGCTCCACGTCACGCCCCTAGGGCTACACAAGAGCGTCGCTCTCTCCATCTGAAACATTATACTGTCCCTCCATGAGTACCACTCTGTTTTTCTTATTAGGATCTTGCTTTGTTTGAGCAGTTATGTATCTCCTCCTCCAGTGCTGCTGTCACGTGTGCCTGGACATTCACTGGAAGCTCAGCCTGGCTCCACTCAGGGCTAGCTGACTCCTTGAGAGCCATATGTTTGTAAAGTGCCACACATGTCGCTCTGGACAAAAGCTAAATGAAATCGATACATTTCACTGTTATTTGTCATTGTGCATTGCTATGCATTGCCATGGCTGCGTTGTCCAGAAGTCAGTCAGGAGGTATGGAAACAACACTGGGACAAAAAGGTGGTGTGTTGAAACTTGAAACACAGATGTGCTCAGCCTAGGCTTGCTGTCTAGAATCTCCCTGGGAGCCGTGCTGGTTAGATTATTGTTCGATATCCCAGGCGTGGTGATTTGCAGTAACAAAGGTCTAATCGATGCAGCTGGAGCTGGTGAGTGCGATTGGGGCTTGCTGTTAGAGCCGCTGCTCTGGAACGGCGTGTGTGGATGTGTGTGATCCTTAATGCGTGGGGGTAACGATCTCCCCCATTGCTGAGCCCGGTGTCCAGCTCAGCATAACTGACCCAGCAGTTAACAACTAACTGCAATCCTCAGTTTAAACCTGGCTGAGTGGATGACTAAGCCGTACGTGCTCTCTTATGCCTATGAAAGCCGTCCAATTTACAGCTCAGCACATCAGTTAATGGAAAGGTAATGAGGTATTCTCATTTTCCGCTCCTGACAAAATATGAAAGAATGTTCTGGATGATGCGTGAAATGCGGTGGAAGAGGATGACTCGGTGTCTATACAAGACAGGAATTTCTACGCCTTGTATTCAGGTGACATCAAGAGGTTTTCTTTTCATTTTGTGAATAAGTGAAACTAATTTCATGAGGTGTTTAAGTAATTTTGTAAAAGGATGTTTTATTAGCTTATTTACAAGGCAGATAAATGAATAGTGGATGAAAATAAGATCTGGACACTTAAACACGGTCAAAGCCCTTGGTTGTGTCTGTTTTCTCCAGTCCCAGATCAAATAATATTCCAGCTGTTGAATAAGATGTTTGATTATATATAATAAATATGATTCAGCCAGTTTTAAATGAACTCTAACAAGCTGAATGAAGTGGCCACCTTCAGTCTTTGTGTGACATTATCATTCACATACTCTGTAAAGATCATGTCAGCAGTCTTTGTTCCTCTGGTTGTGTGGAGTTCTTAATTCCCTGGAGATTCCAGTTTTGCATGGAGCTTCTAACTTAACGTAAAAGTTGAACCCAGTTCCACGTAAAATGCCTTAACACGAGATGTTTAGTGACACAAATCTTGGTGTCCAGAATAGAGCTAGAAATTCTCTGTCTCCTGGCAAAATATCACCTTGGATCCCACGCCTAGTATATAATTTGGTAAAGTTACGTGTTCAAGGGCCCCTATAAAGGCCCTATGAGGCCCCTAAATCTTCCAGGTGTCCATGTCCCTATTGCCCCCCTACTTGGCATATATGCTGGCTAAAATGTTACACATGGAGTAGAGATGTAGCTTATAAGAGGCTTACAGACGGACCTCTGGACATTGTGGTGGTGATTAGCAACCAGCACAGGTTCTGAGTGGCTAGAGGTCGGTTTGGGTCTGATTCCCTTATGCTTGGCTTCTGTAGCCATGTTCTTATTATGCATCTCTAACGTCTATCGATTGCCCACTTGTGTGGGTGCATTTATTTGTTGTAATGACATCCAACTTAAACCCATACAGGTCAGTACGTAAGGGATTGTGCAGATAAGTGCAAGTCAATTGATTAACGGGATAGATACTTTGTTTTACCCTGTTGGCTCTTCACTGGCTCTGTGGAATGGGACTGTAGGGTCACCTGGCTCTCAGTGACACCTGCGGTAGCCCTGAAACTCCATATTAAACTATACTTATGTCAACTGCATGAGTGTCTGCACCCCGATGTTCTCACATATGCAGAGCCGTCGGAGCTGTATCCTCCTCTCTGCTGGCCTGGGTTCCCCGCTCCCATCCGCCTTGGTGACGAAGACCGGCGAGTCACTATCTGATTGCTGCAGTTACTTGCTGATTCATAATCTGCCCATTATGATTGTCATATAATTCACTGAGGCTATTTTTGTATTAAGCATTACAGGTGTTAGAAGTGGCCTCCCTTCAACCATTTTTATTTTTTGCAAACTCCCAAATGCAGACCACATGATAACCTTAAGCTCACGTGCTTCTAAAATGATTATTTTCAAAAGATATGCAGGCCAGTTACGTGAGACAGCCCTCAACCTTCCAGTAGGCCAAAGCATTCGGATTGTAACGCGGGAATGGGGGGGACAGTAATGTGTCATTTGCTAGATGGTGAAGCTGTCCTGCAGGTCTCACCCCCCAATGAAGCACGGATGCTGCGACTGATGGCTCCTTCACTTCTGAAGCAGAACGTTTTGTAGCATCGGGGCAATTGTGCTTCTATCAAAGAGAGAATGAAGACAGAGCTTCTGTCTGCCTGATCAAAAGCCACGAGTGAGTGAGGCTGGTAAAGTACTAGTCACAGCTGCTAATTGCAGCACAAAAGAGAGTTAAACTTCCTGTAGATAATGAGTTGCTCGCTATGCGAGGCGTGTCATGTGGGTCAGTGCGGAACGCTGCGTTGATCCATTGGGGGAGGGGCGCTTTCCTCTGAAGATGCAGATTTGGGACTTTTTAGTATGCCTTATGTAGAAGCAAGATCAGTCTTCTGACATCATTGTTTTATAATTGAGATCAAATTAATTACCAATGATCTCAGCTCAGAGGCCCTTAATGGAATTTAGCCGTAGACAAATCAAGCGAAGAATGAATCCCAGGCCATGTTAGCAATTAATTAGCATCACTATGGATCCATGTGACACAAACTAGCACCACATGCATGGAAAAGGATCAATCCATCGGCTGATTTATTCTGCACCATTTCTTGGGAAGTAAAGACCTGAATTACGTAGCGGATGCTAGCTGATGCTATGTCCTCTGCTCTTGTTTCTAATGCTGAAGTGTGAACATGCCGTTGAACTTGGCCGGTATTTTATTTAGCAGATTATGTATGCCTGTGTATTAATTTTCATACTTTTGAACAAAAAAATTAACAGTAATGGGTAATGTATCACATGGGAATGTACTGTTTAATGGCAAAAATCTAGTCTGTTACATCCTACTGGCAAATGTGACCTTTAAAAGGGGGGGGGGGAGGCTCGCATTTGTAGTAAAACCTGTGCTATCTCTTAATAAGCAAAGAAAACCAAGACACTTGGTGACATCACTGTCTGTTACCCATCAAGTGGTCATACAGCTTATTAAATGTAACATTGTTCTGAATGCAGACCATTAATTTTGCAAATTGCTGTGTGCAAAGGCTTTTTATGTACATTTGTAAGAATTTCTCTGTGCTTCAAGACAGTTATTCAATTTACTGGGAGAATATTATGCATTGTTTATGTTTATAATACAAAATCTCACGTTTTCCCAGTCCAGTTATTATGCAAACTTGGATTTGTTATACAATAAACTGTCCAGGGGGAGAAATATTTTCTAAAGGCATAAGATATCCTGCACAGATTTTTCAGAATGAGGATCAATACATACAGTACAAGTGATTATGCATCTTGGCTTACTGTAAACGCAACAGAGGATACATTTAGTCTTGCGATTCTTAATTGTACTAAAGGCTGCTAAAATATCCATCCATCTTCTAATTGCTCATCCTGGGGGGTTGTGATGGGCCTGGATCCTGTCCCAGGATGGCTGAGGTACACCCTGAATGGGATGCCAGTCCATCACAGGGGACATAAACACACTACAGGTAATTTAGACATGCCAATTAACTGAACTGCCTGTCTTTGGACAGCAGGAGGAAACTGAAATACCAGGGGGAATGCCACACAGCACAGGGAGAACATGCAAAACTACACACAACACAGGGAGAATGTGCAAACTGTACACAATACAGAGGGAACATGCAAACTGCACACAACACAGGGAGAACATGCAAACTGCACACAACACAGGGAGAATGTGCAAACTGCACACAATACAGGGAGAATGTGCAAACTGTACACAATACAGAGGGAACATGCAAACTGCACACAACACAGGGAGAACATGCAAAC
>JAODJX010000065.1:482981-505034 GCA_026776945.1 Isichthys henryi | reverse complement strand
ACACATAGTGCTCCTGGGAAGTTTAAAAAAGATCCATCACATACTATACGAGGGAAAATAATGCTCAAAAGGGAGGAGGTCCATTTGATGCTTAGGGAGCCTCTGGGGGGGACGGGCT
The DNA here is from genome assembly GCA_026776945.1 of Isichthys henryi. Taxonomy (NCBI): domain Eukaryota; kingdom Metazoa; phylum Chordata; class Actinopteri; order Osteoglossiformes; family Mormyridae; genus Isichthys; species Isichthys henryi. Next base: position 504,916 of record JAODJX010000065.1, on the reverse strand, counting down.
AGGACTGACTGGTGGGGGTGAGGACTGACTGGGGGGAGTGAGGACTGACTGGGAGGTTGAAGACTGACATGGAGGGAGACTGACTGTGGGGGGGTGAGTACTGACTGAGTGGTTGAAGACTAATGGGGAGGGAGACTGACTGTGGGGGGGTGAGGACTGACTGGGAGGGGCATGATTCAAGAAGGGCTGCTTTCCAGACACACGTATTCAGTGAGAATAACTGGTGGTAAAATTCCTTGGAGGAAGCCATGTAAAAGTCATCTTGCCGTGGATTTCGGAGAGCCTGCATGTGGTAATGTTTTGCAATACAATTAATGATCCCTTAAAGCCTCTTTTTAAGGATACAAATCTGTTTCTCCCTACATAGTTACACAGGAAGGACATTTAATTTGAAATAAGTGCTGTTTTAGTAAATTGCGGTAGGCGGTTGGTCTCCCCGCTAGAGAATGTTAATGTGGAGGCCTGTGATTCAGACCATTTGTACGCCACACAGAAACAGACCCTTGAGTGTGTAGGAAAGTGTGGAAAAAATGGTATAATTATCCAAAAAAACAGTAATTGGATGCTGCTAAAGGACAGCCATGCTGAGAGAATGCTCAGTGATACTGTAGGTTTGTACTGGTCTAATTACTATTTTAATATTCCTGTCATAAGTGTATAGTGTTACTGTATATATATTAGTCATGTGTGTGTGTGTTGTGTTTATATTATATTGTGGGGACCAAATGTTCCCCAGAATGTAATAAAAACCTGTTATTTTGACGTTGTGGGCACCATTTTTCAGGTCCCCCACAAAGATCTGTGAATGAGTTTTCCCCAAAGAAATGAATGGAGTAGTCCCTACAAAGATTCCAAAATTACAAATGTGTGTGTGCGTGTGTATGTGTATATACTGGCTTTCTGAAGGAAGTACAATTTCAGAAAATCTTGTACTTGTCCACCTTGCAAGTTAATTTCTTAAATGATGTCAGATGTAGAATACGGTATGTTGCGGTCTCCCATTGTCTTTCGCCCCTGCCGTGATTATCCTGTAAGATACATATATAACATTGCAAGGCATGGGGTGTGAGCTTCCCGGCACGCAGATGGAGGCGACGTCAGCCTGCTCCCCGACAGCTGGCCTTCACGGCTGCCTTCCCCTCTCTCAATGCCCAGTGCCGCCTGTGGGGGTCAGCGTGGAGAGCGACGTGCTCTAATGGCGCTGCGCTGCCTCTCGGCAGGTGTCTGAGGAGGTGTGTGTTTCTCTGGATCCCTCCTGAGCTGGACTGCTAGCGCGCTGATTGGACGATCTGTGAAGGTTGTGAATAATCAGCAGATTCACAGCAGAATGTTATACTGAAGCGGGCGTGTATACAGCATCCGGGGCCCCACTTAAAAAGTCACACCCTCTGCAGTTTTTTTCACAAACCTAAACAAATAGATAGCGAGTAGAGTCAGAAGATACTAGAACTGGATACCTGGTAAGCAGATAATGCTGCCTCAGAATCTCTATTCTTGTTCAGTCTAGTGACAGTTAGGAGACAGATTATTGACATTATATATACATTATTTATTAATGTATATATACATTATATATAAGACGTATATTGACCCTCAAACTACACATTTGCATGTGGCCTCTGAGGTTTGGGCCCCCTGTTGGCCACAAGCAAATAAGTGCAAGAAATAAATGACCAAGTTATTCAAAGATGTTTTTCTATACAGAGTGGGTTCTGGAATGTCTGTTATGCACGCCTGGAGTCCATCCTGCACTAGCAGTCAAGGGCCGTCGGAAACAGCATCTGTGTCACCGAGCAACAGAGGAAGGCAGGTTTCCCGGGAGACGACTGACGCGCACGGCTCCCGTGGCGATGCCAGAACACAGTGCGGTGCCATGGGGGCTCCTCGGGCCTTCGCGATCATGTGTCCGGCCCGGTGACACGCACGGTGAAATGGTGGTCATCGTTGTCAAGGCAACGGGGTTCTGTAACAGGGATGCATCACTGTCGTGTGATGGGTGATGGATGCGGCACATGCCAAGCTGAGGAGAGCCATGGGTCGTTGATCCATGTGACAGATTCCACGATATATCGAGAGCCCCCCACCCCACTGACTCCTTTTGGTGGGGCTGGGTGGTCATGTGGCTCAGATGGTTTGAGAACGAGCTACGGCCCGCGTGTGGCACGACGCCCTCGTACCCAACACAACGTGCCGTCACTGAGGCCGTGCAGCTGGTGGAATCGCTTAGATCCGTGTGGGAGCCAGGAAAAGAGAGGGAAGCTGTCATACATATTGGCTGTTTGGTTTCTAGACACTTTGAGGTAGGGTTTTTATTACGTTTTATTTTTTAGTGTTGCAGGGCATATCTGAGGGAATTTGCTCAGATGTGACCTCAAAGATGAGCTACTGGTTGAGCTCCAGTGATTCTGCTTATTATTTTATTTTATTTAGATAGCCTGGCACACAAAATATTAATTTCTTAGGATTCTTCCCCCCTAAGGCTGACTGCCCTAAACGCCATCGCTCTAAATGACAAACATCTCTCCATCAACGCTAAGCTCTTTGGATCTATTTAATTATTCTTCACTATGTTATACAATCACATTGAAATTGTTTGCAAAGCACTGTTGAAAACTCTGCGTGCTCAGTGACTTCTCACCCCTGTGTGTAGCTAGCACATGCCCTGCTCTGCACCTCCAAATGGCCCTTTGCGTGTGCGCTCGTCAGCGCTGTGATTGGCCCGGATATTTCACGCAGGGTTTATCCTGCTAAAATGGTGCATTTTCTCATTCTGCCACAATTTCATGAGAATAAGTTCACCCACTACACATGCTGCTGCCTACTAGCTTCTAAATTTTTTCCTTTTGAGATATCAACCTACAACCTCTGCATTGTTAGCAAAATGCGCTGCTTGTTGAGTAACCTGATGTTCTACAATTTTATGTGTGCTTTTTGACACCCGTGCAACACGTGGCTGCGGCAGATAGACAGGCATTTCCAGAGGGTGGTACTGGACCATGTGTCAGCTTGGGGAGTCAAGAACCAGAATCCTGAGGTGTTTCGTCGTGTGGTGGGTGCGAAAACATGCCGTACCAGTGCCTGCTCCTCAACCTGACCTGACAATCATTATTGCTGTGTACATTGGTTAAATATAATTTTTATGGACAGTATTGGGTTGGTCACTCGGCATCCTTGATTTAATAGTCTTTATTCAGAAGAGTTGAAGGCTGGCATCATGGTTGTTGGTGTCGTGCTTGTTGATGTTGTGTTTGCTGACATCGTGCTTGTTGACGTCATGCTTATTTATTGACATTGTCCTTGTTGGTGTTGTTCTTGTTGACATTGTGCTTGTTGATGTAGCTACCATGTACCAGTTGGTAAAGCAGGCTCCATTTAGCACTCTGCTTCCAAGATCTTCTAACAGATTAACCTTTAGACAAATTTGATGGTAGCTTTGATGTTTGAAGAAGCTTTCCTTGCATATGAAATCATTTGAAGAAAAAGAGATAACCATGTGGAGACAGTGTCCATTATTAAAATTCACTGCCATCTTCATAAATTAATTTAAACTTGAGTTAAATACATTGGTTATTTCCTCTGTCATACATCAAGGTAAAAAAAAAATCAAACCTGTTTCCAAGGATTTATTAAGACATGTTTCCTCTGACAAGAAGTCTGAGAAAAGCTTGTTTATTTTTAATCTAAGGTCTGATTTTATTTCTCCAAGAAGATCAATTATGGTTCATTCTCAAGATATGTCTTACCTAGCATGTGATCAGCGCCAAACGTCAAAAGCTGCAGAGCACTAAGTATTTAATATAGATTAAAGGTGTTCTTCTCTCTCCGTGCTCATAGAAGACTGATGTGTTTGGTGTCATTGATGAAGAATGACATCATGTACTGCACACGTTGTCTCAGAAATTCAAGATAAATTCAAGGTAGATCTGGTTTATCGTGCTTGAAACACACATTTGTTCAGTCCCCTCCATCTTCTTGCTAATAATACACCTGTAGGGAAGCTAAAGCTGACGCCATGTCCTTTGGAAATCCCCAATTTTTTTATACAGGATATTCAGCTAGAGCTGTCAGGCAGACGAGAGTGGGGGTGGCATTTTTGGTCAGGCAGGTGATGGTTCTCTGTGTTCTTCACCATCTGTGTTCATCATGGAAGGTAAGATGTCATAGCGTCATTTCTTGGCTCCCAATAAATCCAACCTGGCTTCCATTTTGGTTTTTATAATTCCCAAAGGACATATCCAAAGGTAATTGTTCTCACATCGTGCCAAAATGACATGCTTGGCGCTGGAATTTTCCTCACTGTGCTGTGCTGATGCCGTCTCAGACCAGGCTCTGTAGGTCGTGCCAGGAAGAGAAGAGCCCTTTCTCTAGTCAACCTGCACTCCCACGCCCCGATCCAGCACGCTAACATCTGCTCGCCATCCTTTCGCTTGAGTAATGCCCGCTGTCATCCACAAAGATATTGTTTTACAAAGTGCAGTCTGGGGCATTTCAGCGCCACATATCGACACAGAGAAATGATCACTTTCTATTCATCCATTCCTGTGAATTTCAAATAATTGTCAAATAATATATCATTTTCCAATAAGCATGGGTGCTATTGTGTGCCCTTCTTTGTAGTTAATTAGTACCTTTTAATCATAATTATAACCTCACAATATGCAAAGCCTGATGCATATAATTACTTAAATGAGTCATAAACTGGTTTTGTTGAGAGTCTTCCTATGTTATGCTTAAAGAGTAGCCTGGGTGCCTAAATGACTGTTTTCTGGTTCCTCAGGAAATCCTGAAGGGCCGCCTGTGATCTGTTGGTCTTCCTAGGATGAGATCCTTACTAAAAAGTATTATGGTATTGTTATCAAACAATAGCATAGTAGTAGCGCTATGGTTAAACCATTCTAATCTGGCCACCTATAAACCAAGGTACAGTATAATACATAGTATTACAATGTATCTTTAGTTAAAATAAAATGGTAATCAGTTAAGCTTTTTGTATTGTACCATGGTAATAACATGCTTTTACAGTAAATATGGTATACACTGGTAATAAAAGCTTATTTTCAATAGTATTTATGTAATGTTTACCATTCTAATGATATAGCACTGAAATTAGAGATCATAATTACATTAAATGTACAATGCATGAAATGTATCTGTTTTGATTTAGTGAAGAAAACACAGTTTAATAGCTGCATGCATCAAAACCAATTAACCACTTACTGATATAAGTGTTTCAATGGCAAAAATTGAAAGAAACTTTCTTTTATCAAAATGCTTGTTCAAAACACAGAAATAACACGGTTCACATTTTTAATTGTGTCTCTATATAAAAAATGGCGGGGCGGCATGGTGGTGCAGTGGTTAGCACTGTCGCCTCACACCTCTGGGACCCAGGTTCGAGTCTCCGCCTGGGTAACATGTGTGCGGAGTTTGCATGTTCTCCCCATGTCGTTGTGGGGTTTTCTCCGGGTACTCCGGTTTCCCCCCACAGTCCAAAAAGATGCTGAGGCTAATTGGAGTTACTAAATTGCCCATAGGTTTGCCTGTGTGAGTGAATGGTGTGTGAGTGTGCCCTGCGATGGGCTGGACCCCCATCCAGGGTTGTTCCCTGCCTTGTGCCCATTGCATCCGGGATAGGCTCCGGACCCCCCGCGACCCAGTATGGATAAGCGGTTTGGAAAATAGATGGATGGATATAAAAAATGATTTCTGTGAGTTACTTTGATGAAATTCACAGATTCCTTCACCAAATCCAGTACAACTGAAATGATTTCAGTCCAGTGTAGGCCCGAGTGATCAAACCTATCAAGGCCCATGCTAAATACCATAGTATCCGTACAGGTTGGAAATAAATACCGTGGGACATAACATAATACTATGATATCAGAACAAAGTACCATAGTATAAAATAAAATACTGTTCAAATGCTAGGAAAATATACCATACTGTATGTACATTATCATACCATAAATTACCATGCACAGAATGACACTGAAAGTACAATCAAGTACAACCATTCTGACATGATATTATCATGTTAACTTATAGTAAGAGGAGTGAATGCAAACAAGTCATTGAGCGGATGCAGGACTCGAACCCGCAGCCCTAGAGATGCGAGGCCTCCATGCAACCTCATAAGATTTTGTGTGAGGCTGTGTTTGTGTTATGTGTTGTCATCTTGGAGGGACGCTCTTGCCTGCACTTGTTAGTGCATGTCTGTTGCGAGTGAGGGCTGGGCTAATTCAAGCACCCTATGTATGGTAATCATGTTAAGTATTCATTGTCTGAGCAGGAATGTTGCAATTACAGTATGAAAGCGCGTTATGTTTTCTTGATATATGCTGCCTCTTTCATCCCCTTGAACGTGTAGGTACTTCAAATCCATTCTGAACACAACCATTCAAGAACATGAAAAGAGCAAACAAGCCCAGAGCTCAGCGAGGAGTTTTCTCCCTTCCTGTCTTCTCTCGTCTCACGGTGCGTGACCAGGGTGTTAGTTTATCTGAGGAACGTCCGCGTTGGTCTCGGATTAAGTGCTGCTGGAAGGGTTTGTTTGCCAGATAACCAGACCGGTGTGTCGAGAGCTGCATACATGCGTTGATCTGTTCCAAGCAAATGGTACCAGATAAACTGGACCAGATACACCAAGCAAGCCTCACTACCGTCCTCAGAGGCATCAGAAGGACTTACTGTGTATGACCAGTCTAAGCTAGAAGCTACTGCTGTAGTAAATTTTTATCTTTATTGTGGAGTAAAGCACTTTGACGAGATATAAAACATTATGTGGCCTATTTTAAGGTTGTATGAATTGCAAGTCACATTTGAATTTATGCCTTACTGTATGTAAAATACTCGCTGTTAAAGTACCTTAATAACGGCTGATTTCTGCAGCCAACCCTGCTGCTGTTGCTCTCGATCGCTCTGTTGTGCATTTGTCCTGTCTATTTATTATGACGATTAATGGAGGCCAGGCAGACCGGAGCAGCACACTTTATAGACTTCTGCAGTGAGGCTGAATCACCACATGTTATGTCAATACTAGGAGCCACGGCATTAATTCGTTCTGGACCCTGTCACCTTCCAGGCTGCTGTCAAACTCAGCGGGAGGGAGGATTTGGCAAACGACTGCAGCTCGCTTGTTTGCTTAAAACGAGGAAGCCGTTTACGGTTTGTTTGGGGGAAACTACAATAAAGCCGTATAAATACTTCACTAGATAAAAAAGAAGACATATTGCAAGTAAAAAAAAAAAAAAAAAAAAACAGAGGCTTGGCACCCAGAGCTGGGAGGAGTGAGGAGATGTATAAAAGATCGCAGATCAGAATGATTATGAAGGGAAACTGGGCCACTATTAATTCTTTATTAACAAGGTATTTTTTCCAGGTGGTTGTGGAGTTTGCTTTGCTTCGCTACTTTATATATAGCTAAAAACACACGTACGGTTACGATGCGTTGGTATTTTAGATTATAGAACGTTCTTACGGTCACTTTCATTTGGCAGGACATTCCCAGAATAAAACAAATCACGGGTGAATTATGAAAGCCGTCGCAGACGATGGATATCCGCTTCTGCTTCTCTGTCTTTTTTGTGACTCTTGGCAGCGCTTCCTGCATCATTTTTTACTGCCGTGTAACGCTGCAGGAAAACAGGTGGCCTTTGTGGAGATGTCTTTTCGATTCGTTTGCAGGAATCACGGCCAATTATAATATCCGCAGGAAAGCGTGAAATTAATTTGATGAATTAAATGTAAACGTAAGGAAAGTAGCTCCGTATTTCCGCCCCGTTAACCGTTTTCCCACCTTATAATAAAAAAAGACATGAATGCGCTTCCAGTTTTCCTGTTTCCTTTATACTCTACAAGAAACATAAATGATTAAAAAAAACCCGCCAATTTTAAATAAATCTTAGCTTTTTCGGTGATTTGTAAAAAATAGGGTGTGTTTCATTTCAGTAAAGTAAAGTCCAGATTGCTGTAAAGATTTAAAGCAACAATGTCCAAATCAAACAGAATGTAATCGTGTTTTTTTTTACCATCTTGGGATGTATTGCCCCTCATGCTTGTATCATTTTACTAAATTAATTTAATACGTCTTATTCAGAGAAAGTGCGTTTCCCAATTAAGTTTACTGCATACTTTGCTTCGTTTTACCACACACAGGTATTGCTGTTATTATTGTTTTTATTAATGATGATTGCCATTTGGGTCAGTATTAATAATGCAAATAAAAGTAATGTGCTTATACTGAGCTGCATATAATGACTTTGCACATACTTGTTAAACTAAGTTAAACTCTCAGTAGGCTCCAGTTCATTTTACTCATTCGTTTCTTTTTCTGTTTAGAATAACTTTGAAAATGTAATTTTGAAAAATAAACACATGTTGAACAGCCGTGGTGGTGTCTGAACGCATTGTCTGTGACCGTTTTGGTTTGTATCACGACATATGTTACCTTGATTATTCTATTTTACTATCAGATTTGAGTTTCTCTGAATTATGTGAATGCCCATGGGCCTGGGAATAGAGACAAAAGCCTGTAAATTACAGGTCTTTGTATCAATACCAGTAAGCAGGTTACCTCTGGAAAGGAGACACGCATGCAGGCTTATTTTCCATTGAGAAATGACGCATCGCCAGGTGATTTTATTAATCTTGCATTTCTTTGGTCTGCAGACTTCTCTGCTGTTCACCCTACTGGATCCTCGCAGTATCATCGCTAATGATGTTGTGGTGGCCCAAATCTTTAGCATTTGAGATCTTACTCAAAGCTCGTTACATGCGTGTCAGCCTGGCTGCAGTTAAGCAGTACGATGGGAGCTATAGAAGCTCGGAAAAGGTCTCCTTCAGCTCGCTGTGAGATTTTCATCTTCTGGCCGTGAGGCATGAGCTCATAACCATGACACATAACAAAAATATCATTTTATGGAGTTCTCAGGATGCATTTTGCGTTTCTTCATTAAAACTGTACAGCCCATGCAGAAAGAGGTGTCCTTTCGGGTGGCGCCTCTCCCTGCCGTCAGAACCCAGCCTGAGCTGTCCGCTGCATTTGCCAGATGGGCTATGTTGTGGGGATGCTCCTTGGGGCGGCAGCATGATCATGATGGAGCACCTTGAAGACAAGAGCACGTGGCCCCCACATACCAGAGCTTCCCGGGCAGATGGACAGAAAGTCAGCGATCACCACAGCGATGACTCACTCCAAGTTTTCAATCATCATGTCCTCTTCAGCTGTCCTTTTTCCATTTATCTGACCACGACACTTACAGATTCCTCATTTGCTTTGTGCTTTTCTGCAAATAAGCAGTACACCCATCCTCATGTTGCGAGGCTGTTTAGTGCAAAGCCCCAGCATCAGAGGGCACAAGGCCCGGCTCCATCCTGGACAGGATGCAGTGCAATTTATATAGATGAATATTTTACTGGAGTGATTTCAGCAGAAGTGGTTACTCAAGGGTACAACAGCAGTCTCTTCAGAGCTTGAACCTGGCACAGAAACCTATTGTGGAACAAGCTCACCCCATACAGGTATGTGAAGAGCAGGCCAGTGCTGGAAAAGAATGCCATTGTGGAAATCATACTAGTGACAGAATGTTATAATGCAGATCGTCTATAAGAGCTCTTCCTGGCTGTGTGACCTTGGACAAGTGGACCCAAAAATCATTCAGAAGGCTCATTTCACTATTTGCGCTTTGATGACAGACTGCAGAGAGTGACAGAGACCAGCCGCAGGCAAGCTTACATTTGGCTTCTTAAGAGTCTGTTTTGGTTTCTCCAGAAGCTATCAGACTGTACTAGCATTTGGGAGCCTGATTCACAAAAGAAATATTTGAAAAAACTATGAACCAAAGCAGTCACTCAGGAAGAGTCCCAGTTATTTGGCATGACTAACTTGTGTCTTCATTTATATAACGACGCGCACTGGTGTACGGTGGTACTAATGACAGTGATGAAATCACTGACCACCAGGCAGCCACAGATACTGGGTGTCAGGAAGGTGGGGTGCAGCCTTCAGAGCTGCCAGAGGCTGTCACTGTCACCGTCATCCCTGAAGTATGTGGTTTGAAGTTAATTGTTGGGGATATCGCTGTCTCGGTGTCCTCGGAAACATCCGCTTAGGATCTGAGCCCTTTCCATCCCGGGATTTGCACGGGTCCTATTCCTGTCCCACCACTGCTTAGACGTAGCAAACAAGGTCTGTTTTTGCTCTAGTCCAAAGTTAACTTTCAACATTTTTGTTTGCATTTTGTTTCTTTAGTAGAGTCTTAATATTACTCATTTGAGAGATCAAAGTGTCCCCATTTAATAAGAATGTAGTAACGATATTAACTGGCGGCTGAGTGGAGTGTGATGTCACCGGCAAAGCCGGAGCTGGATCTAAAAGCAGCATCTGACGCCGTGTGCTAAGAACTTACTGAACATTTATTCTGTCTTGTTTCCTGTAACAGGCAGTACCCAGCCACATGTGACTGCATGCGGCTACACTGCTATGCGTTTAGCGTGGTAAAAATGTAAGTGGGAATGTACAATTTGAAAATCTCTGGGTGGCTCTTTATTTTTGGTGTTTATTGTGATTGATTTGTTCATTCTTTGAGCTCGTTGCGTAATCGACGGCTCTACAGAGCTGGCCGTTGGCTTTATTTCACTTGTGTTGGTACGATCCCCAAATGAAAGGACACATGGATAAAAACAAAGGCACCCATTAGCATGCTGTTGACTCTTCTTGGGTCGGCCAGTTAGAAAAGCAAACAGATGAATGGAAAACGGGACTTCATACAGGGATGGAGTGACTTTAATGGGGCTGTGGGCTGAGTGTGTCTCAAGGACCATTTGCATGACAATGCTGAGTGAGATAATCGCCGTTTTGCAGCGAGTGCTGGCCATCTTAGTGAAATTGGCGTGTTTTGCCACCTCGCCTCATGGGCACTGTCGATTCTGCAGCTCCTCCTGTCAGGAGGCCAGCAGAAGAGGTCGGGGTTGGATGGTGCTGTAGAACTGAGTCGGTGTGTAGAGTGCGTCTTTACCATTCTCCACATTCTTCTGTACCATGGTCTGTGTGTCTCTGACTGGAGTTTAACCTTGAGCAGCCTATAGCTAGTCGGCTTATTCATTGTCTTGTCCACCAAAGGCTGTCTTGTCTGGGGTGAAGGAGGGGAAGATGAGCCTTGCTTTTTATCTTCCAGGTGTTTGGATCTTCTGAAACGAGACCAAATGCACTTGTCAAGATATCGCAATGATTTTCCCGTTATCAGGACTGGCACTCCTTGTATACATCTGCCATGTTTGGACACTAGTGCTCAAGGCTATACACATCCCTCTGTAAAGATGTCGACTTTTCAGGCGTTACGAAATCAGACTAAACAAATCTATCAGGCAATCAGATTCAGAAGCATGAGACATTCGAAGCACAATCTCACATATCCAGCCTTTTGTGATCAATCTTTAAACCGCGATGAAAACCAACAAATGTTAAAATAAACAATACTTAGACAAGCCTGATAAAATACTTATATGTGGACATGATGAAATCGGCTGCAAGGCCTTTCGAGATTTGTGCCGTTTTCTGGGATCCATTGAGCAGCCTGGCTGAGGAGCAGGTGTCACTCTACACTTGTAGATTTTCCAAACTACAGATTGCATGATTTATAGACTCGCTGCATTATCTTAAAAAAAGAAACGTAGCGAATGACGGCTACTTATGATAAGGTTTGTTTGATGTGTTCTCTGTGTGTCGAATTAATTTCATAGTTGTGATGGATTGAGATGCCCCAAAGACACGCTGGGCTCTTATCTGGTCAATAAGAGGTAGCTTCGGGCGTTTCACATGGCAGGAAACACCTGCTCCGTCTGGTAGGAGGATCGTTATCATTCCACAAGTCCGTCAGCAGTTCTGGCGATTTCCAGGTTCGGGAATAACTCGTGCTAGAGGCCAGCTAATCGCTTTCAAAGCCTACGTAGGCGTTAAAATTTGTAACAGTTTTTGACAAAGGGAGCTCAAGTGTAACAATAGCAAATGGATAATTTGCGATGCAGGTATCAGCAGTGAAGGAATAATCTGTGAAACAAGTCTACTGTGTTGCAGTTCTATCCTCTCTGATCCATCAGCCAGAACCCGAAACACAACAGAATATGAAAAATATGGACTTCACACCGCCTCTTTCGAATAATTAATCCTGCATCCTTTCTCCTCAAGCTAAAGACACGGCCCTTCGCCAAATCTGATTACAGCCATGCTTGTGATTTGATTAGCTTCACGCTAGCGGTTTTCAGAGGCGCGGCTTTCGTCGCCCGTCATCGAGGAGGAAAGCGGATGGCGAATTTGGTGGAGCACTCCGGCATGTACTAAGTGGCCACTTCAGGGTCACGTCCTCTAATCAGGCCATTTGTGTTCAATGGCACAATTATTCCGGGTGCTTCCGTCGTGTGGGAGATGTGTCACACAAAACAAAGGGGCTCTTTCTGATGAGATCGCCTTCAGAAATCCTCTGGGCTCAGCACCAGTTCGGACCTCCCCAGGGAGTGGTCACCTCCCCAGGGAGCGGTCACCTCCCCAGGGAGTGGTCACATTCATGAGTCGCTCCGAGAGCCACAGGCCGGTGACTTGTGGCCTCTTTATGTACTATGTCACTTACAAAGTTCACCTAACGTATAGTGTGTCACTACGCTGATTCTTTGATTCAAAACTAGTTAAATTCAGATAGTAGCATATTACTGTAGAGATTTTGGCCCTTATGAAAGCATATCATATTGGGCCCCCAATCAAGACTAATTGAATTATGTTCCAAATTTAAAATTTGGGCCCCTCTATTTGAAATCATCCTAACATTTACCCCCTTTACAGCACCCCTCCTGTACAGACTAGGAATAGTGATTGCTGTTGTAGAGATCTGAGTGTGAAGAATATTTGTGGTGAGAATTGATGCACAGATAAGTGCAGATTGGTGATACGGTAGATGTGTGTGTTATGCGTGGGGCAGGACTCGGTAATGCCGATATGTACTTCAGACCTTGGTCTTTTTCCCGATACGCTGTCTGCTTCACAGCCTAGAGCAGGCCAGATAAATCAGATTTATCTGATTGTTTGATTGCCATGAGAGCCCTTTGACCCTTAACAAGGCACCGAATGCAGACGAAAGGGCCATTATAAAATGAGTCCGCAAGGGTGGTTTTCCTAGCCGTGGCAGGCACGCAATTTTGTTTTTTTTTTAAGGCCGTAATATTAAGTGACATACGGTGGGTGAGTTATCAGACAGGAATTGCATATAGATGAAGTGTCAATGCACACGTTTGCCCAGTCTGCTGTACCTAACCACTCATTAACTCCTTCAGTTAAAAAATGTCAGTGACTAAGCCACCGTCAGCTCTGTGGGCTTATTGTGTGTGTGAAGCTGTATCTGAACAGCTTGTTAGTTTCCTCAACATTAAAGGAAGGTCCCTCATACCCTGATCCCATTTTTCATCTTCTGTTTCCGGTGAAGCCTTGATGCTATGAAAAAATAATTCTGGGAGACTGGCGAGACTTGTTTTGTTACTGAAGGATGTTCATTTTAGATTCACACATAGTAAAATATAGTAAACTTACGGTATATCTGAGATCCAAATCTGTCTGCTTTGTGTCCTGTAGTTGAACCCTGTTGTGCATTACTGCCCTCTGAATTGCTCAGGCCTTCTTCTGGTCCAGCCCTGAAGCCTCCAAAGAGCTCTTTCTGTACTGTACCTGAAATATTCTTAGATTCTTCTGAACAAAAATGACTTATTCATTATCGCACCGTTAAAAAGAATAACATATTCCAATGACTGTCCATTGGCTGTCCATTGGCTCTAAGCTCCCCAGTGTCACCCTACCTAGATTTAAATGGTTTCTCTTTTTTTTGGAAAGTTATTACTTTTGAATAAGACCTGAAAGTTGCTGTGTGTTTGTTTTCCATGCCGTTGCGTTTTTATTGCTGAGCCTTAAAGACTTTTCACTGCTCAGGTTTCTCCTTCCTTTTCTTTATTGTTTAACACTTAATGTGAGATGAGATGTCAGGGTCATCGCGACTTCTGCCTGTCTGGTTTTCCCGTAATTCCCCTATTGCTCCCTCTGGGGGGGGGTTTCTAAAAACTGAAAGACATCGGTTAAAAGGAAAAGGCATGCAGAAAATGTTGAAAGGTGCTGGTGAAGGTGGTGTGGAAGGCGGCTGAAGTTTGCTTCTCAGACACAGTGGTTGATGGAGCCCTGGGGAGCAAACTCGGGGGCTGCGTGGCCATTAGCTGCCTGCAGCACTCTGTCCTTACACATTATAATTGCTTTCTTATTAGACCTGTTGCATATGACCAGGTTTTCAGAAGCTCTCAGCTCTGCTCATATCCTGAGAATATTCTTTTATTTCCTAAATGTTTTACTGCATGTACCAAGCACCGTGGCTTCTCAGAACTCAGACTCAACTACACAGAATTGCTAATGAACCCACCCCCCCACTTGAATACTAAATGTACTATTCTAGATGGGGGGCACCTATATCACATCCTTAGACCCTTGGGGCCCTCACCTTATTGCTCAAGTTACAGGTGTGTTTTGCTTTTGAATCCTGTAGCCTGTGACCCTTGACTTGGTCTCCTCCAGCACTCTGTTTGGTACCTGATCCACTTTCGCTCCACACTGATCTTGGAGCAGCAACTGGCCTTTGGAAATTAAAACCCATCTCTGTTGCACTACGGTAGCACAGGCTATGACGTGCTTTCCTCTATTTCCACAATGTCGTATGGTATTTACGCCGTGAAGGATCATAGGGTTATGTTCACTGCAGCTAGGACTAAAGTAGGTGGTATGAGATGAGGCTGATCTATGGCATCTCGACAGACAACCTGCAGAAACTCGCATTGTCTTGCACAAAGGCTAAAAAATAAAATGATGTGAAGTTTATTGTGCTGGTTCTCTGGAAACACGCTGCAAACTGCATTCACTCCACCTGCACCATAACATGACTTATATAAGGACATGCTCCCAGACCAGATGTCCTTCCTGCCTGACTGCCATCCTGCTTTTGTTTACAGTATTTTGTTACATCCTGTTCACCTTTAGACCTGAATAAAGTCTCCATTCTTTACAATCTTACTAAATCCAAGCATCAGTTGGATTTATTGAATGTGATACCATATAATAATGTCAGATTGTCACATCAAATCGAGGTGGCAACATGTTTTCCTGTAAGAGGTGGAGTGACAGCAAGTCCCAGGGATTCTGACAGCCATTTAAAGACAGACAGAGTGAAATTGGTAACGTGCACAGGAAGGATGTCCCCTCTCCACACCGGCGAAAGGAAACACTGCTAGAGAAGGATTGGGATTTCGGGAATCTTGAAGTTTCGGTACTTTAGTTCCAAGCTCTGAGTTTTTTCACATTTTTAATTAATCTCCCAAGCTGGGCATTCCTGATGGGAGTTGCTCAGAAATAGAGTACATTCAGTGACCATATGGCCAAAACAAAATTAGTCAAAATTAACGGCTAGGAGAACCAATTAAAAAGAGACATTGTCTGTTAGCTATTCTATTAACATTTGCAATATGCAATGGAAAGTTTGCTCAGCTCATTTTTGATCCAGAACATTCCTAACGTGACACTTACTCCGTACTTCTGAATGGATGTTTATCAGGCACACGCAGAGGGGAATCTGTTTAACCTTTGACCTTTGCTTAATTTGCATAGCTTCCCCTTATTGGTGTGAATGATTGAATTAGCATAATACTGTTTCGCTCATTGCTCTGTTTGAAATGTGCCTGCCGCCCTTGACACGGGTAATTACACTGCATTTCCTGTGCTGAAGATCTGTCATGCTTCTGCTACACTTCTGTTTATTCAAGGACTTTCCAAATGACAACAATTACAGTCTAATTAACCGACTACCACCACAGTCGTGTAAGCCAGGCCTGGTGAATTCCTGTTCCACTTTAGCTGCCTTTGATTGTCTGTGATACTCCGTACCTTGGGACTTGTTTCCGTACCCACCAGAGAATTAAGGGTAGCCAGCCTGTGCCCTTATGATACCACGTTCTTGGTGCCAGTTGGTTGTTCACAGCTGGAATAAAGATCTTAATGCTGATTGGAGGAGTTGCTGCCCAATGAGTTGCCTGTGAGTCGGCCAGGGATAGGCGGATTAAACCCTTGCATTGTGAACATTATGCTCTCAGGAGGCTGGGGTAAAATCGGAGGACTGGGGCCTCTGTCAGGGGTACGTTTGTTACTTTTGGGGCAATTCAGAAAGTCGCTTCAGGGTCCTTCATCCCAACAATGTAGTGACTGTTTGTGGCCAATAGGGGCTGCCCAAACCTCAGTTTGTCAGGTGAAGTCACACTTGGAGTCATTTGTTACTCATTCCGGAAGGTCACATCAAGCATGAAGGCAGTAGGTTTAAAAGATGGCTGATGTAGGGCCCCTTTCTCCCTTTATGCTCAGATTCTCGATCTGGAGGCTAGTCCATAATTATCCCAGTGTTTTGATGTTGCCAGGCCTTTAATTATATACAGCCAAAAAGGAGAATTAATTCCTGCGAAGACGGATCTCCATGAATGCCTCATTCTTACGTCCCCCCCCCCAGCTTTTCTCTCTCTTGCTTATTTACCACTGACCCTGAACATCTTGCTGTTTAATGCTGCCCCAATCTTCTGACTGCTCTCTCGCTTTCTTCTTCTTTTCTCCTGCAAAGCGAGACGAACTTCCCTGTGCCTCCTCCCTACGCCTCCTCCCTCCTGCTCCCTGTCTCTCGCTCTTCTGAGCTCTACTGCAGCATCAAAGTCTGCAGCAGCGTTTTCTCCTGGACTCACTTCAGTTGTTTCTTCACATTGATTGCAGTTTGTATGAGAAACACAATCAGCTACCTGATGGTGTATCTGAGCATTTATACCAGTCCGAGCGACGGCTGGAGTGGTAAAGTTTACAGAGTTGTAATCATTTGGCCAGGGAGGGGAAGGCCAGTCCCCCCGCAATGCCTCTGCTTGTAACTCACCTTGTCTCCATGTTGTGTGTTTACCTTTCAGGCTGTCGGGATTCATGTTACCCTCTCCAATCGTGAGCACGGGATCAATCCTGGCGCTGTGGTTCACCACCGATTTCGCCGTAAGCGCTCAAGGATTTAAGGCGATTTATGAAGGTAAGAGACAAAGCCTGTTTTTCTCATGTTCTCCAAGCCACGCTGGTGTTAAATATTTATCGAATATTATGGGATGTGAGTCCATCCAGCTAGGGCTGCTAAATTCCATGATGTGTGTATGTTAGTTATGGGGGTGGAGTTAAAGCCGTGAAGTTAAAGCCCGCTCTCCAGACTCCTACACTGGAGAAAACGTGTTGTCCGTCTATCTCTGAACGTATTGTAGAGAGATTGATGTTCGAGTCCTCTCTTTGCTGCCGTCTCAGTAACAATTCAGTGACTGACTGGTGTCCTTATGATCTTTGGGATGTAACTGTACCTTGATATAACTTAGGTAACCACACCCTGATCTGACACAGGTAACTACATTAGACCTCATTAGTACAGGGTCACACCAAAGCTGAGGCCTTGGCTGACTTGTTACTGGTCACTCTCTGGAAGCACCTAGTCCACTCCCTCTTGTCTGCCTACCTGTAAGCCCCGCCTCTTCACCCACCTATTTTCCTGTAAGCCCCACCCTTTCCCCCACCTTTCTCTGTACCTGCAAGCCCCGCCTCTTCCCCCACCTATTTACCTGTAAGCCCCACCCCTTCCCCCACCTTTCTCTGTACCTGTAAGCCCCGCCTTTTCCCCCACCTATTTACCTGTAAGTCCCGCCTCTTCCCCCACCTTTCTCTGTACCTTTAAGCCCTGTCCCTTCCCCCACCTTTCTCGATACCTGTAAGCTCCACCTCTTCCCCATCTCTGTACATTAAGCCCCGTCTTTTCTCCCACCTCTCCCTTTAACTGTAAGCCCCGCCCTCTATCTGGCACTCACCATAGCAGCAAGTTTCCTGACAGTGGGCATGTTTGCGACCTCTAAACTAACCCAACATCTCAAATCCACACAGCCCCTGGTAATATCTTGCTAGAATGGCTCTGTTGCATCTCTCTGCTTTATGGGCACTTTAGCAGGAGAATTTTCTATATTTTTGAGGGAAAAACATACAGCGTGGTAGTACAGGGGGCAACACCGTGGCCTCCTGCCTCAGGGATTGCTGGTTGGAATCCCACCTCTGCACTGCACTCTATGTGCAGCCTGTGTGTTTGCATGTACAGGCTAAGGGCCATTCTCAGCTGGCCCAAAGGTGTGATTGAGGGTGTGGGCTGGTCTGCTGTGCTCCCCTCACGAACCCCCTCCTCCCCCCCCCCCCATCCCCAGGGGTAAGTGGTGGGGTGACAGATGGGTTTACGGGTGTTGTCTTGCAGCTGAATATTCTACTACAAAATGCATCAATTTGAATGCACGTCATTGGGGTGAGCGACGGACATTACCGGAGAAATGGTGATTTATGGGCTGACAAAAGCGCTTCATTCCATGAGAGTCCTCAGCCCGAGGGGGGCGGCTGGCTTTATAACCACCAGTAAATAAAAAATATAATGGTGAACTTTATGGAGCGGCATGGTGTGGTGGGGGGGGTGCGTCTTCATTTGCAAGGAATGCCTCTGAGCGCTGTGGTTCCTCCGTATCACACCCGAATTGTCCTGTAAGCCGCAGAGCTACTCTGGACACACCTGAAGGCCGTGAGCAGGATACAGTGTGAACACAGCACTGGCTGTGGGTGATTCATCTTCAGCCTCAACTGGGACCCCCAGTGAGTCACACCTACCTCGGTTTATGTCTTATTAGACTCAGGGTTCATGTACTAGGTGAAGGTGAGCTGCTCCTGCATTCTGGGCTTCTGAGGGTTTCAGGTGTCACCTTGTGGGGGGGGTAGGGGTTGCAGTGGTGTTTTGGAGGACAGAGGGGTAGTAATTATGACTCCTGTCTTTTGACGACTTGTCCTTTCACTGTCGTTCATGGACACACGTTCTGGCATAACTTTGATTGAGGCACTGATGTCTGGGTGCCGTCCGTGGCTGTGGCGTTTTAGAAGACCTGCAGACATTAGGCAGTCAGGGCTGGTCGAGAAACATTAGGTTCCAGACTTTCGTGATCTTCTCTTCAGATGTCTAGCCCTGAAGTTCAGAACATGGCCTTCAACCCTGTTGGCTCTGTGCTCCAGATCTCAAAGACGGCCTTGTAGGGCCCTTTTGGCAGCTTCTATGAAAACAAAAAAAAAAAATCAGTTGTACATCTGGCTAAAACTGTCATGATGCAAAAATGATGGAATGCTGCCACAACCATCCCACTGTTCCTCAGCACAGATGATGGAAGTTCTTCTTCTCCGAGCAGCTTTATTTTAGGGTCGCATTAAATTAGGTGATTTGCAGCTTGGCTCACTGAACTCTCAGCTGAGTATGGGGAATCGCATCCCAGAGGTGTGTAGATTGGCAGGTGTTTACTTTGGGCACTCACGCCTCTCCGCGGAAGGTAGGGAGATGGCTCATTTTTCTAAATGACCACTTATTTCCTGCCCGTTACATCCAAGCAAGAAAAGCAATGCAAGAGGCTGAATGAGAGGCGCGCTGGAGCCAAGACCGGCCCTGTCACATGACACACAAGGTCTCGTGATACTGGCGTCTGGTTGGCTCCTCAGATGAGTGGGCGGTCCATAGGTGTTGACTTTGATTTCAAGGCACTGTAAAATCCTCCAGGGCAGATGAGTAAACAAATATAGCCTGGAGACATTAACACAAAACCAAGTTGCTGATTATCAACAAGTATTTTTGAGGTACAGTAGGAAATTAAATGTAAATCAGACATTTATTCAGATGTTCTCGGTTTATCAAAATGCTTAGCACATTTCGAAAATGGCCTTAAGCACATGCAAATGTCTCAAGGTTGATTTTTTATCACCTTTATTGAGTCATAACTAGTTGTAGAAATGTGTGAGCTTGTATGGAGATTTTAATGTCTTTCTCCTTCTGCATGTAAAATCATCAAAATCAATGATCGAGACCCAGCTAATACCTGGATGATGATGTATTCATGCTTGTATTTCATTCTCTGACATAAACAACAGGAACATGATAAAGGAAAACCTAGAAAAACCTCCCAGTCGCCTGTCTCTCTTGATCTTCAGTGTTATGTGTAATATTGTATATTGTAGTCAGATAATAACATTGTTGTAGTACTTATCTGTGTACAGAGATCTTGTGTTTTGACAGCTACAGGAATCATTTGATGCCTTTTTTCCCTCATGCATCCTCACATGAAGCGTGATGTGCAATTTTTGAATAAAGGCACAGGTTCATTCTGCTCTGGGATCATGCGGTAAGTCATGGAGGTGCCTTCAGATGAGGTCGAGGTGTCCAGAACCGTGGTCTTTTCCAGGTAATGAGTTGTGTAACAGAGCTGTCTGATCCACGTTTAATGTCGGCGATGAACAAACAGAAAAACCATCCAGCAAACGGGTGATTCACAGCCTCCATGAGCGGAGTAGCATGCGCACGGGGAGGGGGCATGATTTCACACCAGACACATCAGTTTAACAGACGGTTCCTCTTTTTTGGTGTCAGCCCGTCCCCGGTCGAAGATTGAATGGTTGTAGCGTGTATCTGTCTCGTTCGAACCCTCTGAGGATAAGCATGCTAAGTCACTCCTGATGCTAAGCATCCATTTTAATTACTATCTATAACCAGGCTCCTATTATCAGTCTCCTAGTATTAGACTCCTAGCCTCAGGGTCCTAGTATCCAGCTCCTAGTATCAGGCTCCTAGTATCCAGCTCCTAGTATCAGGCTCCTAGTATCAGGCTCCTAACCACAGGCTACTATTATCAGGCTCCTAGCATCGAGCTCCTAACCTCAGCCTCCTAGTATCCAGCTCCTAGTATCAAGCTCCTAGTATCAGGCTCCTAACCACAGGCTACTAGTATCAGGTTCCTAATGTGCTAGCATCTTAACATCAGGCTCCTAACATGCTGGCATCCTAGCGTCAGGCTCCTAACGTCAGGCTCCTAACGTGCTAGCATCTTAACATCAGGCTCCTAACGTGCTACTGTAGCATCTTAACATCAGGCTCCTAACGTGCTACTGTAGCATCTTAACATCAGGCTCCTAACGTGCTAGCATCCTAACATCAGGATCCTAACGTGCTAGCATCTTAACATCAGGCTCCTAACGTGCTACTGTAGCATCCTAACATCAGGCTCCTAACGTGCTAGCATCCTAACATCAGGCTCCTAACGTGCTAGCATCCTAACATCAGGCTCCTAACGTGCTGGCATCCTAACATCAGGCTCCTAACGTGCTGGTATCCTAACATCAGGCTCCTAACGTGCTGGCATCCTAACATCAGGCTCCAAACGTGCTGGCATCCTAACATCAGGCTCCTAACGTGCTAGCATCCTAGGATCCTGTAGACTTAGTTCTGCCGGGCAGGGGCTGGGCTGCTGCTCCAGGCTTTGTGTTCCTACTGTTGATTGAGCACCAGAATGCTTTTTATTCTCCAAACATATCTCCTGTGTGAAACTGAGATGGGATTGGTCTCTTGCTGGAAAAGGAATAGGGCAGCGTTTCCATTCTGCATTTATCTGTATGTGGGGGGGGGAGTTCATGGGCTCAGGTTTTCCTAGGAGGCCACACAGGTGAGAGGGGTATCTGTATTGATTAGTTCAACCCTACAACCCAATTTTCCTAAAGTTTGCATGGTGCCCGATTTGTACCTTGCACGTTTGTGCACGCGCAGCATTACACTTTATGGCATGTTTTACGATGGTGCCCGATTTGTACCTTGCACGTTTGTGCACGCGCAGCATTACACTTTATGGCATGTTTTACGATGGTGCCCGATTTGTACCTTGCACGTTTGTGCACGTGCAGCATTACACTTTATGGCATGTTTTACGATGGTGCCCGATTTGTACCTTGCACGTTTGTGCACGCGCAGCATTAC